>JAGIQG010000037.1:6857269-7409769 GCA_024679065.1 Sphyrna mokarran
TAAGACTCACCAGTCTATAATTCCCCGGAAAGTCTCTCTTCCCCTTCTTGAACAATGGGACCACATTCGCTATCCTCCAGTCTTCCGGCACTATACCCGTAACCAACGATGACCTGAAGATCAGAGTCAGAGGCTCTGCAGTCGCCTCTCTCGCCTCCCAGAGAATCCTAGGGTAAATCACGTCCGGCCCAGGGGACTTATCCAACTTCAAACCCTCAAGAATATTTAGCACATCCTCCTTATCTACTTCAATACTTTCCAGTTTGCAACCCTGTACCTCAGTGTTCTCCACAACTACATTTACCTCTCCCTGCGTGAATACCGAAGAGAAATATTTGTTCAGTGCCTCTCCAATCTCTTCAGGCTCCATGCACAACTTCCGTTGCTGTCTCTGACTGGCCCTAATCTTGCCCTAACCAATCTTCTATTCTTAACATATCTGAAGAAAGCTTTAGGATTCTCCTTGATCCTATCAGCCAGTCTTCTCGTGTCCCCATCAGGGATGGTGCGGGATGTTAGGTTCAGTGTTTATGAGGGGTCAGGGAAGGTGAGGGCTGAGGGGTCAGGGTTGGAGAGGGGTCAGGAATGATGAGGAGAGAGGGGTCAGGGTTCATAAGGGGAATGGTTGTTGAAGGGTGAGGGGTCAGGGATGGTGAGGGCTCAAGGATAGTGTGGGATGGGGTCAGGTTTGGTGAGGGGTGACAGATCAAGGATGGTGAGGATAGTGAGGGGTCAGAGATGATGAATAGGGTTCAGGATTGGTGAGGGTTCAGGAATGATGAGGAGTGAGGGGTGAAGGATGGTGAGAGGTGAGGGTAAGAGATGGTGAAGGGTGGTGAGGGGTGAGGGATGGTGAAGAGGTGGGGAGGAGAGGATGAATGATCAGGGACGGTGAAGTATAAGGGCTCAGAGATGGAGAGGGGTCAGGGTCAGTGAGAATTGAGTGTTGAGGGATGGTGAAGTATGGTGAGCGGTGAGGGGTCAGGGTTCATGAGGGTGAGGGGTTAGGAATGGTGAGGAGACGGGGTTCAGGGATGGTGAGGGGTTAGGGCTGGTGAGGAATCAAGAGTGCTGAGGGGTGAGGAGTCAAGGATGGTGAGGGATGAAGAGTCAGGGTTGGTGAGAAGTGAGGGGTCAGGGATGGTGAGGCGTCAGAAATGGTGAGGTATGGTGCTGGGTGAGGCGTGGTGAGGGGTCAGGAATGGTGAGAGGTGAGTGATGGTGAAGGGTGAGGGGTCAGGGCTGGTGACGAGTGACTGGTGAAGAATGGTGAGGGGTGAGGTTCAGGGATGGAGAAAGATGGTGAAGCGTCAGGTTTGCTGAGGGGTCAAAGAAGGTGAGGGATGAGAGATCAGGGTTGGTGAGAGTGAGGGATCAGGGTTGGTGAGGGGTCAAGGATGATGTGTGAAGGTTCATGGATGGTGAGGGATCAGGGATGGAGAGGGGTAAGGAGCCAGGGATGGTGAGGGGTTAGTGTTTATGAGGGGTGAGGTGTCAGGGATGTTGAGGATTGAGGGGTGAAGGATTGTGAGCGGTCAGAGATGGTGAGGGCTTACAGGTTAGGGATAAAGAACAAAGAACAAAACAGCATGGGAAACAGGCCCTTCGGCCCAACGAGCCCGCGCCGCCACCTCGATGTTCCCACTTCTACACGCGATCCCTGTCCATGTTTATAGATCTATGGATTAAAAACCAAATTGGAGACAATTTAGGGAGAATTTGTTTTGCCAATTAGCCTAAGAGCACATCTTTGGGATGTGGGAGGAAACCGGAGCTCCCGGAGAAACCCCACGCAAGCACGGGGAGAATGCGCAAACTCCCACAGACACAGGCCCAAATCCATGTATCTGCACAGCACAGCTATAGTCACTGCACTGCCGTGTTGCCCATCAGATGGTCCAGGTCAAGCATACACTAATGATGTGAAGCAGTGGGATACTCTCGAAAAAGGCCCAAGAGCAGTCCTCTCTCAACCCATTGCGTGTATGCCCCTTGTTAGACAACAAGGTGGACCAAAGCACCTGTAGATGTTGAGGGATCAAAGTTTGTGAGGGATGAGGAGGCAGGTTGGTGTAAGGCATGAGGGCTCAGTGTTGTTGAGGACTGAGGGTTCAGGGATGGTGAGGGGTCAGGGATAGTGAAGAGTGAGGGGTCAGTGTTGGTAAGGGACGAGAGGTCAGGGTTGGTGAGGGGCCAGAGTCGGTGAGGGTCAGGGATACTGAGGGCTGAGGGTCAGCATTGGTGAGGGTTCAGGATCAGAGATGGTGAGGGTGAGAGGTCAGGGATGGTGAGCAGTAAGGGATGGTGAGGGATCAGGGATGGGAAGGATTGGAGTCAGGAATGATGAAGGATGATAGGTCAGGTATGGTGAGGGGTCAAGGATGGTGAGGGATCAGGGATGATGTGGGCTTAGGAATGGGGAGGGGTCAGAGATATTGAGGGTTCTGGGTTGGTGAGGGGTGAGGAGTCAGGGTTGGTGATGGGTGAGCGGTCAGAGATGGTGAGGGGTGAGGGTTCAGAGTTGGTGAGGGGTCAGGGATGGTGAGGGGTCAAGGACAGTGATGGGTTAGTAAAGGAGTCAGGGATTGTGAGGGGTCAGTGTTGTTGAGGGGTGAGGGGTCAGGTTTGGTGAGGGGTCAGTGATGATGAGTGGTTAGAGAGAATGAGGTGTGAGAAGTCAGGGATGTTGAGGAGTGAGTGGTCAAGGATGGTGATGGGTGAGGGGACTGAGTTGGTGATGGATGAGGAGTCAGGGATGGTGAGGGATGAGAGGTTGGAGATGATGAGGGGTCAGGATTGGTGAGGAGTCAGGGATATAGAAGATTCAGACTTGCTGAGCGGTGAGAGCTTAGGTATGGAGAGGGATCAGGGGTCATAGATGGTTAGGGATGAGAGATGGTGAGAGGTGAGGGGTCAGGGATGGTGAGGGGTGGGCAGTGGTGAAGGATCAGATATGGTGAGGATTGAGGCATGAGGGATGGTGAAGGATGAGTGGTCAGGGTTGGTGAGGGGTCAAAGATGGTGAGGGCTGAGGGGTCAGGGATGGTAAGTGATGAGGGGTCAGAGGTGGTCAGGTGTGAGGGTCAGGATTGGTGAGGGATCATGAGAGGTGAGGCTCAGAGATTGTGAAGGCTGAGGGATGGTGAGGGTCATGGATGGTGAGAGATGAAGGGTCAGAAATGGTGAATGGTCAGAGGTCATGCCTGGTGAAGGGTAAGGGTGTAGAGATGTCGGCGTTGGACTGGGGTAAACTCAGTAAAGTTTTACAACACCAATTTTAAATCCAACCAATTTATTTGATAGTAAATTCGCGAACTTTCGACTTTATAGCCTTCGTCAGGCAAATGCAGTGTTCTGATCTGCAATAGCACACATCAGCACAGACAGTTACAGATTGCTGATTAGAATGCGAATCCTTACATGTAACCTGCTATTCAAGTGTTAAAGTGGCTAACAATGTGTGTGAAGGGAATCCTGAGCATTGGTTAGAGAATTGTGTATTTTCTCCAGACAGCACAGTAAGTGAGGTTTTTGCTAACCCAGGCAAGTTACGGGGGTTACAGATAGTGTGACATGAAGCCAAGATCCCTGTTAAGACCGTCCTCATGTGTGCGGAACTTGGCTATCAGTCTCTGCTCAGCAATTCTGAGCTGTTGTGTGTCACGAAGGCCGCCTTGAAGAACATTTACCGCAGGTCGGAGGCCGAATGCCCATGACTGCTGAAGTGTTCGCCCACAGGAAGGGAACTGTTTTGCCTGTGATTGTTGAGCGATGCTCATTCATCCGCTGTCGTAGTGTCTACGTGGTCTCCCCAATGTACCATGCTTCGGGACATCCTTTCTTGCAACGTATTAGGTAGACAACGTTGGCCGAGTTGCAAGAGTATGTACCGTGTATCTGGTGAATGGTATCCTCACGTTTGATGATGTCGTCCATGTCTATGATCTGGCATGTCTTGCAGAGGTTGCTGTGGCAGGGTTGTGTGGTATTGTGGTCACTGTTCTCCTGAAGGTTGGGTAGTTTGCTGCGAAAAATGATCTGTTTGAGGTTGTGCGGTTGTCTGAAAGCAAGAAGTGGGGGGGGTGGGGATGGCCCTAGCGAGATGTTCATCGTCATCAATGATATGTTGAAGACTCCGGAGAAGATGTCGTAGCTTCTCCGCTCCGGGGAAGTACTGGACAACAAAGGGTACTCAGTCCACCGTGTCCCGTGTTCGTCTTCTGAGGAGGTCAGTGCGGTTTATCGCTGTGGCATGTCGGAACTGTCGATCGATGAGTCAAGCGCCATATCCTGTTCTCATGAGGGCATCCTTCAGTGTCTGGAGGTGTCTGTCACGATCCTCCTCATCTGAGCAAATTCTGTGTATACGGAGGGCTTGTCCACAGGGAATGGCTTCTTTAACGTGTCTAGGGTGGAAGCTGGAGAAGTGGAGCATTGTGAGGTTGTCTGTCGGTTTGCGGTACAGTGAGGTGCTGAGGTGACCGTCCTTGATGGAGATGCGTGTCCAAGAAAGTTCTGACGTGCCACAGCGATAAACCGCACTGACCTCCTCAGAAGACGAACACGGGACACAGTGGACAGAGTACCCTTTGTTGTCCAGTACTTCCCCGGAGCGGAGAAGCTACGACGTCTTCTCCAGAATCTTCAACATATCATTGATGACGATGAACATCTCACTAGGACCATCCCCACCCCCCCACTTCTTGCTTTCAGAGAACCGCACAACCTCAAACAGATCATTGTTCACAGCAAACTACCCAACCTTCAGGAGAACAGTGACCACAATACCACACAACCCTGCCACAGCAACCTCTGCAAAACATGCCAGACCATAGACATGGACAACATCATCAAACGTGAGGATACCATTCACCAGATACACAGTACATACTCTTGCAACTCGGCCAACGTTGTCTACCTAATACATTGCAAGAAAGGATGTCCCGAAGCATGGTACATTGGGGAGACCATGCAGACACTATGACAGCGGATGACTGAGCATCGCTCAACAATCACCAGCAAAACAGTTCCCTTCCTGTGGGCGAACACTTCAGCAGTCATGGGCATTCGGCCTCCGACCTGCGGGTAAATGTTCTTCAAGGGGGCCTTCGTGACACACGACAGCGCAGAGTCGCTGAGCAGAGACTGATAGCCAAGTTCCGCACACACGAGGACGGCCTTAATAGGGATCTTGGCTTCATGACACACTATCTGTAACCCCCGTAACTTGCCTGGGTTAGCAAAAAACCTCACTTACTGTGCTGTCTGGAGAAAATACACAATTCTCTAACCAATGCTCAGATTCCCTTCACACACATTGTTAGCCACTTTAACACTTGAATAGCAGGTTAGATGTAAGGATTCGCATTCTAATCAGCAATCTGTAACTGTCTGTGTGGATATGAGTGCTATTGCAGACCAGAACACTGCATTTGCCTGACGAAGGCTATAAAGTCGAAAGTTCGCGAATTTACTATCAAATAAATTGGTTGGATTTAAAATTGGTGTTGTAAAACTTTACAAAGGGTAAGGGGTCAGGTTTTGTTCAGGGGTGAGTGATCAGGGATGGTGAGGGGTGAGACATGGTGAGGGGTCAGAGCTGGTGAGGGATGAGGCATGGTGAGGGGTCAGTGATGGTGAGGGGTGAGGGAAGATGATGGATGGTGAGGGGTGACAGGTCAGGGATGGTGAGGGGTGAGGGATGGTGAAGGGAGAGGGGTCAGGTTTGATGAGGGGTGATGGGTCAGGGATGGTGAGGGGTGAGGGATAGTGAGGGGTGGCGAGGGTTCGGCATTCGTAAGGGTTAAGGGATGATGAGGGGTCAGGGTTGATGTGTGAGGGGTCAAGGATGGTGAGAGATGGTTGAGGGTGAAGGATAGTGAGGGGTCAGGGTTCAGGGGTGGTGAGGGGTAAGGGGTCAGAATTGGTGAGGAGTGAGGGATAATGAGGGTTAGTCTCAGAGATGATGAGGGGTGAGAGGTCAGGGATGGTGAGGGGTCAGGGGTCCAGGATGGTGAGAAGTGAAAGTCAATGTTTGTGAGGGATAGTGAATGGCGAAGCTCAGCGATGGTGAGGGGTGAGAAGTCAGGGATGTTGAGGGGTGAGGGTCAGGGTTGGTGAGGGAGGAAGAGTCGGGGATGGTGAGGGGTGGGGGTCAGGGTTGGTGAGGGGTGAGGGGTCAGGGTTGGTGAGGGATGGTGAGAAGTGAGGGGTTAGGATTGGTGAGAGGTCAGGGATGATGAGGTGTGACCCCCTCAGGGTTGGTGGCTGTGAGGGGTCAGGGTTGCTGAGGAGTGAGGGGTCAAAGATGGTGAGGGGTCAGGAATGATGAGGGCTGAGGATACAGGGTTGGTGAGGGGTCTGGGATGGTAAGGGGAGAGGGATGGTGAGGGGTGAGGGATAGTGAGGGGCCAGGGATGGTGAGAGATGAGGGGTCAGAGTTCGTGAGGGGTCAAAGATGGCAAGGACTGAGGGGTCAGGGATTATGAAGGGTCAGGGGTCAGGGATGGTGAGGGGTCAGGGGGTCAGGGATGGTGAGGAGTCAGGGTTGTGAGGGTCAGGGGTCAGGGATGGGAGGGTCAGGGATTGTGAAGGTGGGGTCAGGTGTGAGGTCGGGATGGTGAGGGTCAGGGATTGTCAGGGGTCAGGGATGGTGAGGGTCAGGGATTGTGAAGGGTCAGGGTCGGGATGGTGAGGGTCAGGGATGGTGAGGGGTCAGGGATTGTGAAGGGTCAGGGGTCAGGGATTGTGAAGGGTCAGGGATGGTGAGGGGTCAGGGATTGTGAAGGGTCAGGGATGGTGAGGGGTCAGGGATTGTGAAGGGTCAGGGGTCAGGGATGATGACTGAAGGGACTGCAGTTCCCACTTCTGACCAGTTGGCGGCGCTGCAACAGACCGGATTTGACGTCACTGGCACGGGGCTTCTGGCTCCAGTTTCGGAAATGACGAAACACTGTCATGGCAAAGCGGTAAAACTACTGGTAATATCATTATAAACACACAGTAATATATAATATATATAGAGAGAGACAGCGAGAGATATATATAATATATACACACAGTGACACGGGGGAGAGAGACAGAATGAGAGACAGACAAAGAGACTGAGAGAGACAGGCAGACAGAGAGAGAACAGACAAAGAGACTGAGAGAGACAGGCAGACAGAGAGAGAGACAGACAGACAGACAAAGAGACTGAAAGAGACAGACAAAGAGAGAGAGAGAGAGGCAGACAGAGAGGGAGAGACAGAGAGGAAGAGAGACAGGGACAGAGCAACAGAGAGGAGCAGAGGGAGGGAGGGCAGAGAGAGGGCAACGGGGGTGGGGAGGAGGGAGACGGGGGGAGGACCGATCAGGAGGGAGAAAGAAAGAGGGGGACAGGGAGCAAAAGGGGCAGAGGGAGGGAGAAACAGGCAGAGGAGGAGAGAGACATGGGGACGGACAGTTGGGGAGGGAGGGTGTGAGAGACAGGTTGTGAGATGAAGTGGGGGGGGGGAGGTGGAGGCACAGATTGACTGCTTCTTCTTCTCCTCCTCTGCATGATGGTTAACACTGCTGCCTCACAACGCCAGGGACCTGGGTTCGAGTCCCAGGTGGGCTCACAGTCTGTGTGGAGAGTGCATGTTCTCCCCGTGTCTGCTTAGATTTCCTCTGGGTGCTCCAGTTTCCTCCCACAGACCAAAAAAGGTGCTGGTTAAATACATTGGCCATGCTAAATTCACCTTTGGTGTACCTGACCAGGCACCGGGGAGAGAGGGAGAGGTAAGTTCATTGCAGTGTGAATGTAGGCCAACTTGGGACACTAATTAATAAATCCAGTTTGAACCTGTCAACGATGTGGGAATTTCCTTCAGTGTTGTGGCCGCTCAGCATCGTGACTCTGTCGTCAGTGATGGGGACCTCGCACTTTATGTATTAGTGGTTTGGAAACCACCTTGTCTTTTCAGTTGATGGCTGCCCTGAGCCAGGGATTGGATGAGGTTGGGCTGCAGATTTAGGTGTGCCCCTCGTGGGCTGGTCGGCACAGGTCCGTGTACTCCCTCCTCCCTCCTGGCTGTGAATAAAGAACAAAACAGCATGGGAAACAGGCCCTTCGGCCCAATGAGCCCGCGCCCCCAACCCGATGTTCCCACCTCTACCCACAATCCCTGTCCATGTTTATAGATCTATGCATTAAAAAACAAATTTGAGACAATTTAGGGAGAATTTGTTTTGCTAGTTAGCCTAAGAGCACATCTCTGGGATGTGGGAGGAAACCGGAGCGCCCGGAGAAAACCCACGCAAGCACAGGGAGAATGCGCAAACTCCCACAGACACAGGCCCAAATCCATGTATCTGCACAGCACAGCGATAGTCGCTGAGCTGTCGTGTTGCCCATCAGATGGTCCAGGTCAAGCGTACACTAACGACATGAAACACTAGGATACTCTCGAAAAAGATCCAAGAGCAGTCCTCTCACGACCCATCGCGTGTATGCCCCTCGTTAGACAACAAGGTGGACCAAAGCACGTATAGGATGAAAACAAGTACATCAATATCATCATCTATTTACACACTTCCCAGGGACTCCCAAGGCTCACGATCCCTATTTTAAATCAGTTTTCTATACCTCTCCATTCCCATTCTGTTCATGTGCCCATCTAAGTATTTCTTAAATAACTCCAGAGTACCTGCCTCCACCACTTTACTTGGCAGCGCATTCCATACCCCCACCACCCTCTGTGTGAAAAAACTCCCTCTAGCATCCAAATTATACCTTACCCCCCTCACCCTAAGCCCGTGACCCCTCGTGCTATTTGAGTCCATCCTAGGAAAAAGCTTAACTCTGTTTATCTATCCCCTTCAAAATCTTGTACACCTCTATCAGATCTCCTCTAAGTCTACGTCTTTCTAAGGAAAACAGTCCCAATTTGCCTAATCTCTCCTTGTAACTCAGACCTTCCATACCAGGCAGCATCCTGGTAAACCTCCTGTGCACTCTCTCCAGAGTCTCCACGTCCTTCCTGTAGTAGGGTGACCAGAACTGGACGCAGTATTCCAAATGAGGTCTAACCAACGTTTTATACAACTGCACTCACTCCGCCCCCCCAGGGCTGGTTTGTGCCCTCCTGGCTGATTGGCGTACCTCCTGGCTGCCCCCCCCCCCCCCCCCACCACCACCACCGCCACCCCCTTCCGGCCTGCGCAGGTCCCAGTTCTGACGTGTCAGCGTGCAGTGTTGTTGTTGCCGCGGAGCGTGAGTTCACCTGGTCTCTCCCCTCTGGCAGGTTCCTGTGGCCACGAACTTGGACCTGGACGTGAGGGAGGCAGCGTTACTGAATGCAGTTTCCCGCAGTGGCGGCAGCAGTCTCTGTGCGTGCGGGAGGAGGCGCTGGAACAACACCAAGTGCGACACCAGGAGTTGGTGTGGGCCGGGCTACCTGCGGAGTGACTCCAAGGGAGGGGGCAGCGAGGCCGGGAGCTTCCCCGTGGCAGCAGGACCTGCGGGAGACGGTGCCCGGGGTGAACTTCCCAGGCAGCGAGGCCTGGGACGGGGTAGGGGTGTGCCGCTGCTCCCGGCGTGGGACGGCCAAGGTGCAACGCCGCGCTGACCGGACCTGTGGGAGATGCCCCTCCCAACTTTCAGTGCTCCAGCAGTCAAACAAACGCAGTGGGGGCGCAAGGGCTGCATTCCAGGACGAAACGGAACAGCAGGCGCAACGCAGGAGGACGTTAAACCACCTGTCTGCATTCTCCGTGTCTCCTGAGCGTAGCAACCGTGACCGGATTAACTGCCAGCCACGCCAGCCTGTCCAGGGGGGTGTCCAGTGCTGTATGTGTTCCAGCCAGAACCCCCAGCCCCTGTCCGACCCGCAGGGTGAGGAGCCAGCCTCAGTCGGGAGGAAACCGCATGGCTGTGCAGAATGTAGCCAGTCTTTGCCCCCGGCCAAAGACCTTTCTCGTCGCGCTAGGATCGAGCCCTACGCCCAGCCGATCCCCTCCCAAAAGTGGCACCCGGAGATGTGCAGCACGTCGGAACGCCGCCCCACCACGGTTTGCACGTCGTCCGGAGACCTGGAGAGAGGCAGTAGGGGGAACAGCCCAGAGCGGAGACCTTTCACCCCTGGCAAAGCTCTCAGCCGGGCCCACAGCCTCCAGACATACATGTGTTTCCTGCCCAAGTATCAGGAGCCGGGCCAGGGGAAGGACCAAGTGTCAAACGGGGCGCCAGTTCGGAAAGGAGACAGGGGGTCAGATGGGGGACCAGACGGGGTGACAGACCAGGGGGAGGGCGGGGCACCAGGCAGGGTGAGGGAGCGGGGTGCAGACGGGGGATTTAATGGGATGACAGACCTGGATACTGACGGGATGACAGATGAGCTTGCGTTTGGGGGACCAGGCAGGGGGAGTGGCCAGGGTGCAGACGGGGGACTTGATGGAATGATAGACAAGGGGTCAGATGGGGGGCCAGAATGGGAGATGGATCAGACGTCAGGCGGGGGTCTGAGACGGGGGACGGACCAGGGGTCAGATGGGGATTGGAATGGGAGACGATCAGAGATTGGGTGGGGGACTGAGACGGGGGATGGACCGGGGGGCAGATGGGGGACTGGAATGGGAGATGGATCAGAGGTCGGACAGGGGACAAAGACGGAGGACGGACCGGGGATCAGATGGGGAAGCAGACGGTGGGGTGGCCCACTCTGGGAACCGCCCCAAGTGCGTGGTGGCGTTGGACAAGCGGCAGCGGAGGGGGGAGCGTGTTTTGGAGTGTGCCGACTGCGGGAAAGCCTTCCCTCGACTGCGGGCGCTGCAGGACCACCAGCGGGTCCACACAGGGGAGCGACCGTTCGCCTGCCTCGACTGCGGCAAGACGTTCACGCGGCCGTCGGCGCTGAGGGTCCACCTGCAGCTCCACGGCGGTGACCGGCCCTACCAGTGCAGCCTGTGCGGCATGAAGTTCGCCTTTGGCTCCCGCCTGCGCCGTCACATGCGGACCCATACGGGCGAGCGACCGTACGCCTGCTCCGAATGTGGCGTGGCCTTCGCCCAGTCCTCCAACCTCAAGGACCACCAGCGCAGCCACGCCGGCGAGAAGCCCCACGAGTGCGGCCAGTGCGGGCGGGCCTTTGTGTCCTCCTCCACGCTGGTCAAACACCTGCGCACACACACCGGCGAGAAGCCCTACCGGTGTGAGCTGTGCGGCAAATCCTTCACCCAGTCCTCCACCCTGAAAAGGCACAAATGCCTCGCGGCACTCGGGCGGGCTGGGGCGGGCGGGAGCGGGCACGTTCGGCCGGCAGACGGGCCGGCGGTGGAGGAGATCCTCTGTATCTGTGAGTGCGGCAAGCCCTACGTGAAGCGGGGCAACAGTGAGCCGCACCGCTGCCCCCACACAACCCAGCGGGACGACAGGGGCAAGCAAGTGCTGTGAGGCGACTGGATGCCAAGGTGGACTACCCTCGCTGGCTGGAGCTTTGGGCCAGCTTGACTGATAGGCGGGCACGGCAGAGAGTTTATAATCAACATTGGTCACCACAAATAGAGACCACGAGATTCCCATTGGGAAGAGAGATTGTTCCCACGTGCCTCCTTAAAGCCCAGCCACCATGAACAGGGCACTGTGAACTGCCAATGCCAGTGGGCATTGTTGTAAAGGGTGTGGGTCGATCCAGCATCTAAATCGACACCAGGACCCCTCTGTTCTGCCTCTCTCTCCCTTCCCTCGCGAAGCCCAGTTGTAAGTTAGGAGATCAGCCACTGGTTGTGCTCCTGGATGCCGGCCCCTCTGCTGTCAACAGTTTGAGATGGGCTCGATTGCAGCCCCCTGGTGTGAGGGGGCACTGCCCATCGGATTCAGAACAGCTGCTGCCCTCGAGGGTCACTCACCGGGGAGGAAAATCTGAAAGGCCTGACTGTGTGACAACCGGTAACTGACATCAGACCAGTATCCTGAAAGGGGAGCAGGCTCGGTGAGGGACTACGCTCCTGCTCTGGTAAAGGGAACCACAGTAAGAAATCTCACAACACCAGGTTAAAGCCCAAAGGTATATTCGATAGTAAATGCCACAAGCTTTCGGAACGCTGCCCCTTCGTCAGGTGAGTGGAGAGTTCTGGTGAGGGGATACAGAGTACACACTAGTGTATCGAGGAGAAGGGGTGAGTGTGTGTGTACGTACTCATGTATCAAGAGGTCAGTCTGTGGGGTGTGTACACACTAGCATATGAAGGGGACAGTGGGAGGGGTGTGCACACAAGTGTATCGAGGGGACAGTGGAAAGGATGTGTTCACTAGTGTATCGAGGGGACAGTCTGTAGGGTGTGTACACACTAGTGTATTGAGGGGACAGTGAGAGAGGTGTGTACACACTAGTGTATCAAGGGGACAGTGTGCAGGTCTGTAGACGGTGTACAGACACTGTGGAAGTGAGAGACTACATGCTAGGACAGAAAATTGTAATGTGGTTCTTTAATATCATATTTGAGGCTCCCAATGTTGGGCCATATCAACATGAATTAATTCCTTTTAATGTCTTTCCATGAAAATTAAGAGCGATATTTATTTGGTGGGGATTAAAGATTAATCATTACATGGCACTTTAATCATAAGTGACTAACAAACCTAGCTACTGTAAATGAAGCAGTCTGAGTGGTTTAGCTGGTGAAAGATAATGCTTTGCATTCTGAAACAGCCTTTACAGTTAGTACTATCATCTAATATCACAGACAAATGATTCTGAATGTTATTGCAACCTATCATTTTTACCATGAGAGTAAAAGGCAGCACAATTGTCTTAATTCTGTACAAGTTAAAGTTTGTTTAACAGATGACTTTACTGACAAAACCAGCAATAAAAAGTCACACTCGTACACTTCAGTCTACTTTGCTTCAATGAGTAGGTTAACTGAAGGACATTTATTTCATTTGTATGCATGTTAGCACAGTGGTTCGCGCTGCTGCCTCACAGCACCAGAGACCTGAGTTCGATTCCTGGCTTGGGTCGCTGTCTATGCGGAGTTTGCACGTTCTCCCCGTGTCTGCGCGGGTTTCCTCCGGGTGCTCCGGTTTCCTCTCTCAGCCCGCAAGATGCTGGTTAGGAAGATTGACCGGAATAGGCATCAGAGTGTGGCAACTAGGGGAATTTCTCAGTAATTCCATTGCAGTGTGAATGTAAAGCCTTACTTGTGACTAACAAATATACTTTAGAAAGGTTGAACATTTGAGTGTAGATATTTGGCAGCCTGGGGGGAAGGGGCTATTTGTTTCGGAAATGCTGAGTCTTCGTTCAGACTGCTTTCATTTCAGGCCAATTGTTTTCAACTCCAGAGATTGCGGAGGGCAGCATTAGAACCAACGAGTGCAGAGGAAGATCATACGGCCCACTGACTATCTGACAGAGCATCTTACCCAGGCCCCCCCCACACCTCCACCTTATCCCCACAACCCCACATTTAACATTGCCAACCCAGCTAACTTTTTAAATCTCGTTTGTGGGACACGGGCATCGCTGGCTAGCCAACTTTTATTGCCCATCTCTAGTTGCCCCTTGAAAAGATGGTGCTGAGCTGCTAAATTGCTGCTGTGGGTTGACCCACAATACTGTTGGGGAGGAAATTCCAGGTTTTTGACCTGGTGACTGAAGGACAATATTTCCAAGTCATGAAGGTGAGTGGTTTGCAGGGGAATGTGCTGCTGTCCTTCGTCCTTAGAGATGGAAGTGGTCTTGGGTTTGGAAGGTGCTGTCTAAGAATCTTTGATGAATTTCTGTAGATAGTACACATTGCTGCTACTGAGCATCAGTGGTGGAGGTAGTGAATGTTTGTAGATTGCCAATCAAGCGCGGCTGCTTGATCCTGGATAATATCAAGCCTCATGACTGTTTGAGCTGCACCTATCCAGGCAAGCATTCCATCACACCCCTGACTTGTGTCTTGTAGCTGGTGGACAGGAGGTGAGCTACGCACCGCAGTATTCCTAGCCTCTGGCCTGCTCTTCTGTAGCCACTGTATTTGTGGTGAGTCCAGTTGCGTTTCTGGTCAATAGTAACCCCAAGGATGTTGACAGTGGGGGCATTCACTGATGGTAACACTGTTGAATGTCAAGGGGCAATGGTTAGAGTGTCTCTTATTGGTGGTGGTCATTGCCTGGCATTTGTGTGGTGTTATGGATATGGGCTAAACACAAGCAATTGGGACTAGCTTAGTCGCTGAAAAACAAGAGCGAGGGCATGGTCAAGTTGGGGTGAAGGGCCTGTTTGCATGCTGAAATTAAAAAAAAAGTTCCTTGTCATTTGTCAGCCCAAGCCTGGATTTTGCCCAGATCTTGTTACATTTGAACATGTGCTGCTTCAGTATCTGAGGAGTCGTGAATGGTGCTGAACATGGTGTAATCATTGGCAAACATCCCCACCTCCACAGTTTTGAACACTAAGAGGCAATTTAACAGGGTCAATCCACCTAACCTGCACATCTGTGGACTGTGGAAGGAAATCGGAGAACCCAGAGGAAACCCATGCCTACAAAATAATGAACGGCAAAGATAAGAGAGATAAGCAACATCTTTTCCCAAAGGTAGGGAAGTCTAAAACTAGAGGGCATAGGTTTAAGGTGAGAGGGGAGAGATACAAAAGGGTCCACAGGGACATTTTTTTCACAAATAGATGGGTTTCTGGAACAAGCTGCCAGAGGTGGTAGTACAGGCGGGTACAATTTTCTTTTATATGGATAAGGTGCGTATCGAGGGATATGGGCCAAACGCAGGCAATTGAGAATAGTGTAGTGGTTAGAAGCTGGATGGCATGGACAAGTTGAGCTGAAGAGCCTGTTTCCATGCTGTAAACCTATGACCCTTGATTCTGTTAATCATATATCTTAATCAGACTTAAATAAATTCAATGACTCAGCCCAGGTTCTTGTCTGGAGAATTCTAAAGCCAACAACCCTCAGAGAAGATATGTTGCCCCCCCCCCCCACACACATTCTAAGTAAAAGAAGCCTTATTTTTAAACTGTGCCCCCTCGTTCTAGATTCCCCAAAGAGGGAACGGCCTCTCAGAATCTACCCTACCAAGCCTCCCTCAAGGAAGCAATCTTCCTTGCTTCAATGAGATTTTCATTCTTCTGACAAGTATTGGTTTGACCTGCTCAACCTTTCAACTGTCAACAACCTAGATCATCTGATCTCAGAAAAAGATATGCTGACATTGGAAGCAGTCCTTAGAAACTAGGAACGGCCCTTCAGTCCTTCCAAGCCTGCTCCACCATTCATTTTGATTTTGGCTGATCATAAAATTCAATATCCTTCTCTTACCCCTGATCCCTTTAGCCCCAAAAGCTATCCCCAATTTCTTTAAATCATACAATGTTTTGGCGTCAACCACTTTCTCTGGTAGTGAATTCACATTCACCGTCCTCTGGGTGAAGAAATTTCTCCTCACCCTTAACCTCGAACTGGACTCCCCTGTCGTTATGAGCGTTCTTTCTGAATCTACCCTGTCTAACCCTCTTAGAATTTTATAAGTTCCTATGAGGTCCCCTCTCAGTCTTCTAAACTCCAGTGAATATTTTCGTAACCGACTTAGTCTCTCCTCATGTGATGGACCTGCCATACCAGGAATCATCCTGGTAAACCTTTGCTATATTCTGTAGCAAAAACATCCTTTCCCAGATAAGAACACCAAAACTGCACACAATACTCTAGGTGTGGCCTCACTAACGTCTTATACAATTGCGGTATAACATCCCTATTTCTATATCCAAATCCTCTTGCTGCGAAGACCAACATTCTATTTGCCTTTATTGCCTGCTATACCTGCACACTTATTTTCAGTGACTGACGTACTGTCCAGGAAAGATTCAGTCGCTGACATGCCACATTTCCTTAGTTTTCTGAGTAAGTAGAGGCGTTGGTAGGCTTTCTTAACTATAGCGTCAGCATGAAGGAACCAGGACACTTTGTTGGCGATCTGGACACCTAAAAATTTGAAACACACAACTATTTACACTTCATCCTCATTGATGTAGTGGGGCATCTCCACAGCTTCCTGTGGTAACAATTCCAAAGCTTCACCAATCTCTGAAAGAATTTATTCTTCCTCAAATCTGTCTTGAATAAACACCCCCTTAATCTGCAACTATGTCCGCTGGCCCCACATACTCCCATGAGTGGAAACATCCTCCCAACATTTACCCTGTCGAACCTTCTACGAATCTCATGAGCTTCAATCATATCACCTCACAACACTCAGCAGCAAAAATATGCAGAAGAGCGAACATTGTTTCCACAAACGCAAAGCGCGGCTAAGTGAAAACGCAAACAAGAAATGCACAAAAGGCAAGCCTCGCCTGCGTGGTTACAGTTGAGTAGGTTTCTTTATCCAAGTTCTGGGGAACAAAGGGACCTTGTGTTTATCCACAGATCTCTTCAGGAGGAAGGGCCAGTGAGTTACGGTGGTGGAAGAGGCATATGGGACACTTGCCTTTAAGTTGTTGTTATTCAAATGCTTAGTTTAAAATAAGATCATAAGACATAGGAGCAGAATTGGCACCCAGGTTGATAAAGTTGTTAAGAAGGCGTACGGTGTGTTAGCTTTTATTGGTAAAGGGATTGAATTTAGGAGCCATGAGATTATGTTACAACTGTACAAAACTCTGGTGCGGCCGCACTTGGAGTATTGCGTACAGTTCTGGTCGCCGCATTATAAGAAAGATGTGGAAGCATTGGAAAGGGTGCAGAGGAGGTTTACCAGGATGTTGCCTGGTATGGTGGGAAGGCCTTATGAGGAAAGGCTGAGGGACCTGAGGTTATTTTCATTAGAAAGAAGAAGGTTACGCGGTGACCTAATTGAGGCGTATAAGATGATCAAAGGACTGGATAGGGTGGATAGTGAGAGCCTTTTTCCTCGGATGGTGATGACCAACACGAGGGGACATAACTTTAAATTAAGAGGTGGTAGTTATAGGACGGATGTCAGAGGCAGGTTCTTCACACAGAGGGTGGTGAGGGCGTGGAATGCCCTGCCTGCAGCAGTTGTGGCCTCGCCTACTTTGGGGGCATTCAAATGGTCGGTGGATAGGCATATGGATGATATTGAAATAGTTTAGGTTAGAGGGTCCACTGGCCGGTGCAACATCGAGGGCTGAAGGGCCTGTACTGCGCTGTAATGTTCTATGAATCTGGCTCCATTTCCCATCACCTCAATTCCTTCTCATTTACCAAGATGGCGGCGGTGCTTAGGTCTCATTACCAAGGTGGTGCTATTAGTTCCTTTACTAATATGGCAACACTTCCGACGGTTAGGTCATTTCATCAAGACAGCGGTGCTGTCAGTGCTTAGGTCTCATTACCAAGGTGGTGGTGTATCCAGTGGTTTTAGGTTCCTTTACCAATATGGCGTCACTTCAAGATGGCGGCGCTGCCTGTGGCTGAGGCCTCCTCTCCATGACGACGATATTTCCGGTTCCTTTATCGAGATGGTGGCGCTCGGCTGCGCTCGTCCCCTTCACAAAGATGGCGGCGCCCCGGGGGGGAGGCCGTTACCTCATCAAGACCAATGGCTCCGATTGGCCGACCTGTCTGTTTACCGTGTTTCGTCACCGGTGGGAATCGCGCGTGCGCGGGGCTAGCTGGAGGCGGAAAGATGGCGGCGAACGGGATGGAGGTGGAACCGGCGGGTGAGTGAGGAACTGAGAGAAAAAGAGAGAGAGAGGGAGGGAAAGAGAAAAAGGAATGGAAAGGCTGTAAGTAGGTTACCCTCTCTCCTCCCCTGTGTCTCCTCCCCTGTCACCCCCTCTCGCCCTGGCCCAGGGACCGTTGGTTTAAAGTGACTGATAGATGTGAGGGAAGGTGTGGGGAATAAACTTCCTAAGTAAGAATTTAGCAACACCAATTTTAAATCCAACCGATTTGTTTGAAAGTAAATTTGTGAGCTTTCAACTCCTGTGTCTTTGTCAGGAAAATGCAGTGTTCTGGTCTACAATAGCACACATCAGCACAGACAGTCACAGATTGCTGATCAGGATGCGAATCCTTACATCTAACCTGCTATTCAAGTGTTAAAGTGGCTAACAATGTGTGTGAAGGGAATCCTGAGCATTGGTTAGAGAATTGTGTATTTTCTCCAGACAGCACAGTAAGTGAGGTTTTTTGCTAACCCAGGCAAGTTACGGGGGTTACAGATAGTGTGTCATGAAGCCAAGATCCCTGTTAAGACCGTCCTCATGTGTGCGGAACTTGGCTATCAGTCTCTGCTCAGCAACTCTGCGCTGTCGTGTGTCACGAAGGCCCCCTTGAAGAACATTTACCCGCAGGTCGGAGGCCGAATGCCCATGACTGCTGAAGTGTTCGCCCACAGGAAGGGAACTGTTTTGCCTGGTGATTGTTGAGCGATGCTCATTCATCCGCTGTCGTAGTGTCTGCATGGTCTCCCCAATGTACCATGCTTCGGGACATCCTTTCTTGCAACGTATTAGGTAGACAACGTTGGCCGAGTTGCAAGAGTATGTACCGTGTATCTGGTGAATGGTATCCTCACGTTTGATGATGTCGTCCATGTCTATGATCTGGCATGTCTTGCAGAGGTTGCTGTGGCAGGGTTGTGTGGTATTGTGGTCACTGTTCTCCTGAAGGTTGGGTAGTTTGCTGCGAACAATGATCTGTTTGAGGTTGTGCGGTTGTCTGAAAGCAAGAAGTGGGGGGGTGGGGATGGCCCTAGCGAGATGTTCATCGTCATCAATGATATGTTGAATATTCTGGAGAAGATGTCGTAGCTTCTCTGCTCCGGGGAAGTACTGGACAACAAAGGGTACTCTGTCCACTGTGTCCCGTGTTCGTCTTCTGAGGAGGTCAGTGCGGTTTATCGCTGTGGCACGTCAGAACTTTCTTGGACACGCATCTCCATCAAGGACGGTCACCTCAGCACCTCACTGTACCGCAAACCGACAGACAACCTCACAATGCTCCACTTCTCCAGCTTCCACCCTAGACACGTTAAAGAAGCCATTCCCTATGGACAAGCCCTCCGTATACACAGAATTTGCTCAGATGAGGAGGATCGTGACAGACACCTCCAGATGCTGAAGGATGCCCTTGTGAGAACAGAATATGGCGCTCGACTCATCAATCGACAGTTCCGACGTGCCACAGCGATAAACCGCACTGACCTCCTCAGAAGACGAACATGGGACACAGTGGACAGAGTACCCTTTGTTGTCCAGTACTTCCCCGGAGCGGAGAAGCTACGACATCTTCTCCAGAGTCTTCAACATATCATTGATGACGATGAACATCTCGCTAGGGCCATCCCCACCCCCCCACTTCTTGCTTTCAGACAACCGCACAACCTCAAACAGATCATTGTTCGCAGCAAACTACCCAACCTTCAGGAGAACAGTGACCACAATACCACACAACCCTGCCACAGCAACCTCTGCAAAACATGCCAGATCATAGACATGGACGACATCATCAAACGTGAGGATACCATTCACCAGGTGCACGGTACATACTCTTGCAACTCGGCCAACGTTGTCTACCTAATACGTTGCAAGAAAGGATGTCCCGAAGCATGGTACATTGGGGAGACCATGCAGACACTACGACAGCGGATGAATGAGCATCGCTCAACAATCACCAGGCAAAACAGTTCCCTTCCTGTGGGCGAACACTTCAGCAGTCATGGGCATTCGGCCTCCGACCTGCGGGTAAATGTTCTTCAAGGGGGCCTTCGTGACACACGACAGCGCAGAGTCGCTGAGCAGAGACTGATAGCCAAGTTCCGCACACATGAGGACAGCCTTAATAGGGATTTTGGCTTCATGACACACTATCTGTAACCCCCATAACTTGCCTGGGTTAACAAAAAACCTCACTTACTGTGCTGTCTGGAGAAAATACACAATTCTCTAACCAATGCTCAGGATTCCCTTCACACACATTGTTAGCCACTTTAACACTTGAATAGCAGGTTAGATGTAAGGATTTGCATTCTAATCAGCAATCTGTGACTGTCTGTGCTGATGTGTGCTATTGCAGACCAGAACACTGTATTTGCCTGACGAAGACACAGTGTGTCGAAAGCTCGCAATTTTACTATCAAATAAATCTGTTGGATTTAAAATTGGTGTTGCTAAATTCTTTACTGAGTTCTTACTACCCCAGTCCAACGCCAGCATCTTTACATCAATAAACTTCCACCGAGGGGTCTGTCATGCCCTCCCTGAAAAGGCTAGTAAAGGCCAACATCCTCAACTTATTGAGAAGGTGTGTGGATATCCACCTCAGTTGCTCTAACCTGCAGGATCAGGCTGGGTGGCCCAGTTTTCAGTCAGAGCAGTCACACTGGACCAAGTCGCATCTTTCTGCAGAATAAACCTTATGTTTCTACCATGACCAATAATGCAGTGAGTAGCGATAGCTTAATGGTATTATTGCTGGACTATTAACCTAGAAACTCAGGTTCTGGAGCCCCAGGTTTGGATCTTGCCATGGCCAATAAAAGAATGTAAATGCAATAAAAGAAATTTGATTAATCTAGTGACGACCATAAAACCATTGTAAATTGATAGATAAACCCAGACTAATGCCTTTTAGAGAATGAAATTCTTACCCAGTTTGGCCTACGTGTGATTGCAGAGTCACAATAATGTGGTTGACTCTTAACTGCCCTCAGGCAACTAGGGATAGGCAATAAATGCTGGCCAGCCAGCAACATCCATGTCCTGCAAATAAATATGCAAATACGCTATTGCATGGCTGTGATTGTAAGGTCCATTGTGGAAGTGCATTATGTTAGAATGGTGTGATTAACTGTGTCATGTATTGCAGAATGCTTTGGGTTGAGATAGTCATAGAGGTTTACAGCGTGGAAACAGACCCTTAGGCCCAACTTGTCCACGCTGCCCCCTTTCTAAACTAGTCCCAATTGCTCGCTTTTGGCCCATTTTCCTCTATACCCATCTTATCCTAGAAATTGTCTAAATGCTTTTTAAAAGACAAAATTGTGACGCTGGTAGCTCGTTCCAGATACTCACCACCCTCTGTATGAAAAAAGTTGTCCCTCTGGACCTTTCTGTATCTTTCCCTGTGTTGGAGGTGGCTTAGATGTTAAGCGCCAGGCAGATGAAAAGCCTATGGAGTCATCGGACAGGCAGCAAAAGCTCAATGTTCAGTGGGAGGTACAAGAAAATGTTCATATGCACTGAATATAGATAGTAAAGGAGTCCATCAGGGCCATAACTTTTGCAATTACCCTCTTCTTCAGAAGAGATACTGGTTATGCTTTCCAATTCATATTCTATTACCTCATCTTCAAGCTCAGTTGCCAGAGCCAAGGCAAGAGAGGTATGGAGCACCTGGAGTCACAACCAGGTCTTGGTTTCCCCTCAGAAAATAGGGAGAAAGCAGCTCGGGAGCATCACAACTATTGGATATAAATCTAGTAGCCAGATGGTCATAGCAGACGTGTTAAATAGACATCCCAAACTTGGAAGGCATGAGGCAAGTACTCAATTTCCAGGTAGACCAAAGTTGGAGGATGTCAACATTTCATGTGATAACAGTCAATACGGTGGGCTTGTTTATTTTGCACAAGATGACATTGGTGCTGCTTAATTGCAAGGGGAAGATTGACAGGCTGAGGCATCCCCTCTTTTAAAAAACAAAGGTTGAAGGGGTGACCTGATAGATCTTTAATATGCTGAAAGGTTTTGACAGGATGACATTCTGTCTCTATCTATTATGGGAACCCTAGAATCCCTCCAGTGCAGAAAGAAGCCATTTGACCCATCAAGACTGCACTGACCACAATCCCACTCAGGCCTTACCCCTATATGGCCACCCTAGCTAGTCCCGCTGACACTCAGGGATAAATGAGCCCCTAACCAGCACATCATTGAACTGTGGGAGGAAACAGGAGCATCCTGGGATGAACCCATGCAGACACGGGGAGAATGTGCAAACGTCATACAGACAGTGACTCAAACTGAGAATGGAACGCGGGTCCCTGGTGCTGAGGTACAGCAGTGCTGACCACTAAGAGTGTAACCAAAGGCTGCCAATATAAGATTGTCACATAGTTTCTGTGCCAGAAGCTTGATGTAAGTTGTCAGGGAGTGCAAATAGCATTAGGGACCACGAGCAGAGAAATGTTCAGTCCACCATGAACGGCACGGTAGCACAGTGGTAAGCACTGCTACCTCATAGTGCCAGGGACCCAAGATCAATTCCGTCCTCAGGTCACCGTCTGTGCATGTTCTCCCCATGTCTGCGTGGGCTTTCTCTGGGTGCTCAGGATTCCTCCCATAGTCCAAAGATGGCTGGGGTTAGGTTGATTGGCCTTGCTTAATTGCCCCTTACTGTCAAGGATATTAGCAGGGTAGATATGAGGGGTTATGGGAATAGGGTCTGGTTGGGATTGTGGTTGTTGCAGACTCGAAGGATCCCAACAGTGCAAATGGGTTCAATCTTCTATCTGTCTATCTTCTAATTCTGGAAACCTCCAGTTTGTCGCGAAATGCCAGGGACCAGGGTTCAATTCCTGGCTTGGATGACTGTCTGGAGTCTGCACATTCTCCCCATATCTGTTTGGGTTTCCTGTGGGTGCCCTGGTTTCTTCCCACAGTGTGAAAGACATTTTGGCTAGGTGCAGTGGTCCAGCTAAATTCTCTCCCAGGGTACCCGAACAGGTGCTGGAGTGTGGCAACTGTGGGATTTTCAGAGTAGCTTTGTTACAGTGTTAATGCAAGCCTATTTGTGACAATACATAAACTTGAAACTCTGGTTAATCTGACTTTCAAAAGTGGATAATGAAGGATTGATAAATAACAGCTTCAGGCCCTCCCTGTCTCAGCAACCTCGTGCAGACCAATAGCCCTCAGACTTTTACACTCCAATCCTGCCCTTGTCATTCATTCTCTGGCTCTGACGTCGTTGGAATAGAATCTCTAGAGTGCAGAAGGAGGCCATTCAGCCCATCAAGTTTTCACTGACCACAATTCCACCCAGGCCTATTCCGTAACCCCGCATATTTATCATTAATCCCCGGGTTAATTTAGCATGGTCAATAAACCTAACCTGCACATCTTTGGAGTATAGAAGGAAATTGGAGCACCTGGAGAAAACCCATGCAAGCAGCGGGGTGGACACGCAGACAGTTTATTTATTAGTGTCACAAGTAGGACTATATTAACACTACAATGCAGTTACTATGAAAATCCCTAGTTGCCACACTGCGATGCCTATTGGGGTGCACTGAAGGAGTATTTAGCATGGCCAATGCAGCTGACCAGAACATCTTTGGAGTGTGGGAGGAAACTGGAGCACCCAAAGGAAACCCATGCAAACATGGGGAGAACATGCAGATTCCACACAGACACTGACCTGAGCTGGGAATTGATCCCGGGTTCCTGGAGCTATGAGGCAGCAGTGCTAACCATTGTGCTGCCCAGAATGTGGAATTCCTGCATGAAGTCATAAAGGTTTGCAACATGAAAACAGGCCCTCTGGCCCAACTTGTCCATGCGACCCTTTTTTTAATACTCCTAAACTAATCCCAATTGTCCACATTTAACCCATATCCCTCTATACTCATTGTCCCATGTAACTATCTAAATACTTTTAAAAAGATAAAATTGTACCTGCCTCTACTACCTCTGGCAGCTTGTTCCAGACACCACCCAGTGTGTGAAAAACTTGCTCCTCTCTTGTATCTCTCCTCTCTCACCTTAAACCTATGCCCTCTAGTTTTTAGACTCCCCTATCTTTAGGAAAAGATATTGATATCTACCTTGTCTATGCCCCTCATTATTTTATAGATCTCTATAAGGTCACCCTCGGCCTCCTACTCTCTAGAGAAAAAAGTTCTTGTCTATTCAGCCTCTCCTTATAACTCAGTCAAGACCTGGTAGCATCGTAGTAAACCTTTTCTGCATTCTTTCTGGATTAGTAATATCCTTTTTACAATAGCATGACCAGAATTGCATGCAGTATTCAAGTGTGGCCTTACCAATGTCTTATACAACTTTAACAAGACATCCCAATTCTTGTATTCAATGTTCTGACCAATGAAACCAAGTATGCTGAACATCTTCTTCACCATTCTGTCCACCTGTGACTCCACTTTCAAGGAGCTATGAACATAACTCTCCTTAACGTCCTACCATTAAAAAAGAACAAAAAACAACACAGCACGGGAAACAGGTCCTTCGGCCTAATGGCCCGCGTCGCCATTTTAACATTCCCACTTCCACCCATGACACTTGTCTGTTTATGGAAATCTGCATTGGAACCAAATTGGAGAGACAATTTAGGGACAATTTGTTCCACCAATCAGCCTAAAAGCACATCTTTGGGGTGTGGGAGGAAACCGGAGCACCCGGAGAAAACCCACGCAAGCACGGAGAGAATACGCAAACTCCCACAGATACCGGGCCAAATCCCTGTAACTGCACAGCAACAGTGATAGTCACTGAGCTGTCGTGTTGCCCATCAACTGAGTAAGTCCTGCCCAGGTTCAGTCTACCAAAATGCATCACCTCGCATTTGTCTAAATTAAACTCCATCTGCCATTCATCAGCCCACTGGCCCAATTGATCAAGATCCTGTTGCAGTTGGAGATAACTTTTTTCATTGTCCACTATGCACCAATCTTGGTGTTATCTGCAAACTTACTAATCATGCCCCTTATATTCTCATTCAAATTATTAATATAAATAACAAGTAATAGTGGGCCCAGCACTGATCCCTGAGGCACACCACCAGTCACAGGCCACCAGTTTGAAAAACAACTCTCTACAACCACCCTGTATCCATCCATTTAAATACCTCACTCTGGATCCCATGAGATTTAACTTTGTGCAACAATTTACCATGAGGTACCTTGTCAATGGCCTTACTAAAGTCGCTGTAGACAACATCAACTGCACTGCTTTCATCTAGCTTCTTGGTTACCCCTTCAAAAAACTCTTTAATTTGTGTAACATGTTTTTCCACTCACAAAGCCATGCTGACTGTCCCTAATCAGTCCTTAGATCCTGTCTCTCAAAATACCTTCCAACAATTGCAGGAAAGATACGTGCCGGCAAGGAGGAAGGATGGGAAAGGTAGGATTAGAGAACCGTGGCTTACCAGGGAGATTGAGGACTTGATCAGGAAGAAGCGAGAGGCTTACATTAGATCTAGGCAACTGGGGACTGAGACAGCGCTGGAAGCTTATAGAGAGTGTAGACAGGATCTTAAAAGGGGTATTAGAAAGGCAAAAAGGGGCCACGAGGTGGCTCTGGCAGGTAGGATTAAGGAAAATCCAAAGGCATTTTACACCTATGTAAGGAGCAAAAGGATGGTTAGAGGCAAGATTGGACCTCTTAGGGACAGAGGAGGGGATCTATGCTTAGAGCCTGAGGGAATGGGGGAGATCCTGAATGAATACTTTGCGTCGGTATTCACGCAGGAGACTGGACAGATGTCTGTGCCTGATGTTGACAAAGTTGAGGATCGGTTGAGGGAAATAAGGATTACGAGGAAAGAGGTGTTGGGGCTGTTAGGCAGCTTAAAGACATATAAAGCTCCAGGGCCTGATGGCATTTACCCCAGGCTGCTAAGGGAGTTGAGGAAAGACTTGGCTGGGCCTCTGATGCAAATCTTTGTCTCTTCCTTGGACAAAGGTGAGGTCCCAGAGGACTGGAGGATAGCAAACGTAGTACCGTTGTTTAAAAAAGGTCAGAGGGATCACCCAGGGAACTATAGGCCGGTGAGCTTGACTTCAGTTATAGGTAAGCTAATGGAGAGGATCCTTAGGGACAGGATGTATGAGCATCTGGAGCGCTGCGATCTGATCAGGGATACGCAGCATGGCTTCGTCAAGGGGAAGTCTTGTCTTACGAATCTAGTGGAATTTTTTGAAGAAGTGACAAAAACAGTTGATGAAGGACAGGCTGTTGATGTCGTCTACATGGATTTCAGTAAGGCGTTTGACAAGGTTCCTCATGGTAGACTGATAGAGAAGGTGAAGGCGCATGGGATACAGGGTCGGGTATGTAGATGGGTCGAGAACTGGCTCGGGAGGAGGAGACAGAGGGTAGTAGTGGAAGGCTCTTTTTCAGGCTGGAAGCCTGTCACTAGTGGAGTGCCACAAGGCTCAGTACTAGGTCCTCTTCTATTTGTGGTCTACATAAACGACTTGGAAGTTGGGGTAGGTGGTGAGATCAGCAAATTTGCTGATGACACCAAGATGCTTGGATTGGCGGGTACAGAGGAGCAGTGTCAGGCAATACAACAGGACATAGATAGGTTGGTAGACTGGGCAGATAGATGGCAAATGGAATTTAATCCGGATAAATGCGAGGTGATGCATTTTGGCCGGAAAAATGTAGAAGAGAGTTATAGGATAAAAGGTAAAACTATACGGAGCATAGAGACGCAGAGAGACTTGGGGGTGCAGGTTCACAAGTCTCTGAAGGTGTCCTCACAGGTGGAGAAGGTGATAAAGAAGGCGTATAGTATGTTAGCTTTCATAGAAAAGGGTATAGAATACAAGAGTAGGAGTTTGATGTTGCAGTTGTATAGAACGTTGGTTAGGCCTCACTTGGAATACTGCGTCCAGTTCTGGTCGCCGTACTATCGGAAGGATGTGGAGTCCTTGGAGAGAGTGCAGAGGAGGTTTACCAGGATGCTGCCTGGTATGGAAGGACTGTCTTATGAGGAACGATTAAATAGACTGGGGTTATTTTCCCTTGAAAGACGTCGGCTTAGAGGGGATCTCATAGAGGTGTATAAGATTATAAGGGGTATAGATAGAGTAAATGGAGGTAAACTTTTTCCACCTTCAGAAATGGATAGGACGAGGGGTCATGGCCATAGGGTGAGGGGGGCTATGTATAAGACGAATATTAGAGGGCAGTTTTTCACACAAAGGGTAGTGGGGGTGTGGAATGCACTGCCGAGTAAGGTGGTGGGAGCAGGCACGCTGGGGCTGTTTAAGGGTCTCTTGGACAGCCACATGAGCGGTATGCAGATAGAGGGATATAGTAGGACTGTTTAACTACGGCTTTTTTTCCACAGGTAATTCGGTCCATACTTGACCAACATTGAGCATGCATTCAGCAGGTGGTGCGAGTACGGCTCTTGGATGTTGATTCATGGGTTGCCTGGTACTTCATGTCGTAAATGAGTGCTTTATGTGGACCATCTGAAGGGCACCATGACAGCTCAGAGACTATCGATGTGGCTGTGCAGACACTTGGAATTGGGCCGGTGTCTGCGGGAGTTTGCGCGTTCTCCCCGTGGTTGCGTGGGTTTTCTCCGGGCACTCCGGTTTCCTCCCACAACCCAAAAATTCGCTCTTAGGCTGATTGGGAAACAAATTGTCCCTGTAGTGAGAGTCTTCCATATTAGGAATAACCTAAATCTATAATAGGATAATGGAATTGCTACTATATAGTTATGACGGCGGCGCGGGCTCTTTGGGCCGAAGGGCCTGTTTCCCGTGCTGTGTTGCTCTTTAAAAAAAAAAAATTTACCTACCACAGATGTGAGGCTCACTGGCATGTAGTTCCCAGGCTTTTCCCTGCAGCACTTTTTAAATAAAAACACAACTATTGCCACACTCCAATCTTCAGGCACCTCACCCACGACTCTCGATTCAAATATCTCGGCTAGGGGACCCGTAATTTCCTCCCTAGTCTCCCACAATGTCCTGGGACATCACGTCCCACAGATTTGTCTGTCTTGATGTACTTTAAGACTTCCAGCACCACCACCTATGTAATATGTACACTCCTCAAGACATCACTATTTATTTCCCCAAGTTCCCTAACATCCATGTTTTTTTCAACAGTAAATATTGATGAGAAATATTCATTTAGGATCTCACCCATCTCTTCTGGATCCGCATGTAGGTGACTTTATGGATCTTTAAGAAACTCTACTCTCTCCCTTGTTACTCTTTTGCCCTTCATTTAGTTGTCCTTTGCCTTATCTGCCAAAACAATCTCGTGTCCTCTTTTTGCCCTCCTGATTTCTCTCTTAACTTTACTCCTACACCCCCTATACCATGCAGACACAAGGAGAACGTGTAAACTCCACAGAGACAGGATTCGAACCTGGGTCCCTGGTGCTGTCAGGCAGCAGTGTTAACCACTGTGCCACCGTGCCGCCCACGTATTTACCTTACTAATTTCCCTGACACTAAGGGGCAGTTTAGCATGGTCAATCCATCTAACCCACGCATCTTTGGACCACGAGAGGAAACTGCAGCACCTGAAAGAAACCCGTGCAGAAGCAGAGGGAACGTGCAAACTCCACTCAGATAGTTACCCAAGGCCGAAATTGAACCCAGATCCCTCGTGTTGTGAGACTGCAGTGTTAACCACTATGCCACCCCTGGCAACCCCTGTCAACTCCCTCTTCTCCCCAAGCCCCTTCTCCAACCTACCCAGGCACTCACTCAACTGCCTTTTTCTGGCACTTTTTGGTTTAGTTGCCTCTAAAGTAAAGTAAAAGTTTATTTATTAGTCACAAGTAAGGCTTACATTAACATTTCAATGAATTTACTGCGAAAATCCCGCAGTGAAATTGCCTATGCTTGTGATTCCAGCCTGAATTAAGGCACTCAGAGCAGAGATGTCGCAGGTTCTGAGCATGCCATCGCTGATGAGTGCTTTGGAAGTTTAAGAGCAGTTTGGGACACATTGCCCAGTGGTTGCTGTTTGATAGAATTGATCCTGGGTGTAGTCTCCTCGCCACTACGATTTATTAGTATTCGGAGGAAAGGGAGCTCCCAACTCCAAATTAGATTCTGACTCGCAATTTGCAACTGCTATCTTTATATATAGCTCAATGTCAAATTTGCTAATGCTCCTGTGAAGCTTTAAATGAAATGGCTGCATCAGTGTAAGTAAAGCTTTCGTAAATCTAGATGACTGTACGCTGCTCTCACGTTTTGAGGATGTTGTGCTTAAAAATCCTGATGGGTATGGACAGGCTAATGCGGGAAGAATATATCTCGTGTCGGGAAAGTCCAGAACCACGGATCACTGCTGTAGACTGAGGACTGAGATGAGAAAGAAATTCTTCACTAAAAGAGTTGTGAATCTGTGGAATTCTCTACCACAGGAAGCCGTGGGGCCCAGTTCATTAGATACGATCAGGAGGGAGCTGGACGTGTCCCTTGTGACTAAAGGGGTATAGAGAGAGTGGCATACTGGAAGTGCTTGATCTGCCTTCATCATATTGAATGGTGGTGCAAGCTAGAAGGGCCGAATGGCCTGCTCCTTCTATTTTCTATGTGATTTAGCTTTAGAATCACCACACTTAAAATGCGGGGCAAGCTTGGGAAGGTGAGTCTTTCATAAATAACCTCTGGCATGGGAATTGAACCTGCGCTGTTGGCGTCACTCTGCATCAATAACCAGCCATCCAGCCAACTAAGTTTAAATGTAATGCATTATTGTTGGGCAATCTATGATAAAATGTTGTTGGTGTTTGTGAAGAAAGGCTCTGTGTTTACAGATGACTAATTGCTCTGGATTCTGCTGTGTTGTGTTCTCTGTCCCTGCAGCAACGCCGAGTGTAATGGCTTCTGGGGTAACGGGGAGCGTCTCTGTGGCATTGCATCCGCTGGTTATCCTCAACATCTCCGATCACTGGATCCGGATGCGTTCCCAGGAAGGACGACCTGTGCAAGGTGCGTGGGACATGCAGGAATTATAGAATCCCTACAGTGCAGGAGGAGGCTATTCAGCCTATTGGGTCTTCAACTCTCTGAGACAGTATCTTAACCAAGGCCACTCTTCAACCTTATCGCTATAATCCCATGCACTTACCATGGCTAATCCACCTAACCAGATCTTTGGACACTAAGGAATGACTTAGTATGGTCAGTCCACCTAACCTACGCATCTTTGGACATTAAGGGACAATTTAGCATGGCCAACCCACCCAATCTGTATACGTAAAGAACAAAGAAAATTACAGCACAGGAACAGACCCTTCGGCCCTCCATGCTTGTACAACCATGCTGCCTGACTGAACTATAAACCTCTATCTTCCCAGGAACCATGTCCCTCTATTCCCATCCTATTCGTATATTTGTCCAGACGCCCCTTAAAAGTCACTACCATATCCACTTCACTACCTTTCCTGGCAATGAGTTCCACATCTTTGGAAGTAATGATGTTTGTGGTGGTGTGCCAATCAAGTGGGCTGCTTTGTCCTAGATATCAAGCTTCAAAAGTTTTTAAAGTTTATTTATTAGTCACAAGCAAGCTTACATTAACAGTCAATGAAATTCCTGTGAAAATCCCCGGTCACCACACTCTGGCGCCTGTCAGTTACTCTGAGGGAGAATTTATCACAGCCAATGCACCCTAACCAGCACGTCTCTCAGACTGTGGGAGGAAATCAGAGCACTCTGAGGAAACCCACGCTGAATGTGCAGATTCCACACAGACAATGGCCCAAAGCTGGAATTGAACCTGGGTCCCTGGCGCTGTGAGGCAGCACTGCTACTCACTTTGACACCGTGCACGATGTCGACATTCTGTGTTGACATACCCCAGATTCCTCAGCTCTCTTAATTCCATTAGATACTTTGTATGCATTGTGTGGTTTCCTTTATATTTGCCTAAGGGGAAAAAAAAACAAAAAAAGGACAACACTGGAACGAGCTGTTCAATTCTCCAAGCCTGCGCTGATCATGATACCTGCCCGTATGCACTTACGGAATCCATATCCTTCCATTCCCATCCTATTCATGTATTTGTCTATTTGCTGCTATCGTACCACCACCTGCCCAGGCAGTGCATTCTAGACATTCACCATCCTTTGTGTAAAAACATTACCTCGCACATCTCTGAACTTTCCTCCACACACCTTAAACCTATGTCCGCTAGTACTTGACTTTTTTACCCTAGGAAAGAGCATCTACTATCCACTCTGTCCATGCCACTTGCAGACCTCCATCAGGTCTCCCCTCAACCTCCATCATTCCAGTGAGAACAAACCAAGTTTCTCCAACCTCTCCTCATAGCTAATGTCCTCCATACAGACAACATCTTGGTAAATCTTTTCTGTATCCTCTCCAAAGCCTCCATACCCTTCTGGTAGTGTGGCGAGCAGAATTGAATACTATATTCTAAATGAGACCTAGCCAAGGTTCTGTGTAGCTGCACCTGTTCTCAATGCCCTGACCAATGAAGGCAAGCATGCTGTATGCCCCTTTATTCACCTGTGTTGACAATTTCAATGATGGGTGGACATATCTATCCTGATCTCTCTGCTTGTCAATACTCCTGGGGTTCTACCATTTATCTACATGCATTGGACTTTTCAAAATGCATTATCTCACCTTTGTCCAGATTAAACTCCATCTGCCATCTCTCTGCCCAAGTCTCCAACCGATCTTGCTGCCTCCTCTGACAATCCTCTTCACTATCCACAACTGCACTTTCCTCTACTGAAGTTCATTTACATTTGGCGTGCACATTCTGCAACTTTATTCGCCTTTCCCTGTGTTTAGATAGCATCAACATCTATTCGGGCCCTCTCTAAATTTGGTGTCATCCAACTTGTAGAAATTATACTTCTGATTGCCGATTCCAGGTTGTTTTTGCAAATCGTGAACAATCGCAACATCAAAGCAAAATACCTTGGTTGCTCGAATTCTCAATTAAAAATGGACAATGCTGGAAATATTTAGCAGATCAGACAGTAAGTCGAAGTTGGGGTTGGATTCAGTAATGGTAACGCCATTGAATGTCAAGGGGAGGTAGTCATAGATGGTCACAGCACGGAAACAGGCCCTTCAGCCTAATTTGGTCCATGCCTCCCTTTTTTTTAAAAACCCCAAAGCTAGTTTGCATTTGGCCCATATCCCTCTATACCCATCTTACCCATGTAACTATCTAAATACTTTTTAAAAGTCAAAATTGTCCCTGCCGCTACTACTGCTTCTGGCAGCTTGTCCAGATACTACGTAGAACACTACAGCACAAACAGGCCCTTCGGCCTGCGAGTTGCGCCGATCACATCTATACCTACCCAGCCACAGACCTATCTATAACCCCCATCCCATTAGTTCCCATATACTCATCCAGAAGTCTTTTAAAAGATCCCAGCGAGTTCGCCTCTACCACCAACGACGGCAGCCGATTCCATTCACTCACCACCCTCTGAGTGAAAAAAACTACCCCTAACATCCCCTCTGTATTTGCTTCCCTGCACCTTCAATCTGTGTCCTTTCGTAGCGACCATTTCAACCCGGGGAAATAGCTTCTGAGAATCCACCCTTTCTATTCCTCTCAACATCTTATAAACCTCTATCAGGTCGCCTCTCAACCTTCATCTCTTCAGGGAGAAGAGTCCCAGCTCCCTCAACCTATCTTCATAAGGGATGCCTTCCAATCCAGGCAACATCCTTGTAAATCTCCTCTGCACTCTTTCAATAGCTTCTCCATCCTTCCTATAGTGAGGCGACCAGAACTGCGCACAGTACTCCAAGTGGGAATACAATCCAAGTACGATACTCACCATTCTCTGTGTGAGAAAATTGCCCCTCTGCATATTTTTGTATCTCTCCCCTCTCACCTTAAACCTATGTCCTGTAATTTTAGACTCCTCTACTTTTGGGAAAAGATATTGACTATCTAGCTGATTTATGCCCTTCATTATTTTATAAACCTCAGAACTCTCCCTTGTTGGAGGTTGCCTTTGCCTAGTGATTTCTGCTTACCAGCATAAGCCTGGATGTTGCCCAGCTCAAGCTGAGCAGGATCAAAAGCTGCTTTATCAACTGAAGAATTGCCAGTGGCATGCCCTTGTGACGGAGAGAAGGTCATTCATTGATGATGTGGCCGTAGGCCTACGTTAACACTGCAATGAAGTTACTGTGAAAATCCCCTAGTCGCCACACTGTGGCACCTGTTTGGGTACACTGAGGGAGAATTTAGCGTAGCCAATGCATCTAACCAGCACATCTTTCAGACTGAGAGGGGGAAACTGGAGCACCCAGAGGAAATCCATGCAGACACGGCGAGAACGTGCACAGACAGTGACCTAAGCCGGGAATCGAACCCAGGTCCCTGACCCTGTGAGGCAGCAGTGCTAACCACTGTGCTGTCCAATAAGGAGCAATACCAAGCGTCACTCCTCATTTCTGGAATTCAAACCTTTCCATGTTTTTTGGGCCAAGGTTTGCAAGCAACAAAATTAAACTGAGCGTCAGAGCGCAGGTTGTCGGGCGTGTAAGTGCTGCTTGATAGCAATGTCGACGATGCCTTCCATATCCTATGCGCTCAGTTGAATCAGGTTCAGTCCCTGTTTTGATGGTAGCGCTCAGAATGGGGGAAACACGAAGTCAGCTGTTACAGAGTATGATTCTGCTGCTGCCTGTGGCCAAGATACCTTCAAAGAGTGGTTAGCACTGCTGCCTCATAATATCAGAGACTAGGGTTTGATTTCCCAGCTTGGGTCACTGTCTGTGTGGAGTTTGCATGTTCACTCTGTGTCTGCGTGGGTTTCCTCTGAGTGCTCCGGTTTCCTCCCGGATGTATGGGTTAGGTTGATCGGCCACGCTTAATTGACCCTAGTTTCGGGGGGGGTCAGCAGGGTAAATATGTGGGGTTATGGGGATAGGGTGGGATTATTGTCAGTACAGGCTAAATGGGCCAGCTGGCCTCCTTCTGTAGTAGTCATGATGTGCAGATGCTGGCATTAGACTAGGATAAACACAATAAGAAATCTGAAATCGGTTGGACTTTATCTGGGTGTTGTCAGATTTCTTATTACTTCTGTACTGCAGGGATTCTACGACAATGCCCCCCTCTTCCACTCTGCTGGATCAGTATCCATCATTTTTAGCAGTGTGCCCAAGGTTGGAGAATTCTTTTAAAAAATTCATCCATGAGATGTTGCTGGCTGGGCCAGTATTTATAGCTCGTTGCTAAGGACATTTAATACTCAACCACGTTGTGGTGGGTCTGAAATCACATAAAGAGAGCAGATATTCATGAACCACATGGGTTTTTACAACAATCTACAATGGTTTTGTGGTGGTCGTCATCATCAAACTTCTAATTCCAGATTTTTTTAATACTAAATTGAAATTTCACCGTCTGCCATAGTGATTCGAACCTGGGTACCCAGCTCGTTATCCTGGGTCTCTGATTACTAGTGCAGTGACATTGCTGCGAGGTCACGGCCTCCCTTAATGTGTCCTCTGTGCCGATGATGAAAATAAAGTTTTGCTTTTGTATATCACTTTCTCTGACCTGAGGAAGTCTGAAGGCTCTTGGCAGCCAGTTAAGTACTTTTGAAATTTAGTTTCAGTTGTAATGTAGAAAACAGCAGCCAATTTGCACTTCGCAGGCTGGCAAAGATGACAATTTGATGATGTATTTTAGTGATATTGATTGAGTTTTACATGATTTTAATTAGTGTTACAAGTGAGCTGACATTAACACTGCAATGAAGTTGCTGTGAAAATCTCCTAGTCACCAAACTCCAGCACCTGTTGGGGTAACACAGAGAGAATTTAGCATGTCCATGTGCCCTAACCAGCACGTCTTTTCGGACTGTGGGAGGAAACCGGAGCACCCAGAGGAAACCCACGCGGGTACAGAGAGAATGTGCAGACTCTGCACAGATAGCAACCAAAGCTGGGAATTGAACCTGGGTTCCTGGCACTGAGAGACAGCAGTTCTAACCACTGCTGCTAGTGGTCTGGGACGCTGAGGAATATCCCGCCCCTTCCTCTTTAAAATAATGCTATTGGACCTTTGAGAGACAGGGTTTAGTGTCTCATCTGGATGATGACATCTGCATCAATGCAGCACTCAGTACCGCACTGGACTGTCAAGTTTGTATTTTTGTGCTTGAGCACCTGGAGTGGGACTTGAACCTGCAACCACGTGACTCGGAGAGAGATATGCTACTGCCTGTTCCATTGGCTGACAAAGGCACTGTGTCATGGTCCTTCCTATATGTTGCTTTCTCCTCCTGTTGCCCTCCTTCCCCTCATTATGTCCCTGTGATTGGCCCAGTATTACTGTGACACTAGTGTGAATCTGGTATTATTTGTAAATGTGTTACATCTGATGTGTTTTGTGCTTTCAGTGATTGGTGCATTGATTGGAAAGCAGGAGGGCAGAAATATTGAAGTGATGAACTCGTTTGAGCTCCTGTCTCACACAGTGGAGGAAAAGATCGTCATTGATAAAGAGTATTACTACACCAAAGAGGAGCAATGTGAGTAATCATCCCATCCTCGTGCATTGTCCACCTTTTTCGCATCCTGTCCAGCAGCGCTGGGCCCGCACTAGAGCTGTGTTGAGTTTTTGCTGTGGGCTAGATTCGTCCATTGATAGATTACCGTCTCCACTCCACCAGTCAGAAGTGTGATGGAATACTCTTCACTTGTCTGGTTTAGTGCAAACTTCAGCAATGCTCACAAAACCTAGTGTCATCCTGGACACAGCAGCCCACTTGATTGGCACCCCGTTCCTCCAGCTTCAGCTCCCACCCTCTCCAGCGGACAGGGTACACCATTTCCTGCAGCAGCTCAACAGGGCACCTTCCAAATCAGCAAGCCCTTACTAGAAGGACCAGGGTGGCAAATGGATGGGAACTCCACTACCTGAAGTTAGCCTTCTGATTCACTCACCATCTTGAGTTGGAAACATTTCACCCATTCCTTCACTGTCGCTGGGTCAAAATCCTGGAACTCCCTCCCTCCCCAGCAGCACTGTGGGTGTACCTACAGCACGTGGGGGGATTCAAGAAGTTGGCTGGCCCCTTGGTCAAGGGAAGTAAGGGATGGACAATAAATGGATGGCCTAGCCAGTGATTCCCCACATCTCATGAAAGATTTAATAAGTAACCAAAACTCTCCTCATTCTTTCCACTACACTGCTTATGCCATCGAGACAGCAATTTGCTATGAACCCAAACTCAAATCACTTATACCGTCTCTCGAGCCACAATTATTCACCTTCAGGCCGTGGTTTCCTGCCTTTGCACTGTGGTCCCCTCCAGGCTCCGGATTCAGTCCAGAAGCATATCAAATGGTCGGTTGACCAACATTTATCACCCTTGAACAGATTGTTCCACAATGTTCCCACCAGGTGAAGAATCCCCCTGATTTTGCATAGAACATTTACAGCGCAGAACAGGCCCTTCGGCCTTCAATGTTGCGCTGACCAATTAAGAAAAAGCAATGACCCTCTAACCTAAACCATTCCCTTTTCATCCATAAATTTATCTACTAACCTCTTAAATGCTCCCAAACTTGGCGCATCTACAACTGCAGCAGGCAGGGCATTCCATACCCTTACCACCCTTTGGGTAATGAACCTACCTCTGACATCCGTCCTATAACTACTACCCCTTAATTTAAATCTGTGTCCCCTCGCGCTAGCTTTCTCCATCCTAGGAAAAAGGCTATCACTCTCCACCCTATCTAAACCTCTAATCATCTTATACGTTTCAATAAGGTCTCCTCTTAGCCGCCTTCTTTCTAACGAAAACAACCTCAAATCCCTCAGCCCCTCTTCATAAGACCTGCCCTCCATACCAGGCTTCTTGCAACTTCCCCATGAATTGGAGCCGTCACTAATTTATAGAGTGATTATGGGCCAAATGCAGGCAATTGGGACCAGCTTAAGGATTTTTATATATAAAAAAAGGACAGCATGGACAAGTTAGTCCGAGGGGCCTGTTTCCATGCTGTAAACCTCTGACTCTGTGATTAAAGGAAGCCGTTTGCCCAAGATGCACTTCAGTGAACCTATGACCTCCCCATCTCTGATTTTATTTATTTGTTACTTTCTCCCTCTCTCTAGTTAAGCAGGTCTTTAAAGACATGGAGTTCCTGGGCTGGTACACGACCGGGGGTCCTCCGGACGAGTCTGATATACACGTTCACAAGCAGGTCAGTGTACAGCGTGTGTACTGGGATGGGACGGAGTGACGTACAACTGACTCTTAAGCCAACTCATTCGGCAGTGTGTTGACGCGGCAGGATTTCATCTCGCAATTTAAAATTTACTATTTGATCTGGCATCCATTGCCTTTCATGGATGAGAACCGAGGAGGCAGAGGCAATGGAACAATAAACGAGAGACCCAGCGAAAGATCCGGGGACCCGGCTTCAAACCCCACCGTGGCAGATGGTGAAATTTGAATTCAGTAACAATCTGGAATTAAGACTCTACTGATGACCATGAAACGATTGTCGCAACACCCTAATGTCCTTTAGGGAAGGAAATCTGCCGTTCTTACCCAGTCTGGCCTACGTGTGAGTCCAGAGCCACAGCAATGTGGTTGACTCACAGCTGCCCTCTGAAACGGAGGGCATGAAATGGGGGATGGGCATTAAATGCTGGCCCAAACAGCAATGTCCATGTCCTGTAAGAATGAATTTGAAAAAAAAATGACAAACATCTGTCATTCTTCGCAGCAAATTCCATTTCCTAACGTCTCTACTGAGAGTTCTGCCTCTAATTTTTAGAATACTACTTTGTTACTGAACTCCCCAACTAGTGAAAATAGTTTCTCTCTATCTTTCCCACAGTGGTTAACATTGCTTCCTCACAGTTCGATTTCCCAGCTTGGGTCACTCTGCGGAGCCTGCACATTCTCCCCCTTGTCTGCGTGAGTTTCCTCAGAATGATCTTGTTTCCTCCCGCAGTCTGAAAGACATGCCTTCAGCGCATTGGCCATGCTAAATTCCCCTTCAGTGTACCCAAACTGGCGCTGGAATGTGGTGAGTAGGGGATTTTCACAGTAACATCGTTGCAGTGTTAATGTAAGCCTACTTGAGAATATGTTTGTATCATCTGCAACTTTGCAACCATGCTCTCAGTTCTGTCTTCCAGATCCTAAATGTACCCAATGAAAAGTTGTGGCCCCAGCACAACCGGTGGAACATCACTAGTCACTGGTTGCCATCCTGAAAAGGACCCCCTCATCCCCATTCTCGACCTTCTCTCTGTCCACCATCGATATCATTTATGTACATAACAAACAATAAGGTCCCAGTACTTTGTCATATGCCACTGGTAGTCTGACTCGAGCAGCATTCTACCAGTATTCCTCTGAGTCCTATTACTAAGTCAGTTTCTGATCCATCTTATCAAATATCCCTGAATTCCATTTTTCTTGCTTTCAATCTTTTTAGTCAATTACCCATGCTAGACCTTGTCCAAGGCTTTGCTAAAGTCCTTATAAACTACATAAACTGCATTCCCTTGTCCAAACACTCAATCTTTTTTTTAAAAGATTCTTACAAATTTGTTAGGCATGACCTCCCTCTGAGAACTCATGCCGATTATCCCTAATTAACCCATGCCTTTTCGAGTGAAGATTGATTGATTGATTTGAACCTCTTTGAACCTCTCTGGTCCTTCTCCTTTTTGTGGAAGGAATTGCAGTACACACCCTCAGCAGCTTAGGAGGTAGACAATGATGGAGCAGTTTGGGGATGGATAATTAGGCCAGAGATTCAGAAGGTTGTGGGATGGGAGCAGAATATGGAAGTAGCAAAGGGACATGGGGTCATTAAGAGGTTTGAATGCAAAGATGAGAAATTAAAAATCAAGGCGTACCTGAGACCATTGAATGCAGGACGGGGGGACTTGATGTGAGGCAGGACAAGGGCAGCAGTGTTTTGGATGACCTCATAAATGGGTCCTTTTTGAGTTACTAAGAACAAAGAAAATTACAGCACAGAAACAGGCCCTTCGGCCCTCCAAACCTTGCCAGACCTTGCTACCTGATTGAACTAAAACTTCCTGCCCTTCCATGGATCATATCTCTCTATTCCCATCCTATTCATGTACTTGTTAAGACGCCCCTTAAAAGTCACAACCATATCCACATCCATATCCACATCTCACCCGGCAACAAGTTCCAGGCATCCTCTACTGTCTGTGTAAAAAATCTGCCTCGTACATCTTTAAACCTTGCCTCTCGCACCTTAAACCTACGCCCCCTTCGTAAATGGCTCTTCAACCTTGGGAAAAAGCCTCTGACTATCCACTCTGTCTGTGCCTCTCACAATCCTGTAGACTTCTGTCATGACTCCCCTCAACCTCTGTCGCTCCAATGAGTTGGCAAGGTGTAACACATGACATGCTACAGAGAGCAGGATGGCACAGTGGTTAACACTGCTGCCTAACAGCCCCAGGGACCCGAGTTCAATTCCCAGTTTGGGGAGAACAAAGAACAAACAAAACAGCATGGGAAACAGGCCCTTCGACCCAACGAGCCCGCTCAGCCACCCCAACGTTCCCACGTCTACCCGTGATCCCTGTCTATGTTGAGAGATCTATGGATTAAAAACCAAATTTGCGACAATTTAGGGAGAATTTGTTTTGCGAATTAGCCTAAGAGCACATCTTTGGGATGTGGGAGGAAACCGGAGCACCCGGAGAAAACCCGCACAAGCACGGGGAGAATGCGCAAACTCCCACAGACACAGGCCCAAATCCATGTATCTGCACAGCACAGCGATAGTCACTGAGCTGTCGTGTTGCCCATCAAAAGGTCCAGGTCAAGCACACACTAACGACGTGAAGCAGTAGGATACTCTCGAAAAAAATCCAAGAGCAGCCCTCTAAGACCCATCGTGTGTATGCCCCTTGTTAGACAACAAGGTGGACCAAAGCACCTGTAGGATAAAAACAAGTACATCAATATTATCATCTATTTACACACTTCCCAAGGCTCATGATCCCTATTTTAAATCAGTTTTCTATACCCCTCCATTCCCATTGTTTACACATTATCCCTGTATCTGCCTGTGTTTCCTTCCGGTGCTCTGGTTTTCTCCCACAGTCTAAAGGACATGCTAGTTAAGTACATTGACCATGTAAAATTTTCCCTCAGTATACCTAAACAGGCGCCAGAGTGTGACAACTAGGGGATTTTCACAGTAACTTCATTGCAGTGTTAATATAAGTCTACTTGTGACACTAGTAAACAAACTTATTCACAACCGACATTAATGATTTGGATGATGGGACCAAATATACATTGGCTAACATTATCGATGGCACAAAAACAGGTAAGGAAATAAGGTGGTGAGGTAACGGCCTAGTGATATTTTCGTTGGATTATTAATCCAGAAATTCAGCTAATGTTCTGGGGACTCAGGGTTCAAATCCTGCCACAGCAACTGGTGGAACTTGAATTCAGTAAAAGAAACAGTAAAAGAATTAAGAATCAACTGATGACTATAAAACCATTGTCAATTGTCAGAAAACTCATCTGGTTCACAAATGTCCTTTAGGAAAGGAAATCTGCCATCCTTACCTCGTCTGGCCTGCATGTGACTCCAGAACTGCAGCAATGCGGTTGACTCAGCTACCCTCCAAGGGCAACTAGTGATGGGCAATAAATGATGAACAGACAGTGAGACCCATGTCCCATGAACGAATTAAAAAAAAACTTTTGAAGAGGACATGAGGAAATTGCAAAGGGATACAAGTGCCTAGATGCACAAAAATTTGGCAGCTAATTAAGTATTTTTGCAATACCATTATTTTTGTATTGTAGGGAAAATACAGCAGATATTTTTGCCTCATGAGATAAATGGCCAGATTTTGACTGGGGAAATAAATATTGGACGAGTGACTGGAAAAAACTTCATGTCTCTTCACTGAGCAGTTGACAGAACTAGATCAGAATCTTCTGTGCCACCAGAGATGGTGCCTCAGTTCAGTGTCTCATCCAAAGACACTGCAGCACTCCCTCGGCACTGCACTGTATCAGCCTGGATTATAGATTCAGCTTTGACCAGATCTGAACAGCAGACGTGAAAGGCCTTAGTGTCTGAGGTGCAATGCACCAGGGACTATCAGTTGGACTTTGGGTGGAATAGTCTGGCAGACTGTCTATCTGTACAATGCATGGTTAATATTCTGATCTTGTGTAAGCAATGCTATCTCTGTACACAGCCATTGACGCTTCTTCGAGTGTGCCACAAAACAGCACTTGGTGCAGAACCACTTCCTCCGTCAGGCATTCTCCTGTACTGAATTTGAGGAATTTTCCACTAACCCTGGCATTTTGTCTGCTGTTTGCAGGTGTGTGAGATTATTGAAAGCCCACTGTTTCTCAAGTTGAACCCCATGACAAAGCATACGGATGTGAGTAATATCTATTTGAACACAGTCTATTGTTAAGTTAGAGAGCTATTTCTGCTAATATCTGCTGTGCCGTCACACTATCTACCATGATATCCTGCTGCACTATTACACTGCCCTTGTTAGATCTCACTATTCCCCGACACGCAGATAGGCGCACAGGCAGGCACACGGTGCCAGAAGGCACACACGTGCCTGCTAAATGGCACTATAAGTAAATCTAAATCCCGCTATTCTATGACACTATCCCTCGTCAAACTGCTGTCCTGATGCACTGTCTCTTGTAAAATCTGGCCATTCTGCCCTAACTATCCCTTTGCCTAACTGCTGTCCAGTTGCACTCTCCCTTCTCGTGCCCTACCATCCTGTTGTGCTGTCCCTTCTCAAACTCTGACGTCTTGTTCCTCGTCATACTCTGTCCTCCGGTCGTGCAGCCCCCTCATCGTGCCCTGTGCCCTGCCGCGCCATCCTGCTGTCCGGTTCATCCTCATGTTCTCTCTGTTCAACTTGTTTTCTGTCCATCTCTCCTGCTGTTTCTGCTTGCTTTCCATTTGCTACATCTGTCTCTCTTCACTTTCTTTCCCTCCCTGCTGCACAATATCTCCTGTCATAACGAGTCTTTTTTCCCTCATCTCTTCCCCATCCCCAACGGCACACTGTAGTTTTTTTATTCTCTTAAACTGACAAAGTCGCCGCACCTTTTAAGTCCCGTCGTGATGCAAAGTTTAACAGTTTGCAGCTGCCACTAATTTATTCCGACCAAACGTTTTAGATTTAATTGCCTGCAGAAGTTGAGATTTTATCTAACTGCTTTCGAACAGGATCATGTATGTTTAACAGGAGTTTATTTTCAATGTTGCCATTGGAGGGCACCAGTACGCGTTCTTGTCAACACTTATAGAAGCTGAAGTTCTTGTAAAGTCCGCAGCACCTCCAGTAACCAGAGAAGAGGAGGAAACGCTGTAACTAGTTCACCAGTAGTCTGTTTTGGGCAGCACTGTGGCACAATGGTTAGCACTGCTGCCTCACAGCGCCAGGCACCTGCGTTCGATTCTCAGCCTTGGGTCACTGTTTGTTTGTGTGGAGTCTGCACTTTCTCCCCGTGTCTGCATGGGTTTCGTCCGGATGTTCCCGTTTCCTTCCGTGGTCGAACAGGGACTGGATGGGATTGTCGTCGGTGCAGGCTAGTCACCACACTCCGGCCTCTGTTGGGGTACACTGAGAGAGAACTTAGCATGGCCAATGCACCCTAACCAGCACGTCTTTCAGACTGTAGGGAGGGGGGGGAACTGGAGCATTCGAAGGAAACCCACGCAGTCACGGGGAGAATGTGCAGATTCCACACAGAAAATGACCCAAGGCTGGAACAGAACCCAGTTCCCTGGACTCTGAGGCATCACTGCTAACCACTGTGCCAGCTTAGATGATGATTTACTCATCCAAACCCCATCTGCTAACCCACAATAAATCTGATTCATCCATCCTCTGTGTGCTGACCCTAGTTCCTAACAGTGTGATATTAAAACAGTTTCCTCCTTTGTCTGTAACCTCCTTTATCCCTACAACCCTTCGATTTTTGACAGGCAAGCTGCCTCTCAGTAAGGGGCCAGAAAGGGTCCAAAAAAATCACCTTCGTTTTTCAGCTCTCATTAAACATTTGAGGATGGACAGTAGCTAACACTGCTATCTCACAGTGCCATGGAATCTTTATTCGATTCCGGCCTCGGATGTCTGCCTGTGTGAAATCTGAGTGTTCTCCCCGTGTCTATGTGGATTTCCACCGAATGTTCCAGTATCCCCTCTCCCCACACTTCAAAGATGGGTTGGCCATGCTAAATTGCCAAGTAGTGCCCTAAGAACATGAGAACTAGGAGCAGGAGTGGGCCATCCAGCCCCTTGAGCCTGCTCCACCATTCAATAAGATCTTGGCTGATTTTCTTCTTTATGAACTCAGCTCCACTTACCCGCCCGCTCACCATAAGCCTTAATTCCTCTGCTGTTCAAAAATGTATCTATCCTTGCCTTAAAAAACATTCAGTGAGGTAGCCTCAACTACTTCACTAGGCAGGGAATTCCACAGATTCATAACTCTTTGGGTGAGGACGTTCCTCCTCAATTTGGTCCTAAATCTGCTCCCCCTTATTTTGAGGCCATGCTACCTAGGTCTAAAATGTGCAGGTTAGTCGGATTGACCATGGTAAATTGTCCCTCAGTATCATAAGATGTGTAGCTTGGGGGATTAGCAAAGGTAGAGGGAGATCGTAAGATATTCTGTCAGAGAATTGGTGCAGATTCAAATGGCCCGAATGGCCACCTCCTGCATTACAGGAAGTGGTTTGACATCACATCTGAGAAGAAGCAAATTACTTCTTAATAAATCTTCCCTGATCAACTTTGGAAATGTACATGAAATGTCCCACAGACGCTCCTAATTACAGCGGTTGACTCAAGCCCAGATGTTTGTAATAGAAACAGGGGCCTTGTTAATACTTTAAATGTGAAATTAGCCTCAAGTAAAATGATGGGAGTTTCACCTCCAATACGCAAGAGTGCTGCCCCAGCACCCAGTATCGCGGAGGGGGTAAAAACAAGGCAGCTAGTCTCGAGTCCCAGCAAGGAGATGAGGCGGAGGAGGTTCAGTACAAGGCTCTGGTTAGACGGAGGCCACGTTTTAACTTTCAAAAGCCTGTTAGGGGTATTGGAAGCCGAAGGAGATGAGGGCGTTCTGGAAAAAGGAGTTAAAATAGGAACAGTTTGATTCCAGTGGAATAGGTTTTTGAACACAGGGGGATGCTGCCTTTGAAAATGCAGCAGGTAATTACAGGAAAACATAAAAGGCAGCAGATTGGAAAATTGAAAGCACGTTTCTGTTCTAAAGGGCCCACAGCTTGATCCGGCCGTGTAACACATAATTGGGAAAGACTTGGCTACAGAAAAAAGACGAAGTGTAATAAATGTTTGCCGCCTGGCTCTCTCTGTCTTATCTTGCAGCTTCCAGTCAGCGTTTATGAGTCGGTCATCGATATCATTGCTGGAGAGGTATGGAATTAATTGTCTTCAACTCTGTCCTGTCAGAGAGAGAGTGTGTCTATGTGTGCCATAAGGTGAGGCCTCCGATGGTCATCTGGGACTGTGGTGCCTTTTCCTTTTATTCAAGTTGCTCATCAAAAGAGAGGCATTGCTAACACAAGTAGTGGCTCCTTGCTAAAGAAAGCAACCAGCTATTTCCACTGTGTGCCCTTTTTCCTGTGGCCTTGTGCCAATCCCAATAGCCCTGCATCAATCCCAAACTAATCCCATTGCCCCATTCCCTCCTCATAGCCCAGTATCAATCCCATCTAATCCCAATAACCATGCATCAATCCAAACTAATCCCATTGCCCCATTTCCTCCTCATAGCTCTGTATCAATCCCATCTAATCCCAATAGCCTTGCATCAATCCCAAACTAATCCGATTGCCCCATTCCCTCCTCATAGCCCAGTATCAATCCCATCTAATCCCAATAACCATGCATCAATCCAAACTAATCCCATTGCCCCATTCCCTCCTCATAGCTCTGTATCAATCCCATCTAATCCCAATAGCCCTGCATCAATCCCAAACTAATCCCATTGCCCCATTCCCTCCTCATAGCTCTGTATCAATCCCATCTAATCCCAATAGCCCTGCATCAATCCCAAACTAATCCCATTGCCCCATTCCCTCCTCATAGCCCAGTATCAATCCCATCTAATCCCAATAACCATGCATCAATCCAAACTAATCCCATTGCCCCATTCCCTCCTCATAGCTCTGTATCAATCCCATCTAATCCCAATAGCCCTGCATCAATCCCAAACTAATCCCATTGCCCCATTCCCTCCTCATAGCTCTGTATCAATCCCATCTAATCCCAATAGCCCTGCATCAATCCCAAACTAATCCCATTGCCCCATTCCCTCCTCATAGCTCTGCATCAATCCCATCTAATGCCAATAGCCCTGCATCCCTACTAATCCCATTGCCCTTTCCCTCCCCATAGCCCTGTATCAATCCCAAACTCTTCACACTGCCTCAACCCCTCCCCATAGCCCTGTATCAATTCTAATCCAAATTAATCAAACTAATCCAACTGCCCCACTTTCTTCCTATACCTCTGCATTAATCCCAAACTAATCCCATTGCCCCACTCCCTTATAACCCTGTATCAATCCTATCTAATCCCAATAGCCCTGCATCAATCCCAAACTAATCCCATTGCCCCATTCCCTCCTCATAGCTCTGTATCAATCCTATCTAATCCCAATAGCCCTGCATTAATCCCAAACTAATCCCATTGCCCCAACTCCCTCCTTATAACCCTGTATCAATCCTATCTAATCCCACTGTCCCACTCGCTTCTGATAGACCTGTATCAATCCCATTTAATCCACTGCCCCGCTCTCTCCCCAGAGCCCTGTATCAATACCCAAACAAATCCCACTACCCTGCTATCTTCCCACTGCCCTGTATCAATCCACAAACTATTCCCATTGCTGCATTCTCTCCCCATAGCCCTCGATCAATCCCAAACTCATGACACTGCTTCACCCACTCCCCATAGCCCTGTATCAATTCCCAAATTAATCCCACTGCCTCACTTTCTCCCTGTAGCCCTATGTATTTCCCCAAACTAATCCCACTGCCCCATGCTCTCCCCGTAGCCCGGTATCAATCCACAAACTAATCTCACTGTCTCACTCATTCCTGATAGTCCTGTATCAAACCCAAACTAATCCCACTGTCCTGTCTTCTCCCCATAGAACAGAAGAATTAGAAGCAGGAGTAAGCCATCTGGCCCCTTGAGCCTGCTACACCATTCAATAAGATCATGGCTGATCTTTTCGTGGACTCAGCCCCACTTACCCGCCTGCTCACCATAACCCTTAATTTCTTTATTGTTTGAAAATTCGTCTATCCTTGCCTTAAAACATTCAATGAGGAAGCCTCAACTGATTCACTGGACAGAGAATTCCACAGATTCACAACCCTATGTATGAAGAAGTTCCTCCTCAACTGGGTCCTAAATCTGCTTCCCCTAATTCTAGTTTCACCCGCCAGTGGAAGCAGCTTCCCTGCTTCTATCTTATCTATTCCCTTCATAATTTTATGTGTCTCTATAAGACTCACCACTGCCTCCTCTATCCTTCTGAATTCTAATGACTATTGCCCCAGTCTACTCAGTCTGTCCTCACAGACTACACTCTCAACTTCGGACTCGACCTAGTGAGGCTCCTCTGCACCCCTCCAGTGCCAGTATATCCTTTCTCAAGTAAGGAGACCAAAACTGTATACAGTACTCCAGGTGTGGCCTCACTAGCACCTTTTATAGCTGCAACATAACCTCACTGTTTTTAAACTCCATCTCTGTCGCAGTGAAGGACAAAATCTTAATACTCTATATCAATCCCAGATTAATCCCTGTAGCCCTGTATCAATCCCCAAATTAATCCCCACAGTTCCACTCACCTCTCACAGCCCTGTATTAATTAAATTAATCCCACTGCCCCACTCTCCCTGTATAAATCCCCAAACTAATCCCACCGCCCCGCTCTCTCCCCATAGCCCAGTATCAATCCCCAACTAATCCCAATGCCCTGTGCTCTCTCCCCGTAGCCCTGTATGATACCCCCCCCGTCCTGTATAAATCCCCCTGCCCTGTGCTTCACAGCTTTCACTGCTTCTGATATTTGCTTGATTTTGCACTTCAGGATGTATTTGGCTCTGTCTGCACTATTTCCATAGTGGGACTGCATTCCTGCTCCAACAATCCTCTCTATAAAGAAACTTTTATTGGCATTGCTAATCATACTGAGTGTTTTTAACCAATAATGCTTAACCATTGACTTCCTGTCAAGAAGAAATTTTCTCGTTCACTCCGTTCTATGAATAGCTCGTTTAAATTTCCCTCTATATCATAAATGTCACCTCAAAACTACCTTGAATTCACCCTGGCGAATCCGAACTTGCAGCTCTCTCAGGCACTGCCCATCCCGCACCTCAAGACCATCACTGACCACTGCCCACCTCCCACCCCAAGACCAGCACTGACCACTGTCCATTCCCCAGTCCAAGACCATCGCTGACCACTGCCCACCTCCCACCCCAAGACCAGCACTGACCACTGTCCATTCCCCAGTCCAAGACCATTGCTGACCACTGCCCACCTCCCACCCCAAGACCAGCACTGACCACTGCCCATTTGCCACCACAAGACTGGCTCTGACCACTTCCCACCCCAAGACCAGCACTGACCACTGCCCACTTCCCACCACAAGACCGGCTCTGACCACTTCCCACTCCAAGACCAGCGCTGACCACTGTCCATTACCCACCCCAAGATCATTACTGACTATTGTCCATCCCCCACCCCAAGACCAGTACTGACCACTGTCCATTACCCAGTCCAAGACCATCACTGACCGCTGCCCATTCCCCACCCCAAGACCATCACTGATCGCTGCCCATTCCCCACCCAAGACCATCACTGACCACTGCCCATCCTCAACCCAAGTTCATCACTGACCATTGCCTATCCCCCAGCTCAAGACCATCACTGACCATTGCCCATCCCTCTACCTAACATCAGTGACCACTGCCCATGCCCCCATCCCAAAGTCATCACCGAGCACTGCCTGTCATTCCCACGTGGAATTTGGCAGGATCTGATCACAATGACACACAAACATCTTCCCTCCCCAGTTGCCTTTGCCTGTTTCTCTGCAGAATGCTCACACTCCCGAGTGCTGGCACAGTCTCCCATACTTACCTCTGTTCTATGTCCAGGCCACGGTGCTGTTTGCTGAACTGACCTACACCTTGGCCACAGAGGAGGCGGAACGGATTGGAGTTGACCACGTGGCTCGCATGACAGCAACTGGCACAGGGGAGAACTCCACAGGCAAGGATTCCAGCCTTCTGTAAACTGGAGCTTTCAGTGTAGTGGAGGGGGAATTTTACTGTTGATGACCGTTCTGTTAATATATTAATGATTGATATGATTAATGGGTGGCACAGTGGTTAGTACTGGTGCCTCACAGTGTCAAGGACGTAGAAAATAAGAACAGGAGGAGGCCACTCACTACAATAATGACTGATCATCCAATTCAATAGCCTAATTCTGATTTCTCCCCATAACCTTTGATCGCATTCACTCCAAATGCCATTTCCAGCTGCCTCTTAAATTCATTCAGTGGTTTGGCATTAACTACTTCCTGTGGGAATGAATTTTACAGGCTCACCACTCTCTGGGTGAAGAAATGTCTCCTCACCTCCATTCTAACTGGTCTATGGAGTGTGACCCCTGGTTCTGGCCACCCCCCTCCATCGGGAACATCTGCCCTGAATAGCCATTTTTAAAAGTCTCTATAAGATTCCCCCTTCATCTGAAATCCTATTCTAGCCAATCCTGTTATCCTCAGGATCAGCCTGGTAAACTTTCGCTGAACTCCCTTTAGAGCGAGAACATCCTTTCTCCAAAAAGAAGGTCAAAACTGCACATTTAGGTGTAACCTCACCAAGGCCCCTGTATAATTGCAACAGCACATCCCCGCTCCTGTACTCGAAACCTCTCGCAGTGAAGGCCAATATTGCATTTGTCGCCTCTATTGCCTGCTGCACCTGCATGCTTATCTTCAATGACTGGTGCACAAGGACACCCAGGTCCCGCGGCACACTCCCCTCTCCCAATTTACAGCCATTCATGTAGTAATCTGCCGCCTTGTTTTTGCTTTCAAAGTGAATAACCTCACATTTATCCAAACTTTACTGCATCTACCATTGATTTGCCCACTCACCCAGATCATCCTGAAGGATCTCTGCATCTTGTCATGGTTCACTCTCCCACCCAACTTTGAGATATTACATTTTGTTCCCTCATTTAAATCACTATTTTATTGTGAGTAGTTGGGGTCCCAGCACAGATTCCCTGTAGCACCCGACCAGTTACTACCTGCCAATTTGAAAAGCACCCATCAATCCCCACTCTTTGTTTCTTCTCTGCCAACCAGTTTTCTATCCATCTCAATATACACTTCCCCCCCAATCCTGTGCGCTTTAATCTCGCACAATAACCTCTTGTGCGGGACTTTGTAAAACACTTTCTGAAAGACTTGGGTTCGATTCCCAGTTTGGGTCACTGTCTGCGTTGAGTTTGCGTGTTCTCCCCATATTTGCATGGGTTTCCTCTGGGTGCTCCGGTTTCCCCCAACAATCCAAAGGTGTGCAGGTTAGGTTGATTGGCCATGCTGAATTGAGCCTAGTGTCAAGAGGATTAGTGAATGTGTGTGGTTGTGGGGGTAGAGTCTGGGTGGCATTGTGGTCAACCCTTTCAACAACGTGATTTGTATAGCGTCCCAAGACACAGCCATAGGAGACCAATCAAGCAAAATCGTGACGCTAGGCCAATTGACAAGCCATTTGGAGGGGTGACACAAAGCTTGCTCAAAGTGATACTGACCCAAATAATAGGGAAGAAGAGTGGGAGAGATTTGAGGAGGGGATCCCAGAGCTTGGGGCAGAGGGAGCTGAATTCAGGGCCACCCGTGGCGAAGGGCTGGAAATCGGGGATGCCCAAAAGGCTGGAATTGGAGGAGCGCCGAGATCTCGGAGGTGTCGGTGGAGTTTGCAGACTGGAAAAATTCACAGAGAAACTTGAGAAGCAGGATGGAAATTTGACAGTTGAGGCATTGCTGTACCAGAAGCCAGTGTCGATCGGTGAGCAAGGCTGAATGTGGCTCTATGTGCGTTGGGATACACACAGCGGGTTTGGAGGTGGCAGGAATGTGCAGCTCAACTTAGAATCAGTACAAATCATACAGACTGAAAGATGAGAAGTAAGAAACTTGCTGTTTGAGGCAATATTGTGATTTTTGGAATATCACAATAGACTAGACAAATCAGTGATGGACCTTAGTGTCTGAAGGCAAGATTGAGAATTGTATATCAAACACAAATACATATTGGAAACTTGGGTAGTCTCAATGTTCCTGAAGTATTTCAGCTGAAGCTCTCACTCCTTGGCACAGGGAGTGGTAGTGGTATTATGGCTAGACTAATAATCCAGAAACCCAGGTAATGTTCTGGGGACCCGGGTTCAAATCCTGCCATGGCAGGTGGTGGAATTTGAATTCAATAAAATAAAATTGATTTGATTTATTATTGTCACGTATTAGTATACAGTGAAAAGTATTGTTTCTTCCGCGCTATGCAGACAAAACATACTGTTTGTAGAGAAGGAAAGGAGGGCATGCGGAATGCAGTATTGCAGTCATAGCTAAGTTGTAAATATCAACTTCAAGTGAGATAGGATAATTCAGAAGATTAATGGCAGCAGGAAAGAAGCTTGAGTTGGTTGGTACGTTATCCCAGACTTTTATGTCTTTTTCCCAACAGAAGAAGGTGGAAGAGAGAAATGTCCAGGGTGTGTGGGATGCTTGATTATGCTGCCTTGGAAAAGCAACCAGTGGGAAGAGTATAGACTGAGTCAGTTGATGGGAAGCTGGTTTGAGTGATGGACTGTGCTTAGTTCATGACCCTTTGTAGTTTATTGCGGTCTTGGACAGAGCAGGAGCCATACCAAGCTGTGATAAAACCAGAAAGATTGCTTTCAATGGTCCATCTGTAAAAGTTGGTGAGAATTATAGTAGATACACTAAATTTCCTTGGTCTTTCAGCATATTTATATTTTAAAGCACTTCTCCCACTCTGCGGACAGATCCCGTGATGATGTTTGGCTTTCATTCCTAATTCTCTGCTTCTCTCTAGGGGTGGAATTGTCTTTAACTTGTCTTAACCATAAGCTCTGGAATTCCCTACCTGGCTTTCTTTGCTTGTTCGCTTCTCTTTCCTTTGAAACCTACCAAGCTTTTGTTCGTCCATCCCAATATCTCTGCAATGTGGGGACTCTTTCGTCTGATAATATTTCTGTGAAGCCTTTGCTCAGCGGGAACCAGACATATTCACCTTTCAATGACACTCCCACCACCGCCACCCCTGTAATTTACCGCTGCTCCCTTGCCCCAAATTATTGGCTAAATCCTCTTCTGTCTTGTTCACTTTTACAGTGGCTGAACATCTCATTGCGCAGCACAGTGCCATCAAGATGCTGCACAGTCGCGTGCGGGTCATCCTGGAATACGTGAAAGCTGTGGAATCTGGTAAGAGAGTTGCCACACCCTGCCAAACACTGCGCTGTCTCACCCAGGGCCGGGACACCAGTGTGAGCTTGCAGGATGTGTCTGGGGGAGCCAGATTGAGGGCCGGGGCCGACTTTAAAGTTTATTTATTAGTGTCACAAGTAGGCTTACGTTAACGCTGCAGTGAAGTTACTGTGAAAACCCCCGAGTTGCCACACCCCGGCACCTGTTCGGGAGGGAGAGTTTAGCATGGCCTGTGTACCCTAACCGGCATTGGGAGGAAACCGGAGCACCTAGAGGAAATCCACGCAGACACGGAGCGAGCATGCAGAGTTTGCACAGCAATCTGTGTCCTTGGTGCTGGGGGGCAGCAGTGCTAATCACCATGCTGCATAGTTGTATGGGAGGTGTCTAAGGAGGGAGTTTCTGGTTTGGTGTGGTGCAACGTAAAAGTTTGGTGCACTGTGACATTGGTGCCACTGTTATGTGAGGCAGGGGGTGGTGTGGAGTGGTCTGAAGGTCAGTGTAGGTTGATGTGCAACTGGTGCGAGGAGGGAGGCAGGGGTGGCACAATGGTTAGCACGGCTGCCTCAACGCGAGGGACCCGGGTTCGATTCTGGCTTGGGTGACTCTGTGTGGAGTATGCACATTCTCCCCGTGTCTGCATGGGTTTCTTTCTCACTCCAAAGAGGTGGATTGACCACGATCAGTGCACGGGGTTGCGTACAGTAGGGCATTGGGCCTCGATCGGGTGTTCTTTCAGAGGGTTGGTGCAGGCTTGATGGGCCAAATGGCCTCTTCTGTTCTGTAGAGATCCTATGATCGGGTTGGGGGCTGACTGGGATGAGGTCAGGGTAGTGCACATGGAGCTGCTGGTTTGCTGATTTCCCCCCCCGCCATTTATGTTTTCTGACAGGTGAAGTGCCGTTCAACCACGAAATCCTGCGTGAGGCCTACGCTCTGTGTCACCGGCTGCCTGTCCTCAGCACCGACAAGTTTAAGACAGACTTCTATGACGTAAGTCGCTCATGTGGGAATCGTAGCTGCTCCCTGGTTGGGCTGTAACTTTCACAAAAATGAGACCCACCGCTTGGCTCTGAGCCCTCGTTTGGGGCAGGAAGAAGCCATTTGATTTAATAAAGGGGAGGTAGATCCCCACTTTGCGAGCTAACACCTAACCACTCAAACAAGAGTACCTGGCTTTATAAACTGTTCAAAGTGTGTGCAAAGTGGTACAATCTGCTCTTTAGCAACTCTTAGTAGTTAAATCAAAATAATTCCATGACACACACACAAATCAACAACTCCAGGTTAAAGTCCAACAGGTTTAGTTGGTAGTACAAGCTTTTGGAGCGCTGCTCCTTCATCAAGTGAGTGAAGAGTTTGGTTCAGAAACAGGGCACATGTGGATTCCTATATGTGCCCTGTATGTGTTTATAAATGCCCTCTTTGTAAACCAAACACTTCACTCACCTGACGAAGGGGCAACGCTTTGAAAGCTAGTGCTCCCAAATAAATAAACCCTGTTGGACTTTAATCCAGAGTTGAGACTACTTACTGCGCCCACCCCAGTCCAACACCGGCATCTTCACATCACAAAATCAGCAAGTAAAGCTTTATTTATCTGGCTGACGGTAGACAAGTTAACTAAACTATTAACGAACCAATTAAAACACTACTTATCGAAACAGCATTCCATTAGAATACAATTCCCAAGTATTATCAAAGAATCTCTACATTAGAATCAGGTTTGTCGTCTTCTGGAATCATCTATCTGGAATCTGTGTTGTCTTTCTTTTGGTAGTTTTGCTATTCAGAGGAGGCTGTGAGCTAAAAGCTTTAAGCTGTGACAGAGCAGTTGCTGTGTCTGGAGTTGAGAGCTGTGACTGGTGCTCTTCTCCAATTTGTGCCATTGCCCTCCCGCCCTCGCTCCCCCCTCCCCACCCCGCCGTTCCCCCCTCCCTCCCACCACACGCCCACACCCCCCCCCTCCCCCCCCCCCCCCCTCCCCTCCCCCTCCCCCCTCCATTATCTCTTACACCCCTGATGACGTATCAACATCCCCCTCAATAGGATTGGTTCTCAGGTTACCAAAACAAAAAAATAATTAAATCTAATAGGCTGCTGGTAACAAAGCACCTAATTTAAACTGATTGGGCAAAATTCCGAAGCAGCCTGTTGCCTCGGCAACACTGCTGTTTGGCCTTTGGTACAACGTTTCAGTCTGTGTACTGCATATACATCTGTACAGCAAAAGCACTAACTTTTTGAAGGGGACCATTGCAATCCTTCACCTCTCAGCATTTTACAATTCTTTTAAATCACTTTTACAAACACCAAATTCTAACATTCTACTCAACTTCACAACATCAACAAGACCAAAACTGATCTGCATTTTAATTCCATCCATTTGTTTCAGAAGCCATGACTCCTGTGGGGAGAGTGTCTGGCATTCTTTGTATGAGACAGTTATATTTTCCATTCAGAATGGCCTGGCACCATTTAAGGCCCATCTTAAAACCCTGTTTTCCTCGACTCCTTCACAAGCAGCAGAAGGAGTTTCTCTCCATATATGCCCCCTCAATTACTTTCAAAATCCTAAGACTCTCCAACAAATCATCTTAACCATTTACGGGGGAGAATTTATGTTATGCCCCTTTTATAATCTAGCATTTGGAGGTTTGTTGCATCCTTGTGAATCTGCACAGCAGTCAAGGTCAGTATCTGAGGTCTGGTCACAGAATGACAGCAATGTCAAGGGAGACCATTTGGATTGTTGCACCCATGCCAGCTCCCTGCTACAGCAATCAGCCTGTTCCACTCCTTCCCCCTTTGGGTCAGAATGTCTGGGCTCACGTACAACCACACAGAGTGTTGAAAGCTCGCAGTTTTCGCAAATAAATCGGTTGGATTTAAAATTGGTGTTGCTAAATTCTTACTGAGTTCCTTTCACGTACAACACCAGGGGCATGTTGGCCATGGAAGAAGCATTCATAGCGCACACACACACACACACACACACACACACACACACACCTCCCCCCCACCCCCAACCCTCCTCCCACAATATAAGAGCAGGAATGAACTTCTGAGGCTGTATAAGGCTCTGGTCAGACCCCATTGTGAACAGTTTATGTCCGTATCTAAGGAAGGCTGTGCTCCCCTCCTGACATTTGGCTCAGCTCATCCTCTTGCACCAGATCCAGCATGCCACTTTCCTGGTTGGGGCTGCAAACATACTGATCGAGAAAATTCTCCTGAAAGTCATTCAGAAGGACTCGGGGCAGATGGTGAGGCAGTGGTAGTACAAACTGAACGAGTAAACCAGCGGCAAAAGCAAACTACTATGGATGCTGGAATCTGATACAAAAATTCTAGAAAATCTCAGCAGGTCTGACAGCATCTGGGAGGAAAGAGAATAGAGCCAATGTTTCGAGGCTGGATGACCCTTTCTCAGAGCTGACAGCTCCTGTTGTCCAGGATTTCCTGTTTTTGTTTGAGTAATCCAGAGACCCAGGCTAATGTTCTGAGGAAATGGGGTTCAAATGCCACCTCATCAGTTTAATTCAGTTGGCTGGGCTCCCAGACTGGCTGAGGTTATTCACAAAGGACCCTCCTTCTCAACCTTGTCCCTCAGGTTAAATCACCATCAGTGAGCCTACGGTCATCTGGGGAAATGGTATCTATACCTTTTTATCTTTACATTATTATTGTCCACTAAAGTCTGTCCATTAAAGCTGCTGTAGAGTTTTTGATCTCTTCCAACAGTATTTTCCACATGCTTTCCCACTAGTTGCTGGCTATAGACTACAGCACTATAATGGCAGTGTAATTACAAAGAACAAAGAAAATTACAGCACAGGAAAAGAACCTTTGGCCAACCAATCCTACACTGATCATGCTGTCCAACTTAACTAAAACCCCCTATCTGGAGACCGTATCCCTCTATTGCCTTCCTATTCATATATTTATCCAGTTGCCCCTTAAAAGTCACTATACTTCTTTGCTAAGGCTATGCAGGGGGCTTTAAACTGATTCGGGGGGGGTGGGTGGGATCCTAAGTAGTTGGGGTGCTAAGAGGGATGAGAGTAAGGGGGTCATAGAGGAAAGCTGTAAAACACAGCAGCGTACGGGTGGGGTAGGGCATGGTTTGAAATGCGTATACTTTAATGCAAGGAGTATTCGCAATAAGGGGGAGGAACTTGCAGCTTGGACCAGTACCTGGAACTTCGATGTTGTGGCCATTTCAGAGACTTGGGTAGAGCAGGGACAAGAATGGATGTTGCAGGTTCCGGGGTTCAAATGCTTTAGTCGGAGTAGAGGAGGTAGAAGTGGGGGAGGAGTGGCATTATTAGTCAAAGACTGTATCACAGTGACAGAAAAGAAGTTTGATGAGGACTTGTCTGTTGAGGTAGTATGGGCTGTTGGGAGTCTTTTATAGATTTCCTAAAAGTCCTAGAGAGGTTGAGGAAAGGATTGCAAAGTCAATTCTGGTCAGGAGTGAAAGTAATAGGGTAATTGTTATGGGGGACTTTAACTTTACTAATATTGATTGGAATAGCTATAGCTCTAGCTCGTTAGAGGGGTCAGTTTTCGTACAAAGTGTGCAGGAAGGTTTTTGACTCAGTATGTAGATAGGCCAACTAGAGGTGAGGCTACATTGGATTTGGTGCTGGGCAATGAGCCAGACCAGGTGTTAGGCTTGGAAGTTAGTGAACATTTTGGTGATAGTGACCACAATTCGGTTACGTTCACCTTAGTGATGGATAGGGATAGGCATGAAGCTGGGGGCAGTAGTTATAGCTGGGGGAAGGGTAATTATGAGGCCATCAGGAGAGAATTAGGGTGCATAGATTGGACTAGGAAACTACAGGGACTGGGAACATCTGGAATGTGGAGCTTATTCAAGGAGCAGCTGCTGCGAGTCCTTGATAAGTATGTCCCTGTCAGGCAAGGAGGAAATGGTCGAGTAAGGGAACCTTGGTGTACGAAAAAAGTTGATTCGCTGGTTAAAAGGAAAAAGGAGGCTTATGTCAGGATGAGGCTTGAAGGCTCAGTTAGTGCAATGGATAGCTATAGATTAGCCAGGAGGGAGCTAAAGAGTGAATTGAGGAGAGCTAAGAGGGGACACGAGAAGACTTTGGCTGATAGGATTAAGGAGAATCCTAAAGCTTTCTTTAGATATGTTAAGAATAGAGGATTGGTTAGGACAAGATTAGGGCCAGTCACAGACAGCAGTGGGAAGTTGTGCGTGGAGCCTGAAGAGATTGGAGAGGCACTGAATAAATATTTCTCTTCGGTATTCATGCAGGGTGATGTAAATGTAGTTATGGAGAACACTGAGGTACAGGGTTGCAAACTGGAAAGTATTGAAGTAGATAGGGAGGATGTGCTAGATATTCTCGAGGGTTTGAAGTTGGATAAGTCCCCTGGGCCGGACGGGATTTACCCTAGGATTCTCTGGGAGGCAAGAGAGGAGATTGCAGAGCCTCTGGCTCTGATCTTCAGGTCCTCGTTGGTTACGGGTGTGGTTCCGGAGGACTGGAGGATAGCGAATGTGGTCCCATTGTTCAAGAAGGGGAAGAGAGACCTTCCAGGGAATTATAGGCCAGTGAGTCTTACTTCTGTTGTGGGCAAAGTATTGGAGAGAATTATTAGGGATAGGATTTATAGTTATTTAGAGAGAAATGAATTGATTGGGGATAGTCAGCATGGTTTTGTGAAGGGTAGGTCGTGCCTTACTAACCTCATTGAGTTTTTTGAAAAAGTGACCAAAGAGGTGGATGGGGGTAAGGCGGTTGATGTGGTATATATGGACTTTAGTAAGGCGTTTGATAAGGTGGGCCATGGAAGACTTCTGCAGAAAATGCAGATGTATGGGATAGAGGGTGATTTAGCTAATTGGGTTAGGAATTGGCTAGCAGATAGAAGACAGAGGGTGGTGGTTGATGGGAGATATTCATCTTGGAGTTCGGTGACAAGTGGTGTACCTCAGGGGTCTGTTTTGGGGCCCCTGCTGTTTGTAATTTTTATAAATGATCTGGATGAGGGTATTGAAGGATGGATTAGTAAATTTGCAGATGACACTAAAGTCGGTGGAGTGGTAGATAGTGAAGAGGGGTGTTATAGTTTGCAGAGGGACTTGGACAAGTTGCAGAGCTGGGCCGAGAGGTGGCAAATGGAGTTTAATGTGGAAAAGTGTGAGGTAATGCACTTTGGCAGGAATAATAAATGTGTAGAGTATAGGGCTAATGGTAGGATTCTTAATAGTGTTGATGAACAGAGGGATCTTGGTGTATTTGTGCATAGATCCCTGAAAGTAGGCAGTCAAGTCGATAAGGTTGTTAAGAAGGCATATGGAGTCTTAGCTTTTATTGGTAGGGGGATTGAATTTCGGAGCCGCAACGTCATGTTGCAACTGTACAAAACTCTAGTGCGGCCGCACTTGGAGTATTGTGTGCAGTTCTGGTCCCCACATTATAAGAAAGATGTGGAGGCATTGGAGAGGGTACAGAGGAGGTTTACCAGGATGTTGCCTGGTATGGAGGGCAGGTCTTATGAAGAGAGGCTGAGGGATTTGAGGTTGTTTTCGTTAGAAAGGAGGCGGCTAAGAGGAGACCTTATCGAAACATATAAGATGATTAGAGGTTTAGATAGGGTGGACAGTGATAGCCTTTTTCCTAGGATGGAGAAAGCTAGCACGAGGGGACACAGCTTTAAATTGAGGGGTGATAGTTATAGGACGGATATCAGAGGTAGGTTCTTTACCCAAAGGGTGGTTCGGGAGTGGAATGCCCTGCCTGCAGCAGTTGTAGATGCGCCAAGTTTGGTGGCGTTTAAGAGGTTAGTTGATAAGTATATGGAAGAGAAGGGAATGGTTTAGTTTGGAGGGTCATTGCTTTTTATATTGGTCGGCGCAACATCGAAGGCCGAAGGGCCTGTTCTGTGCTGTAATGTTCTATGTTCTACCTCCCCAGCAGTGTTCCAGGCACTCGCCACCCTCTGTGTAAAAAAAAAAACAGCCTCGTACATCTCGTTTAAACCTTGCCCTTTGCACCTTAAACTTGTGCCCACTAGTAATTGATTCTTCCACACTGAGTGGGAAAAAGCTTCTAACTATCCACTCTGTCCATGCCCCTCATAATCGGCCAACTCTCTGTAGCACTGTACTGTTTTCACAGAAATATAGGATTGGGAATTGGCCATTTAGCCCCTCGAACCTCTTCCGCCATTCAATGAGATTACTCTTTTTTCAGGTTTATTTATCAATGTCACAAGTTTAGAACTACTTTAGAACTGCAGTGACGTTACTGTGAATTCCCTAGTCGCCACACTGTGGCGCCTGTTCAGGTACACTGAGGGAGAATTTAACACGGCCAACGCACCAGAGTGCCCAGGAGGGAAACACGCAGTGGCGTTGTGAGGCAGCAGGGCTAACCAGTGTGCCACTGTGCTGCCCTACTGTAAGAAGTCTGACAATACCTGGTTTATGTCCAACCAATTTATTTGATAGTAAACTCACACAAGCTTTCAAGGCTCTGCTCTTTGTCAAGTGATTGAGGTGTTCTGGCCTCAAACAGCACACATAACAGCATAGACTGTTTGCAGATTACTGATTAGAATGCGAATCTTTACATTCTGCCCTACTGTGCCATGATGCAATAACAGGCCTGCCCCAGAACCTCTTGTTCACTGCCCTGGATCACAGAATAACCCAGCCTGGACTCGAGTCTTGCGCTGAGTTTAGAGCTTGTCCTTTCCAACATAGAAGCAACTTCATGGAAGTTACCCAAGGCTGGAATTGAACCTGGGTTCCTGACACTGTGAGGCAGCGTTGCTAACCATCTTGTAGCTGAACTCTGCATACCTGCCTTTGGCCAATGTCCTCACACTTGCACCTTTTTCTTCCAGAAATATTTAGTTCCTCAGTCTGACTCATTTTGCTTTACTACCTTTTATTACAGTATCATTACGTTCCCATGGGGCTGTTTATGTCTCTTAGCCACCAGCTATATTGACCAAGCTTTGCCTACGCTGGCAGTAAACCTAATACCTCTGATGGTATCTAGAATGCTGCAGTTACTGCAGATGTCAACTTATTGCTGTCTATTGCTGTGATAAAACCTCTCCTTTTTACATGTTAGTTCTCCAGTTATAAGGGTGAGACTGTTTAATCAGTAAGGGGATCAGGGAGGATGGGGATAAGGCAGGAAAGTGGAGCTGGGGCTTATAAGATAAGTAACAATCTCAGTGAATAGTGGAGCAGAGTTGATGGGCTGAATGGCCCCAATGCCTTGTCTTGTTGCCTTTTTGTACCTAATAACTGCAAGAACAGGGAACCAGGGTCAGAGTCTGGCCAGGCAGGTGGGGGGAGGGGGTTGAATAGCGGGACCTGGCCCGGTGATAATATGAAGTTTTCTAGAAGTCATTGTGTTATCACTGCTGTCTCATGCGCTCGTTCTCTCTCTTTCTCAGCAATGTAACGACGTGGGATTGATGGCTTACCTTGGCACCATCACCAAGACGTGTAACACCATGAACCAGTTTGTGAACAAGTTCAACATCCTGTACGATCGGCAAGGCATTGGCCGGCGCATGCGGGGCCTCTTCTTCTGATTGGCCGCCGGTGGGCTTCACCCCCCCCTCCCCTGTGGGTGAGGGGGAGTGTTCGCCCGCTGGCTGGAGCAGTCACCAACTGAAGTAGATGTGCGATTCACTGGAGTTCTCACCAACCTCCCCCTCCCTCTCTACAGTCTGCCCGGACCAGCATTGTGAAAGGGCCCACCCTGTTTGACTGACAGCTGAGTTTCACTCCCTCTGGATTTTGTCGCTTCAGTGACTGGTTAAATTGGAATTTGGGTTTGCACTGTGGGTGCGCAGACTTGATGTTTCTGCTGGGTTTAAAGTTGTCAGTTATGCATGAGAAATAAATTTTAAAGGATCTGGTTCATTGTCGCTCCTCTTGAGAATCTTCCAGAATGCCTGGCTGCAGGCACTTTTCAGTCTGTTAGAGTGATAGAGGTTTACAGCATGGAAACAGGCCCTTCAGCCCAACTTGTCCATGCCACCCTTTTTTTAAAACACCTAATCTAAATTGCCTGAATTTGGTCCATATCCTTCTATATCTATCGTACCCATGTAACTATCTAATTGCTTTTTAAAGTATAAAATTCTACCTGTTCTACTACTGCTTCTGGCAGCTTGTTTCAGACATTCACCACCCTCTGTGAAATATTGCCCCTCGACATTTTTGCATCTCTCCCCTCTCATCTTAAACCTATGACTTCTAGTTTGAGACTCCCCCACTTTGAGAAAAGATATTGACTATATACCTTGTCTGTGCCCCTCATTATTTTATAGATTTCTATAAGGTCATCTCTTACATTCCAGAGGAAAAAATCCCAGTCTATTTAGCGTCTCCCTGTAACTCAATTCTTCGTGCCCAGTAGCATCCTAGTAAATCTTTTCTGCATTCTTTCTAGTTTAGTAATATCCTTTCTATAATAGTGTGACCAGAATTGCACACAGTATACAATGTGGCCGTACCAATGTCTTGCACAATTTCAACAAGGCATCCCAACTCCTGTGTTCAGTGTTCTGACCGATGAACAAAACAAAACAGCATGGGAAACAGGCCCTTTGGCCCAACGAGCTCGCAGCACCATCCCGATGTTCCCATCTCTACCCGCGATCCCTGTCCATGTTTATAGATCTATGGATTAAAAACCAAATTTGAGACAATTTAGGGAGAATTTGTTTTGCCAATTAGCCTAAGAGTACATCTTTGGGATACGGGAGGAAACCGGAGCTCCCGGAGAAAACCCACGCAAGCACGGGGAGAATGCACAAACTCCCACAGACACAGGCCCAAATCCATGTATCTGCACAGCACAGAGATAGTCACTGAGCTGTCGTGTTGCCCATGCCGAATGCCTTCTTCACCACTCTGTCCACTTTCAGGAGCTATAAACATGTACCCCAAGATCTCTTTGTTCTGTAACTCTCCCCAAATCTGTACCATTAACGGAGTAATTCCTACCCTGGTTCAGTCTACCAAAATGCGTCACCTCGCGTTTGTCTAAACTAAACTCCATCTTGCCATTCATCAGTCCACTGGCCCAATTAATCCTCTCCACTCTCGCTCACCCTCCGTCAGCTCCTGTTTCCCCCCTAGACTTAACTATTCCAAAACTTTGCTAGCCAGCCTTCCATCTTCTCCCACTCCATCAACTTGGGTTCATTCAAGATTCTGTTGCCCATATCCTAACTCCCAGTAAGCCCCATTTACCTATCGCTCTCCTCTGCTCACTGTCACCCCTTGGTTTCCAATTCAGTTACAGCTCGATTTTTTTTTAAAACTCCTATCTCTGTCACAGTCCTGCAACCCGTTGAGATCTCTGCACTCCTAAATTTTCTTCTTAAAATGGTTGGCCTTTGGCGCCTAGGCTCTGAGCTCTGGATTTCTCACCAGAACTGTTCTTCCCCTTTTTCTTTGGATGGCACAGTGATTAGCACTGCTGTCTCACAGTGCCAGGGACCTTGCTTCAATTGCCAGTTTAGGTCATTGTCTGTGTGAAGTTTGCACATTCTTCCCGTCTTTGTATGGGTTTCGTCTGAGTGCTCTGGTTTCCCTTCTCAGTCCAAAGATGTGTAGGTTAGGGGGAATTGGCCATGCTAAATTTTTGATTTGATCTATTATTCACATCTATTAGTATACAGTGAAAAGTATAGTTTGTGTTATATAGACAAAGCATGCCATACATCGAGAAAGAAGGGAGAGAGTACAGAATGTCATGTTACTGTCATATCTAGGGTGTAGAGAAAAATCAACTTAATACAAGATAGGTCCATTCAAAAGTCTGATGGCAGCAGGAAAGAAGCTGTTCTTGAGTCGGTTGGTACATGTCCTCAGCCCTTTGTATCTTTTTCCTGATGGAAAAGGTGGAAGAGAAATTGCCCCTTAGTGTCCAAAAGTGTGTGGGCTAGGTGGATTAGCCATGCTAAATTGTCCTTAGTGTCCAAAGATGTGCAGGTTGGGTGGATTGGCCATGCTGAATTGCCCCTTGGTGTCCAAAGATGTGCAGGTTAGGTGGATTGGCCATGTTAAATTGTCCCTTGGTGTCCTAAGATGTGTAGGTTGGCCATGGTTAACGTATAGGGTTATGGGGATAGGGCACGGGTAAAATGCTCTTTCACAGATTCAGTGCAGACTTGTTAGGCCAAATGGTCTCCTTCAGCACTGTAGGTCTTCTAACACAGAACATTACAGCGCAGAACAGGCCCTTCGGCCTTCGATGCTGCGCTGACCAATTAAGAAAAAGCAATGACCCTCTGACCTAAACCATTCCCTTTTCATCCATAAATTTATCTAATAACCTCTTAAACGCCACCAAACTTGGCGCATCTGCAACTGCAGCAGGCAGGGCATTCCATACCCTTACCACCCTCTAGGTAAAGAACCTACCTCTGACATCCGTCCTATAACTACCACCCCTTAATTTAAAGCTATGTCCCCTCGTGCTAGCTTTCTCCATCCTAGGAAAAAGGCTATCACTGTCCACCCTATCAAAACCTCTAATCATCTTATATGTTTCAATAAGGTCTCCTCTTAGCCGCCTTCTTTCTAACGAAAACAACCTCAAATCCCTCAGCCTCTCCTCATAAGACCTGCCCTCCATACCAGGCAACATCCTGGTAAACCTCCTCTGTACCCTCTCCAATGCCTCCACATCTTTCTTGTAATGCGGGGACCAGAACTGTACACAATACTCCAAGTGCGGCCGCACTAGAGTTTTGTACAGTTGCAACATGACGTTGCGGCTCCGAAATTCAATCCCCCTACCAATAAAAGCTAAGACTCCGTATGCCTTCTTAACAACCTTATCGACTTGATTGCCAACTTTCAGGGATCTATGCACATATACACCAAGATCCCTCTGTTCATCAACACTATTAAGAGTCCTACCATTAGCCCTATACTCTACACATTTGTTATTCCTGCCAAAGTGAATTACCTCACACTTTTCCACATTAAACTCCATTTGCCACCTCTCGGCCCAGCTCTGCAACTTGTCCAAGTCTCTCTGCAAACTATAACACCCCTCTTCACTATCTACCACTCCTCCGACTTTGGTGTCATCTGCAAATTTACTAATCCATCCTTCAATTCCCTCATCCAGATCATTTATAAAAATTACAAACTGCAGGGGCCCCAAAACAGATCCCTGAGGTACACCACTTGTAACTGAACTCATAGAACATAGAACATTACAGCACAGAACAGGCCCTTCGGCCTTCGATGCTGTGCCGACCAAAATAAAAAGCAATGCCCCTCCAAACTAAACCATTCCCTTCTCTTCCATATACTTATCAACTAACCTCTTAAACGCCACCAAACTTAGCGCATCTACAACAGCTGCAGGCAGGGCATTCCACTCCCTAATCACTCTTGAGTAAAGAACCTACCTCTGATATCCGTCCTATAACTCATACCCCTTAATTTAAAGCTGTGTCCTCATGCTAGCTTTCTCCACCTAGGAAAAAGCTATCACTGTCCACCCTATGTAAACCTCTAATCATCTTATATGCTTCAATAAGATCCCCTCTTAGCCGCCTCCTTTCTAACCAAAACAACCTCAAATCCTTCACCTCTCTTCATAGGACCTGCCCTCCATACCAGGCAACATCCTGGTAAACGTCCTCTGTACCCTCTCCAATGCCTCCACATCTTTCTTATAAGTGGGGACCAGAACTGCACACAATACTCCAAGTGCGGCCGCACTAGAGTTTTGTACAGTTGCAACATGATGCTGCGGCTCCTAAATTCAATCCCCCTACCAATAAAAGCTAAGACTCCATATGAATAATGAACTCCATGATGAATAATTTCCATCAACCACCACCCTTGTTCTCTATCAGCTAGCCAATTCCTAATCCAATTAGCTAAATCACCCTCTATCCCATACATCTGCATTTTCTGCAGAAGCCTTCCGTAGGGCACCTTATCCAACGCCTTACTAAAGTCCATATGTACCACATCAACTGCCTTACCGCCATCCAGCTCTTTGGTCACTTTTTCAAAAAACTCAATAAGGTCAGTAAGGCACGACCTACCCTTCACAAAACCATGCTGACTATCCCCAATCAATTTCCTTAGAAAGACGTAAACTTAGAGGAGATCTGATAGAGGTTACAAGATTTTGAAGGGGATAGATAGAGTAAACAGGGTTAAGCCTTTTTCCTAGGATGGACTCAAATAGCACGAGGGGTCACAGGGCTTAGGGTGGAGGGGGGGTCAGGTACTCATAATTGGATGCTTAGAGGGAGTTTTTTAAGTGTTTCACACAGGGTCGGTGGGGGGTTATATGGCAATGAATGACAAGTATAAGTTTGCTGGAGGCCGATAGTCTGGAGTATTAAGAAATACTTAGAATGTGCACAGAACAGGAGGGAGAATTGGGGTTATACGGAATGTAGGATAGACGGGAGAGGACCTCGAATATGTGGAATGAATAAGGAGGTCGGGATGGAAGGGCTATAGAAAAACTGATTTTTTAAAAATAGGGATCACGAGCTTGGGAGAGTCCCTGGGAAGTGTTGTCAATAGATGATGATAATGGATGTATTGTTTTATCACTTACAGGTGCTTTGGTCCACCTTGTCTAACGAGGGCATACACACGAGGGTCGTGAGGAGGAGGACTGATCTTGGATCTTTTTCGGTGTTAGTGTATGCTTGACCCTGAACCATCTGATGGGCAACACGACAGCTCAGTTGACTATCTCTTGTGCTGTGCACGATACATGGATTGGGCCTGTGTCTGTTGGGAGTTTGCGCATTCTCCCTGTGCTTGCGTGGGTTTTCTCCGGGAGCTCCGGTTTCCTCCCACATCCCAAAGATGTGCTCTTAGGCTAATTGGCAAAACAAATTCTCCCTAAATTGTCTCAAATTTGGTTTTTAATCCATAGATCTATAAACATGGACAGGGATCGCGGGGTGAGATGGGAACATCGAGGTAGCGGCGTGGGCTCGTTGGGCCGAAGGGCCTGTTTCCCGTGCTGTTTTGGTCTTTGTAAATAACTATAAATCCTATCCCTAATAATTCTTTCTAATACTTTGCCCACAACAGAAGTAAGACTCACTGGTCTATAATTCCCAGGAAAGTCTCTATTCCCCTTCTTGAACAATGGGAACACATTCGCTATTCTCCAGTCTTCCGGCACTATACCTGTAACCAATTCAGTTACGTTCACCTTAGTGATGGATAGGAATAGGCATGAAGCTGGGGGCAGTAGTTATACCTGGGGGAAGGGTAATTATGAGGCCATCAGGAGAGAATTAGGGTGCATAGATTGGACTAGGAAACTACAGGGACTGGGAGCATCTGGAATGTGGAGCTTATTCAAGGAGCAGCTGCTGCGAGTCCTTGATAAGTATGTCCCTGTCAGGCAAGGAGGAAATGGTTGAGTAAGAGAACCTTGATGTACGAAAAAAGTTGATTCGCTGGTTAAAAGGAAAAAGGAGGCTTATGTCAGGATGAGGCTTGAAGGGTCAGTTAGTGCAATGGATAGCTATAGATTAGCCAGGAAGGAGCTAAAGAGTGAATTGAGGAGAGCTAAGAGGGGACACGAGAAAACTTTGGCTGATAGGATTAAGGAGAATCCTAAAGCTTTCTTTAGATATGTTAAGAATAGAAGATTGGTTAGGACAAAATTAGGGCCAGTCATAGACAGCAGTGGGAAGTTGTGCGTGGAGCCTGAAGAGATTGGAGAGGCACTGAATAAATATTTCTCTTCGGTATTCACGCAGGGTGATGTAAATGTAGTTATGGAGAACACTGAGGTACAGGGTTGCAAACTGGAAAGTATTGAAGTAGATAGGGAGGATGTGCTAGATATTCTCGAGGGTTTGAAGTTGGATAAGTCCCCTGGGCCGGACGGGATTTACCCTAGGATTCTCTGGAGGCAAGAGAGGAGATTGCAGAGCCTCTGGCTCTGATCTTCAGGTCGTCGTTGGTTACGGGTGTGGTTCCGGAGGACTGGAGGATAGCGAATGTGGTCCCATTGTTCAAGAAGGGGAAGAGAGACCTTCCAGGGAATTATAGGCCAGTGAGTCTTACTTCTGTTGTGGGCAAAGTATTGGAGAGAATTATTAGGGATAGGATTTATAGTTATTTAGAGAGAAATGAATTGATTGGGGATAGTCAGCATGGTTTTGTGAAGGGTAGGTCGTGCCTTACTAACCTCATTGAGTTTTTTGAAAAAGTGACCAAAGAGGTGGATGGGGGTAAGGCGGTTGATGTGGTATATATGGACTTTAGTAAGGCGTTCGATAAGGTGGCCCATGGAAGACTTCTGCAGAAAATGCAGATGTATGGGATAGAGGGTGATTTAGCTAATTGGGTTAGGAATTGGCTAGCAGATAGAAGACAGAGGGTGGTGGTTGATGGGAGATATTCATCTTGGAGTTCGGTGACAAGTGGTGTACCTCAGGGGTCTGTTTTGGGGCCCCTGCTGTTTGTAATTTTTATAAATGATCTGGATGAGGGTATTGAAGGATGGATTAGTAAATTTGCAGATGACACTAAAGTCGGTGGAGTGGTAGATAGTGAAGAGGGGTGTTATAGTTTGCAGAGAGACTTGGACAAGTTGCAGAGCTGGGCCGAGAGGTGGCAAATGGAGTTTAATGTGGAAAAGTGTGAGGTAATGCACTTTGGCAGGAATAATAAATGTGTAGAGTATAGGGCTAATGGTAGGGCTCTTAATAGTGTTGATGAACAGAGGGATCTTGGTGTATGTGTGAATAGATCCCTGAAAGTAGGCAGTCAAGTCGATAAGGTTGTTAAGAAGGCATATGGAGTCTTAGCTTTTATTGGTAGGGGGATTGAATTTAGGAGCCGCAACGTCATGTTGCAACTGTACAAAACTCTAGTGCGGCCGCACTTGGAGTATTGTGTGCAGTTCTGGTCCCCACATTATAAGAAAGATGTGGAGGCATTGGAGAGGGTACAGAGGAGGTTTACCAGGATGTTGCCTGGTATGGAGGGCAGGTCTTATGAAGAGAGGCTGGAGGATTTGAGGTTGTTTTCGTTAGAAAGGAGGCGGCTAAGAGGGGACCTTATTGAAACATATAAGATGATTAGAGGTTTAGATAGGGTGGACAGTGATAGCTTTTTTCCTAGGATGGAGAAAGCTAGCACGAGGGGACACAGCTTTAAATTAAGGGGTGATAGTTATAGGACGGATATCAGAGGTAGGTTCTTTACCCAAAGGGTGGTTCGGGAGTGGAATGCCCTGCTTGCGGCAGTTGTAGATGCGCCAAGTTTGGTGGCGTTTAAGAGGTTAGTTGATAAGTATATGGAAGAGAAGGGAATGGTTTAGTTTGGAGGGGCATTGCTTTTTATATTGGTCGGCGCAACATCGAAGGCCGAAGGGCCTGTTCTGTGCTGTAATGTTCTATGTTCTATGTAACCAACGACGACCTGAAGATCAGAGCCAGAGGCTCTGCAATCGCCTCTCTCGCCTCCCAGAGAATCCTAGGTTAAATCCCGTCCAGCCCAGGGGACTTATCTAACTTCAAACCCTCAAGAATATCTAGCACATCCTCCTTATCTACTTCAATACTTTCCAGTTTACATACCTGTATCCCAGTGTTCTTCACAACTACATTTACATCTCCCTGCGTGAATACCGAAGAGAAATATTTGTTCAGTGCCTCTCCAATCTCTTCAGGCTCCACGCACAACTTCCCACTGCTGTCTCTGACTGGCCCTAATCTTGCCCTAACCAATCTTCTATTCTTAACATATCTAAAGAAAGCTTTAGGATTCTCCTTGATCCTATCAGCCAAAGTCTTCTCGTGTCCTCTTTTAGCTCTTCTCAACTCACTCTTTAGCTCCCTCCTGGCTAATCTATAGCTTTCCAGTGCATTAACTGAGCCTTCAAGCCTCATCCTGACATAAGCCTCTTTTTTCCTTTTAACCAGCTCCTTAGACTAAGGAGCTCCTTAGTCTAATGACGACAAAAGATTGGGATGCCCCGCCCTAAAATTTCCTTTCTAGTTTACTTTCCAAGTTCCTTTCGTCACTCTCCTGTGCCGTACCTTGAGCTATTAAACATTGCTTGATAACTTTTATCATGACGAAGTTGGAATATTTAAGGATGAAATCTGCTTTGGAGCAGTGCAGAGTTTTGGTGAGAACTGGAGAACTGTGTTCAGTTCTGGGCACTACACTCAGGAGTGGTAGATTTTTGACCTTTCACCCATTTCACTAGAATGGCACTGGAGATAAAAAGGTTAAATTCTAAGGAGAGTTTATGGCTCATATTCCCTCGAATATAGAAGTGATCTGGTACATTAGGTACAGTGTTGATTAAATAGAGAGAAAGATCTCTTGTGCCTGGAGTCTAGAACATAGCTTAAAGGTTAAAATGTCGGGCAGATATTCTTCACGCTCCACAGCTTTTTAAATCTACAACAACCTCTCTTAGGAGACCTTGTAGTTATGTCACTGGAGCAAGCCATGATGGCGGGACGCGTTCTGTCAAGGCAGCGCAACGAAGCACATGAGAGAGCAGAGGATTTAAAAACCAGTCAGGAGGCAGCAACAGTGCAGGAAGGCATGTCACAGTGGTGATGTATTTACAGACTGCAGGAGACAGTGATAGTGCAGCAAAGCATATCAAGATGGTAATGCATTTGCAAACTGCGGGAGACAACAACCGTGCAGCAAAGCATGTCGCAGTGATGATGCATTTACAAACTGCAGGAGACAGCGACAGTGCAGCAAAGCATGTTGTGGTTTCAGAGAAGCTGATGACCTAATGGTATTATTGCTAGACTATTATTGCAGAAAGTCAGTCCATGTCCTGGGGACCCGGGTTCAAATCCTGCCATGGCAGCTGGTGGAATTTGAATTCAATCAAAAAAAATTTAGGAATCAGAATCTACTGACCATGAAACCCGTCTGGTTCGCTAATGTCATTTAGAGAAGGAAAGCTGCAGCCCTTACCCAGTCTGACTCCTGAGCAATGTGGTTGACTCAACTGACTCCAAGGACAACTAGAGATGGGCAATAAATGCTGACCATCCAGTGAAGCCCGTGTCCCACGAATGAAAAAAGAAAGGTGGCACTGTGGGTTAGCACTGCTGCCTCACAGTGCCAGGGACCGAGGTTCAATTCCAGCCTCAAGCGACTGGCTGTGTGGACTTTCTCCCCATCCAACCAGGACTTTGGCCCTGGTTTCTCCCCTCAATCCAAAGATGTGCGGGTTAGGTTGATTTGGCCCTGATAAATTATCCTATGATGTCAGGGGAATTAGCAGGGTAAACATATGGGGTTATAGGGATAGGGCCTGGGTGGGATTGTAAGCGGAATAAACCCAGTGGGCCAAATGACCGCTTTCTGAACTGTAGAGATTCTGTGATAAGTTGGCAACGCATTTACAAATTGCAGGAGGCAGCGAGAATGCAGGCAAGTGCAAGGGGAAGAGCGGTTAGCACTTCTGCCTCAGCGGCAGCCACTTGATTTGCATGACAGTGCCGAGTCTGCACATTCTCCCCATGTCTTTGTGGGTTTCCTCCAGCTTCCTCCCACAGTCTGAAAGTCATACTGGTTTAGGTGCATTCGTCATGCAAAATTTTCCCTCCGTATTAACCAAACGTGGCGACGTGGGGATTTTCACAGTAACTTCATTGCAGTGCCGACGTGCGCCTACTTGTAACGCTAATAAATAAACTACCCGAGGACAAGGAGGAAAAATGCCAGAACACAAGATCAAATGCCGAGAGACTGACCAGCCAAGGGTAGTAGTGGGAAACGTGTGAGAGAGCAGAACATGTGCCGAGAAGGAGCACCCACTGAGTCAATAGCAGGGCCCGTGGGCTAAATTACAAAGCAGGACTGCAGGATTAATAATCTTGGTCTTGTCGTCCAAGCCACCTTCAAACTGGCAAAGGAACAATCAGTTGTGGGAAATGAACGTGTTGCTAAAGAATGCTGCTGTGGAAAATCAGTGTTTCTTGTTATGGGACTTTGGCACGTGTACTGGGGAAAGGAGGGAGGGCTCCACCTGAACCGGAACACACACAGCAAAATGCAGAGCTCACAAAGGCTTTAAAATGAAAAACAAGCCAGAAATAAATGGAACAAAGGCAGAAACCATAGGCAAGAATAAACTAATTGGGAATGTTGTATCCTGGAAATAATTTAAGTGCTTCTGTCCGTCATTGTGAATTTTGCTGAAAGTTGTACAACCATCCCAATTTCTGACCTTATAATAGAAGGTTAAACCTGGGTGAAACTGGGATGTCCTGGGTTTGAGATGACTTAGAATCCCTACAGTGCGGAAGGAGGCCCTTCAACCCATCTAGTCTGCACTGACCATAATCTCACACAGGACCTATCTCCACAACTCCATGCACTTACCCTAGCTAGTCCCCCTGACACTAAGGGACAATGTAGCACAGCCAATTCACCAAACCCGCACATTTTTGGACTGTGGGAGAAAACTGGAGCATCCAGAGGAAACTCCACGCAGACACAGGGAGAATGTGCAATTTCTACACAGATCCAAGCCGGGAATCGAACCTGGGTCCCTGGCACTGTCACTACTAACAATCACAATGATTGGCAGTGGCGATAGTGGAAATTCCAAGCTTCCTTAGCCCCTTCCTTCTGCGTGGTGCAGTGGTTAGCACTGCAGCCTCACAGCGCCAGGGACCAGGGTTCAACTTCCTGCTCGGATCGTTGTTTGCACGTTCTCCTCATTGTCTGCGTGGGTTTCCTCCCACAGTCCAAAGATGTGAGAGATGGGTGGATTCAGCACCTAAAATTGCTCCTTAGTGTCAGCGGGACTAGATAGAGTAAATGCATGGGGTTATGGGGATAAGGCCTGGGTGGGATTGTGATAAGTGCAGATTCGATAGAATCCTACAGTGCAGAAGGAGGCCTATCTATGTTTGGGGGAAGGTTCCACTCCTTCATATTCAGTCTCAACAGTGTGCCATCTTAAAACAATGGGTGGAATGCAAAATTGGATTGGGCAACCAGTTCAAACATTGACGGGAGCCACACATTGTTTCCTGTGGGAATCCTGACACTATCTCATGGCACTTACACAGAGCCAAACATCAGCACAACTTGAAGGACATTTGGGCTTGGGCTGATAAGTGGCAAACAACATTAGAGCCACACAAGTGCCCACAATGACCATCTCCGACAGGAGAGAATCTAACCATCTCCCCTTCGCATTACTGTAACTAAATTCACTGTCCTGGGAGAGAGGGGGGGTTACCATTGACCAGAGACTGAACTGGACAATACACACTACAAGAGCAAGTCAGAAATCCTATGGCAGCTCCTGAGTTGCCCAGAACCACTCTGTCAGGAACACTCTGCAGTGGCCAGGCGGATGACGATTGCAGGTCCAACAGTGCGAGGAAGACAAAGGAGCTCACTTGTTCAGCACCTCACCCATCACCGACACACACACAGTGCCCGGAAGGTGGTCTCTCCACAGGGATGCACTGCACCAACTTGTTGAGGCTCTTTCGACAACTTCATCCCAAACCCTGACCTCAAGCCTAAGGTCCGTGATCTGCAATTAGTTACGCTGCCTTTCAGACTTCCCAAAATGACTAACAGTCTCTCCGTGCTCTGGTTAAGCAGGTTATAGACAAAACCTTTTGGTTCAAAGTAGCAGATTGTGGATCACTGTCAGCTCTTTGCCGATGAATTATTTTGAAAGTGTTATCGTGTAAGCTATTTTCGATCCTGAAAATAGCTGGGGAAAAAAAAACCAATTCTACGCAGAGTATGTAAACTTTTTTTTTTCGTAAGATGACTTTATGGACGCAATCGATTAGGCATACTTTAATTTTAATTTTTTGTTTCTTTTGATACACGAAATTAATACATGCATTTTACATACAATAGAAGGCAACTTATGCTGTCTACCAGACCTACTTGTTAGTTTGCTGAGTATTTGATTGAGAGAGGCCGGATTCTCAGTTTGTAGCTCTCAAGAGTGTTCTATTATTTGTTATATTTTTTTAAACAAGGCTCTTCAGATTTGAAAGAGGTTGCTGATCCTAGACCTCGGAGGCAAAGGGCAGCGGACACTGGGTGGGGGGTGTGGAAACATCACCTTCTACAAGTTCCTCCCCTGGTCACTCACCAGGTTGAGTGGGAAATCTATCGGATGTTTGTGGAGCCCACTGCCCCGCAGCACTTTGGGATCTGAATCATTAAACAGGAGATAGATAAATTCCTAAATAAAAATGGGATGGGGGAACAGGTGGGGAGATGGATTTGAGAGCAGGGAGAGATCAGCCATGATTTCGTTGAGTGGCTGAATTTGTCCACTCTTGCTCCTGTGTTCCTTCACTGGGTCAAAAGCCTGGAACTCCCTCCTGCCTGCACTGTGGGTGTACCTACAACACAGAGGGACGCAGCAGTTGAAGGGGGTGGCTCACTTTCTACAGAGCAGTTAGGGCCAGTGACTCCCGCATCCAACGGATAAATAAATGTAAGTTAGCTTTTGGACAACCATCTGATATTGGTTGGCAAGATTTGGCATCTTAAGTTTCCTTCGTAGCATCTGTGTGAAGCATCCCAGTGCAGGCTTGATGGGCTGAATGGCCAACATCTGCACTGTAGGGATTCTACATTTCTATCTCAGATGTGTCATTTCATTAAATGCACTATATAAATGTATGTTATGTATACAAATGCGCGCAAAATGTTAATTTTCTTACTCAAGTTTTAAGTATCTCATTTCTCTCCCCCCTCCCCAGTGTGTATCTGTCAGGCTTCCCCCCCCACCCCATCCCATCCCCCAACACATCAGATCGATTACGGTCACTGTTTGCACAGCAGGATGCTGTTGGAAAGCAATGAGAGCTCCCATCCAAAGGAGACAGCAGGTGTACAGCAGGATTTATTGATCACGAAACAAGTATCGTTACAGCGACAGTCAGCAGCAGTTCGAAACACTGCTCCCAGCTTCAGGTAAGTTAACAAAGTTAACCGGGGGGGGGGCGGGGGTTATTGGTGTCTGAGCAACAGGAGCAGGGCTATGGGTATTGCAATAGGGTGGGGCGATTAGCGTCTTACACAACGGGGTGAGGCAACGGGTGTTTGAACAGGGCGAAGGGTGTCTGAACGGGGGATGGGTGTCTGAACGGGACGATGGGTGTCTGAACGGGACAGTGGGTGTCTGAAGTGGGTGGGGGGGGGGGGGTAGGTGTCTGAACAGGGTGGAGAGTCTCTGAACGGGATGGTGGGTGTCTGAAGGAGACGGTGGGTATCTGAACGGGATGGTGGGTGTCTGAACGGGGGCGATGGGTGTCTGAAGGGGACCGTGTGTGTCTGAAGGGGGACAAGGGGTGTCTGAACGGGGGCAGTGGGTGTCTGAAGGGGACGGTGGGTGTCTGAAGGAGGTGATGGGTGTCTGAAGAGGGACGGTGGGTGTCTGAACGGGGAGTGGGTGTCTGAAGGGGTGATGGGGTGATTGAAGGGGGGGGGGGGGGTCTGAAGGGGACAGTGGGTGTCTGAATGGGACGGTGGGTGTCTGAAGGGGGTGGTGTTAGGACAAGTAGGTTTGAATGAGGGAGTAAATAGCTATACAGAATAATTTGTCTGGCCCAAAAGGTAAAATTCTAAATTGGACCAAGACCGGTTTTGATCGTACCAGGTTCAAACCGAAATAAAATGCCTTTACTTCTCTTTCGAGCGAATTAAACTTTCACACAACTTGCCAAATACTGCTTTTAATATTCCATTATTAACAACAGGGAACAGAGAACCTCCAAGACAGCAGGACACAGAAGAAACTCCCCAGACACTGCGGAAGTTGCCATCGCGTTGTGCTCTTTTCCAACCTGGTCTCTCCTTTCCCCTTCCTTGGGACGGGGGCTTTGTGTGGACAGCGAGCTGCTGAGATCGACTCTGCAGGGCAGGAGGGAACGTTATGGACAAGGGAGGGGAGAAGACCAATCTGTTACATTTGACCCTTGTGGGGGATGAGGGGGGCAGTGGAGCTGTTTCGTTGACCCTGAAGCAAGACTTGGTTGCTTGAGCTCAACTTCTCTTAGAAAGTTCACTTCAAAACCATAACGCAGAATGTTTTGCCTGGCCCAAAAGGTAAAATTCTAAATCGGGCTAAGACCAGTTTTGATACTATTGGATAGGAACTTGCAAAAGTTAATTGTGTTGGGTAGGGGTGGGGGTGTTCTGTTGGAAGGCAAAGAGATGTCTGGTAAATGGGAGGCTTTCAAAAGTGTGTTTGCCAGGGATCAGGGTAAGCACATTCCTCTTAGAGTGAAGGGCAAAGCTGGCAGAAGCAGGAAATCCTGGATGACTCGGGATATTGAGGCCCTGGTCGAGAAGAAAGAGGCACATGACATGCATAGGCAGTGGATTCATTGAAGAGTATGGGGGGGGAGGTGTGCGGAGGAGTAGACTTAAGAGAGAAATCAGGATGGTTTTGGCAGATAAGGCAAAGGAGAATCCAAAATGCTTCTACAAATGTCTAAAGAGCAAAAAAAGTAACAAGGAAGAGAGTAGGGCCTCTTAATGATCAAGAAGGTCATCTACGTGTGGATCCATAGATCATAGAACATTACAGTGCAGAACAGGCCCTTCAGCCGTCGATGGGTGAGATCCTGAATGAATATTTCTCCTCAGTATTTACTGTTGAGAAAAGCATAGATATTAGGGAAACTTGAGAAAATGTTGTCTTCAGGAGTGTGTGTATTACAGAGAAAGAGGTGCTGGAACTCATAAAGCGCATCAATGTAGATAAAGCTCCAGCACTTGATGCCCAGGATATTGTGAGAGGCTCGAGAGGAAATTGCGGGTCCCCTAGCAGAGATATTTGAATGATCGAGAGCCACGGGTGAGGTGCCTGAAGATTGGAGGGTGGCAAATGTTGTTGCCTGTGTTTAAGGAGGACAAGCCTGGGATCCACAGGCCAAGGGGTAACCAAGAAGGTAGATGAGGGCTTTAGCAAGGCCTCAACTTGGTCTTGTTACACAAGGTTAAATCTCACAGCATCCAGGATGAATTAGACATTTGGATTAAAAGAATTGGCTTCTGAGGTGCTTGTAGAGGGTTATTTTTCAAAACTGGAGACCTGTGACCAATGGAATGCCTCAGGGATTGGTGCTGGGTCTGCTGTTATTTGTCATTTATATTAACGATTTGGATAAGAATTTAGTAGGCATAATTAGTAGGTTTGCAGATGACACCAAGATAGGTGGCAAAGTGGACAATGAAGAAAAAGCTAGCTCAATAATTGGGCCAGTGGGCCGACAAATGGCAGATGGAGTTTAATTTGCAAGGTAATGCATTTTGGTAGATTGAACCAGGGCAGGACTTACTCGGTTAATGGTAGGGCGCTGGGGAGAGTTACAGAACAAAGAGATCGAGGGGTACAGGTTCATGGCTCCTTGAAAGTGGAGTCACAGGTGGACAGAGGGGAGAAGAAGGCATTTGGCATGCTTGGTTTCTTCGGTCAGAACATTGAATACAGGAGTTGGGACATCTTGTTGAAGTTGTACAAGGCATTGGTAAGGCCACACTTGGAATACTGTGTGCAATTCTGTTCACCCTATTATAGAAAGGATATTAATAAACTAGAAGGAGTGCAGGAAAGATTTACTAGGATGCTACTGGCATCCTTGATGGTTTGAGTTATAAAAAGAGGCTGGATAGATGGGACTTCTTTCTCTGGAGCGTGGAAAGTTTAGTGGTGAATTTATAGAGGTCTATACAATAATGAGTGACATAGATCAGTTTGATTGTCAAAATCTTTTCCCAGATGTATGGGGTATGTAAAACTAGGGGGTGTAGGTTTAAAGGGAGAGATACAAAAGTGTCCAGAGGGACACACAGAGGGCGTGAGTGTCTGGAACAAGCTGCCAGAGGTAGTAGTGGAGGTGGGTACAATTTTAAGAAGCATTTAAGACAGTTACATGGGTAAGATGGGTATGGAGGGATATGGGCAAATGCAGGCAACTGGGACTCGCTGAGTGGGTTTAAACAAAGAGCGGCATCGACAAGTTGGGCCAAAGGGCCTGTTTCCACGCTGTAAAATTCTATAACTCTTAAGGAAGTACAACCTCCGCCCACGTCAGAGGGGAAAGGGGACCGTGGTGAGGTGACACAGGGCTCCCCGTACACAGACTCGACAAGTCCCAGATTGGAAATTTGTCAGCTACGAGCGGCCGCCTGGTTCTCCTGAGCCGCGTTGAATTGAACTCTTGGCAGACCCAGCATGGCAGGGAACGTGTAAAATAGTTGTGCAAAGTGTGTCCGAGAGACAGGATGCTGGGCAGCTTTCGGTCGTGCAACCTTTTCCTGTGTTCACAGCTCCACATCGCTCCCTAAGTGCCCACTCCAAACGAGCGACAGTTTGAGGACATTATGTGGAGAAAGGTCAAAAATGACGTGAAGCTCTACAGTAGCAGGCATGTGGAGGCATCCTTGTCTGAGACAACAGTAGGAAAGACAACCCGTTTAACCGACTTTTTTCCCTGAAAATTGGCACCCAGGTTGATATCCCTGAACGTTGGCACCCAGGCTGATAGGGTTGTTGAGAAGATGTACAAGTGCGTTAGCTTTTATTGGTAAAGGGATTGAATTTCGGAGCTGTGAGATCATGTTGCAACTGTACAAAACTCTGGTGCGGCCGCACTTGGAGTATGGTTACGGTTCTGGTCACCGCATTATAAGAAAGATGTGGAGGCGTTGGAAAGGGTGCAGAGGAGGTTACCAGGATGTTGCCTGGTGTGGAGGGAAGGCCTTATGAGGAAAGGCTGAGGGACTTGAGGTTGTTTTCATTACAGAGAAGAAGGTTAAGAGGTGACCCAATTGAGGCACATAAGATGATCAGAGGATTAGATAGGGTGGACAGTGAGAGCCTTTTTTTCCCCTCAGATGGTGATGGCTAACACGAGGGGAACGTAGCTTTAAATTGAGGGGTGGTAAATATAGGACGGATGTCAGAGGTAGGTTCTTTACTCAGAGGGTAGTAAGGGCGCGGAATGCCCTGCCTGCAGCAGTTGTGGACTCGCCAAGTTTAAGGGCGTTCAAATGGTCAGTGGATAGGCATATGGATAACATTGGAATAGTTTAGGTTGGAGGGTCGTGAGATTGGTCGGCACAACATCGAGAGCCGAAGGGCCTGCGGTTTAATGTTCTATTGAGTGCCCCACCTTTGCGAAAGCTGCAGCTCCCGCTCAGGAAACCTGCCTCCTCACTCCCCACCTCCCCCACAACCCTCCTCTCCCCACCACCCACTCACTACCCAACTCTTCCCCCTCCCCCCCCCACCCCTTGCCAATTAATCACCTTTGCTCGTTTTATTGGTCAGTGAGCCCTTTTCTGTCACATCCCAGCCCAGGGCACGGGGAGAGGGATGTATTATCCTTCTGAAGATAAGAAGCAGCTGAGAGGTTTCTATCTCGTAGCCACACGGTCTGAGCAATGTGTCGGGGAAAGGGAGAGGGGGGGAGGGGGGGGAGGGGGAGGCACTGCTGCCCTCAAAGGGGGTGGGGGCATCGGAGCCCAGGCTACAAAGCCGAGTCTTTCCCGCCGCCGCCCGGTTTCCTCTCCAAAAAAAAATCACAACCCCACCTCTGCTCAAAATAACAACAAGCCCGCGTCCCAAAGAATGGTCAGAGGAGAGGGAGAACGCCTCCCCTTGTCCTGCTGCCAGGAACATTAGCACAGTTAGTACTCGTCACCTTCCTCCTCCTCCTCCTCCTCCTCTTCGTCACCGTCCTGCCTGTAACGGGGGTCGTAAGGGGCGGCGTACCGGGAGCCGTAAGGAGACGGATATGGCGCGGCACCGTATGGACTCCCGTACGGCGAGGCGGCACCGGCACTCCCGTAGGGTGAGGGACCGTACGGAGTTTCGTACGGGGAGCGGCCGTAGGGGTTTCCGTAGGGAGAGGCCCCGTAGGGGTTTGTGTACGGGGAAGCCTCGTGTGGGTTTCCGTACGGCGGGGGAGCCTGCCGGTTCCCGTAGGGTGAGGCACCGTACGGATTTCCGTACGGTGACCCTTCGTACGGGTTTTCGTACGGCGATGATGGTCCGTATGGATTTCCAGATGGGTTTCCGTATGGTGCCATTTCGTAGGGATTTCCGTAGGGTGATTCTTCGCGGGGATACCCGTAGGGTGATTCTCTGCCGGGATTTCCGTACGGCGATTCTCTGCCGGGATACCCGTAGGGTGATTCTTCACCGGGATCTCCATAGGGTGATTCTTCACCGGGATCTCCGTAGGGTGATTCTTCACGGGGATAGCCGTAGGGTGATTCTTCGCCGGGATTTCCATAGGGTGATTCTTCATGGGGATTTCCATAGGGTGATTCTTCGCCGGGATTTCCATAGGGTGATTCTTCGCCAGGACTTCCATAGGGTGAATCTTCGCCGGGATTTCCATAGGGCGAATCTTCGTGAGGATTTCCATGGGGATTATAGTGATCATAATATGACTCACGGTATCCATAGCGAGCAGGATCGTGCGGATCGTAGGGGCCGGTTTCCTCCTCGTCCTCCGACCCCTCGGCATCCTCAGGAGCCCGGTACCGGCTCTGCTCGGCCGGCGTTGGCCGCTGGTCTTCGCCGTGCCCTTCCTCCTCGTCGCAATGTGGGTTGCAGCGACCGGGCTGGTCGGGTGTTGGCAGCAACTTGGAAGGGGCGCACGCAGGATCGTACTTGGGGTCGCAGGGCAGCGCTCTGACCCCCCGCGAGCACTTGGGATCGGCTTTGGGATCGCAGTCTGCCTGAGCGTTTGCCATGAAGTGGTAGAAATACTGAAGCAGGCACGACGGATCTTGGGGATTGCAGGACAGCTGAGGTAGACCTGGGTACTGAGTCTTCACAGGGGCCGGTGGGGCCTTAGCCACGGAGACCTTGGGGGCTGGAGGCAGGGATTTGCAGTTCTTATCAGTTTTGGGGTCACAGGAGGTTGCAGCGACCCCTTTGACACTCCCAAGTAGTGGCGGTACGCCAATCGTGTACTGGTAGTAGGGGGCATTCTTTCCATGGACATTCTCCAGATGCCTCATTTGCAAATAGATTGACCGAATCCGATCGATTTCGTACAGCTGCCAAGACAAGGGAGAGATGGAATGGTTAGAAATGGATTTCCACAGCGACCTCTGCACCACCTTGAGGGCCTTCTTTGCTACGTCCCTCCAAGACTTCGCCTCCGCACTGAGCAACTGGGGGCTGCATGGCGACAACAGTGGGTTAGCGCTGCCGCCTCACAGTGCCAGGGACCCGGGTTCAGTTCCCGGCCTCGGGTGTGAACAAAGAACAAAACAGCACGGGAAACAGGCCCTTCGGCCCAACGAGCTCGCGCCGCCACCCCAATGTTCCCACCTCTACCCTGTCCATGTTTATAGATCTACGGATTAAAAACCAAATTTGAGACAATTTAGGGAGAATTTGTTCTGCCAACCAGCCTAAGAGCACATCTTTGGGATGTGGGAGGAAACCGGAGCACCTGGAGAAAACCCATGCAAACACGGGGAGAATGCGCAAACTCCCACAGACACAGGCCCAAATCCATGCATCTGCACAGCACAGCGATAGTCACTGAGCTGTCGTGTTGCCCATCAAATGGTCATGTGCAGAGGCTACACGTTCGCCCCATGTCTGCGTGAGTTTCCTCCCACAGTTCGAAAGACGTGCTGTTTAAGATGCGAAATTCTCCCCCAGCGTACCTGAACAGGTGCCGGAGTGTGTGGTGACTGGGGGAATTTTCACAGTAACTTCATCGCAGTGGTAGTGTAAGCCTACTTGTGACACTAATAAATAAACTTTTAACCTTTAAACATAGGCATCTCTGGAAGGGTTTGCACGTTGACGCCCAACCTGTTTGACTGCATTACGAACGTACCTTCCCCTGTCATCAAGTCATTAGAATCCCCTGCAGTGCAGAAGAGGCCAATTAAATTTGTACCCACCACAATCCCACTCAGGCACCACTCCAGTGACCCATGTTTATCCAGTTAATCCCCTGACACTAGGTTCAATTATCTAGTCAACCTAACCTGCACATCTTTGGACTGTGAGAGGAAACCGAAGCACCCAGAGGAAACCCATGTAGACACAGGGAGAAAGTGCAAACTCCACACAGACCGTGACCCGAAACTGGAATTGAACCCAGGTCCCTGGCGCCGTGAGGCAGCCATGCTAACCACTGTGCCATCATGAAATGGGACTCAATGGCTGCGCAGAGACTGATAGCCAAGTTCCGCACACATGAGGACAGCCTTAACCATGATCTTGGGTTTATGTCGCATTATCTGTCACCCCCACAACTTGCCCGGGTTTGCAAAATCGAACTATCTTGTGAAGACAATACAAATCTCTTTAACCTGTGCTTAACCCTCTCTCCGCTCACATTATCTGTACCTTTTAAGACTTGATTACCTGAAAAGACTCGCCTTCTAACCATTATTTTGTACATGGAATTTGTGTCTTTCTATGCCCAGTTTGTGATCATGGCTCCCACTCACCCGATGAAGGAGCAGCACTCCGAAAGCTTGTGCTATCTGCTTGAACTTTAACGTGATGTTGTGAGACATCTTACTGTGGGACTCAAACACAGAGCTCGTGGTTCAGAGGTAGGGTTGCTACCATTCTGTCCACACTTCCTATGAACTCTCTTGGCCATATTCACTGCCATTCTTTGCAAACCTCACATGGCCTGTCTCCTTCCAATATAACTGCAAATAAGGCAATTACTGAGTACCTCCATTGTATGCACTCAATTCAGACAGATCCCCTCCTCTCTCAATCTTATTCCATTCTGCCTTTGGTAGAAATTGTTACCCACATCTCCAAAAGCAACAATGGCATTTTCAAATGCCCAATTTATTTAGGACATCACTGGCTGGGGGCCAGCTTTCATTCCCCATTCCGACTTGCTTGCCAGCTATTGCTGAAAGCATTTTAAGAGACTAGACCAGGGAAGGGTGACAGATTGTCCTCTTCCCAAAAGGACATTCATGAACCAGACGGCAGCACAGCAGGTTAGCACTGCTGCCTCGCTGCGTTAAGGACCCGGGTTCGATTCCAGCCTCGGGTCACTGTCTGTGTGGAGTTTGCACATTCTCACCATGTCTACATGGGTTTCCTCCGAGTGTTCCGCTTTCCTCCCACACTCCAAAGACGTGCAGGTTAGATTGGATTGGCCATGCTAAATTGACCCTCGTGTCAAGGGGACGAGCAGGGTAAATATATGGGGATAGGGCCTGGGTAGGATTGTGGCCGGTGCAAACTTGACGGGTCGAATGGCTTCCTTCTGCATTTGTAGGAATTCTAAGACAATCGACAGTGGTCATCTTCTAGTGCCAAACTTTTTTAAAAAAAATCGAATTCAAACTTCACCACTTGCCATGGTGGGATTTGAACCACTTGCATCACCACCTCCCTGTGTCTTGCCGTTCACCACTTCTGCAGATATTGACCTCGATCGCACTCTCACCTCCACTTTTTCAAAAGTAGAAGTTCATTTATCAGTGTCATGAGTAGGCTTACGTTAACGCTGCGATGAAGTTAGTGTGAAATTCCCTGACACACTCCGGCACCCGTTCGTGTCAATGCACCCTTCCAGCCTGTGAGAGGAAACTCACACAGACATGGGGAGAATGTGCAAACTCCACACAGAAAGTGACCCAAGCCGGGAATTGAAGCCCAGTCTCTGGTGCTGTGAGGCAGCAGTGCCAACCGCTGCACCACCCACTTTTGATGCTTTTGACCTCATTGATGTATCTCACCCCATTCATTCTCTATCCAAACCTTTCATCTAATCTATCTTCTCTTTACCACAAACCATAATTTTAAACCCTTCTAGCCTATCTCCTCAACCCTCATTTTTTATTATCTCCATTTATCTCCAGGCATAGATCTCTGAAAGTTGGTACTCAAGTTGATAAGGTTGTTAAAAAGGCATACGGTGTGTTAGCATTTATTGGTAGAGGGATTGAATTGCGGAGCCGAGATGTCATGTTGCAACTGTACAAAACTCTGGTGCGGCCGCACTTGGAGTATTGTGTACAGTTTTGGTCGCCACATTATAAGAAAGATGTGGAGGCATTGGAGAGGGTGCAGAGGAGGTTTATCAGGATGTTGCCTGGTATGATGGGTCGGTCTTATGAGGAAGGGCTAAAGGACTTGAAGTTATTTTCATTAGAGAGAAGAAGGCTAAGAGGTGACCTAATTGAGACATATAAGATGATCAGAGAGTTAGATAGGGTGGATAGTGAGAGTCTTTTTCCTTGGATGGAGATTAATAACACAAGGGGGCATAGCTTTAAATTAAGGGGTGGTAGTTATAGGATGGATGTTAGAGGTGGGTTCTTTACTCAGGGGGTAGTAAGGGCGTGGAATGCCCTGCCTGCAGCAGTTGTGGACTCGCCAAGTTTAAGGGCGTTCAAATGGGCAGTGGATAGGCATATGGATAGCATTGGAATAGTTTAGGTTAGACGGTCATAAAATTGGTTCCATTGGTTGACGCAACATTGAGGGCCGAAGGGCCTGTACTGCGTTGTAATGTTCTATGTTCTATTTTTCCATAGGATACGGGCATCACTGAGCAAGACCCTGCATTTGTTGGCCATTTCTAATTGGCACTTGAATTTTAGTGTCTCACTCAGCCATTTCTTTGAGAGTCAACCACATTGCTGTGGTTCTGGAGACACATGTAGGCCAGACCAGGTAAGGATGGCAGATTTCCTTCCCTAAAGGACATTAGTGAACCAGATGGGGTTTTTACAACAATTGGTGATAGTTTCATGGTCAAAATTATGGAGACTGATTTTCCATGGGTACCAGACGCCATCTCTGGGAAGCTCGGCACCGGACACGTACCGGATCCTGGGATTTTCCAGATTTTTGGTCCCGTGGCAGCTCTGTGGAGGAGATTTCTCCACCAAGCTGGACTCGGCCAGAACGGGGAAAGGATGAGGGACAAATCAGACGATCCCCCCAGCAATTCTTTTTTAAATTTAGGTTGTGGGCTTTAGCGATTAGGCCAGAATTTAATGCCCATCTCTAATTGCCCCTTGAGAAGGTGGTGGTGAGCTGCCATCTTGAATTGCTGCAGTCCCCGTGTGTTGTGGGGTTCTCCCTTAAGGAGGGAATTCCATTATTTTGACCCAGCGACTACGAAGGGACAGCTAATATGTTTCCAAGTCAGAATGGTGAGTGGCTTGGAGTGAAATTTCTAGGTGGATGGTGTTTCCATGTATCTGTTGCCTTATCCATCTGGGTAGTAATGAGATTGAGAGGTGCAGTCGAAGGAGCCTTGGTGAGTACCTACAGTACATCTTGTAGATGGTACACATGGCTGTCATTGTTCCTGGATGGTAGAGGGAGTAAATGTTTGTGGTTAGGGGGTCACGCATGGAATGGTAGCACGGTGGTTAGCACTGCTGCCTCAGAGCATCAGGGGACCTAAGTTCAATTCCAACTTTCAGTGACTGTCTCAGTCGCCCATTCTCCCTGTGCCTGCGGGGGTTTCCTCTAGGTGCTCCAGTTTCCTCGCATAGTTCAAAGATACGTACGTTAGAAGGATTGGCCATGCTAAATTGTCACGTAGTGTCCAAAGATGTGTAGGTTAGCTTAATGGCCATGCTAAATTGTCACTTAGTGTCCAAAGATATGTAGGTTAGATGGATTGGGCACACTAAATTGTCATGTAGTGTCCAAAGATATGTAGGTTAGATGGATTGGGCACACTAAATTGTCATGTAGTGTCCAAAGATATGTAGGTTAGGTGGATTGGCCATGCTAATTTATCACTTAGTGTCCAAAGATGTGTAGGTTAGGTGGATTGGCTGTGCTAAATTGTCACTTAGTGTACAAAAATGTACAGGTTAGGTGGACTGGCCATGCTAAATTGCCCTTAGTGTCCAACGATGTGCGGGTTAGGGGGATTGGCCATGCTAAATTGCCCCTTAGTGTCCAAAGATGTGCAGGTTAGAGGGATTGGCCATGCTAAATTGTCCTTAATGTCCAAAGATGTGCACGTTAGGTGGATTGGCCATGCTAAATTGTCCCTTAATGTCCAACGATGTTCAGATTTGGTGGATTGGCTATGCTAAATTATCCTTAGTGTCCAAAGATGCATAGATTCGGTGGATTGGCCGTGCTAAATTACCCCTTTAGTGTACAAAGATGGGCAAGTTTGGTGGATTGGCCATGCTAAATTACCCTTGGTGTCCAAAGATGTGCAGGTTAGTTGGATTGGCTATGCTAAATTGTCCCTTAGTGTAGAAAGATATACGGGGTAGATTGATTGGCCATGCTAAATGTGCAGGTTTACGGAGATAAAGCTTGGGACAGGCCTGGATGGGATGTTCTTTTGGAGAGTCGGTGCATACTTGATGGGTTGAATGGCCTCTTTGTGCAGTGTAAGGATTCAGTGATTCTTACAGAGCTGAGCAGCGCTACCTCAGGAAGCTCTGAGATTGCGGGAAGGGTTTAAATTACTCCAGGATTGTGGCCCTTTGATCCGGCTTTAGCGTTTCCGATGGATAAATCCCTAAAAATACAATGTACTTGACCTGGACGCTGGGTTTGTTACTGGAGTGCTGTCTGAAATGTTTTCGAATCTAATCTCTGTGTTGTCTCAGCCCAGTTTCAATGTTCACTGTAAAGTCCTACTGTACTCACATGGGACTAATAAGAGTGAGACTGTGATGGAGCATTGATCCATCTCATGGAAGATGGTCAAAAAATGCTTCATAAAATTTATTTCTCGCATCCAAGCCTCAGCAGGTATTGCCCATCCCTGATCGTCACCTGAAGAAGTGGTGCTGAGCTGCCTTCTCGAAGCTGCTGCAGTCCCATGTGGTGTAGGTACACCCACAGTGCTGTCAGGGAGGGAGCTTCAAGATCTTGACCCATGATGGACCAGCCGATATATTTCCCAGGTGAGTGGCTTGGAGGGGAACCTCGAGGTGATGCAGGACACGCAGGTAGATTGTCCTTGTCCTCAGGGCGGTAGAGGTAATGGGTTCGGAAGGTGGAAGGGACCTTGTTGAATTGCTGCAGTGCGTCCTGTAGATAGCACACACTGCTGCTACTGAGGGTCGGTGCTGAGGGAGTGAATGTTTTGTGGATGGGGGGTTGTGAATAGTGACAAGTTTGACTATTTTTGGAGCTGCGCCCATCTAGGCAAGTGCTCTTTCATCTAGGTGGGGGGAGAGTGCTGGAGTGCGGCATTGAGATATCGAGTCAGCCATGGGCGTGTTGACTGGCAGAGCTGATTCAAACTGCCAAACAGCCTACTCCTCCAATTTTCTATGTTTCAGAGTTGAACTTTCTGCATTACATATCGCCTGTCCGTCACGTCACACTGCTCACATTACGTACAACACAAAAAGCAACGGCCCCCAATCCTGAACCCTGGGTCAAACATGACTGACTGTGGTCCCGTTCATACTGTCTGTACAGCATTACACTGTGCTTTCATTATCCTTGGTCATGAGTCACCACATTCTTCACCTTCCTGAACATTTCTCTTTCTGTGGACATATGAATTTGAGTGGCGTGTGAATTTGTGTGTGTGTGTGTGTGCGCGTGCATGTGCACCCATGTAAGTGCACGCGCAGCTGTGTGTATGCACGCACGTGTGAAAGTTTGTGACTGTGAGTTTGTATTTGTGTGTGCGTGTATATAGATATGTTTATCTTTGTGTGTGTAGATGTGTTTGTCTGTGTGTGTGTTATGTGTAGGTGGTTTGTGTGTGTAGGTGTGTTTATATGAGTGTGTGTGCGTAGATGTGTTTCTGTGTGTAGATGTGTTTATCTGTGTGTGCGTGTGTGTGTCGATATGTGTGTGTGTGTATAGATGTGTTTGAGTATGTAGGTGTGTTTGTCTGTGTGTGTGTGTGTGGATATGTTTGTGTGTGTGTGTGTGTGCATGTGTGTAGATGTGTTTGTGTGTGTATGTTTGTGTAGATATGTTTATCTGTGTGTGCATGTGTGTAGATGTGTTTGTGTGTGCGTGTATATTTGTGTTTGTGTGTGCATGTGTGTGCGTGTGTGTGTGTAAGTGTTTGTCTGTGTCTGCATGTGTGTAGACATGCACAGTCTGCATGGGTCTGTGTGTGCGTGTGTGTAGATGGGTCTGTGTGTGCATGTATGTAGATGTGTTTGTCTGTGTACACGTGTGAATTTGTGGCTCAAACATCTTTTGAAAGTCCACCATCAAATGGATCACTTTCAGCAGCCCTCCTTGTTACTCCATCAAAGAGTGAAGTCTGCATTGGTCAGACTTGATTTTCCAGTAGCTGATGTGTATTCGCTGTGCATGTTTTAATGCATGTCTAACTCGGAGAGTATTAATTTTTGACTGGTCTCCAGTACTTTGACACTTCCCAGCTACCGCGAGGGGTGACTGAAGAGAATATCCCGCGAGTGGCGAAGCCCAGCATTCACACTCACCCCTTCATTGTGACCAATTTTCTGATAATATTTGTACCAGGCCTGGAAGTCAGGATTATGTTGGTACCACTTGGTGTGGCGTTTGATTCGTGTGGGAGGTGTTCGAAGAAAGTCTGTAGCCTCGTGTGATTCCAGTGTTATTGATTCATCACTTTTTTCTGCAGTGATAATAGATATTGTGAGAGGCGAGAGTTCACAATCGGGCTAACAATATTACTGACAGTCACACCTCTGCTCACACACACACACCTCTCTGCTCACACACACACACACGCGCGCGCACACCCCTCTGCTCATACACACACACACACACACACACACACACCCCCTTCTGCTCATACACACACACACACACACGTGCACACCTCTGCTCATACACACCCCTCTGCTCACACACGCACACAGACCAACTCACAGAGCTCTCAAACATACACACATACACACACACTCTTTCTCTCTCTCATGCATACACACACACTCACTTTGTCTCTCTCTCTCATTCGCACACAGAACAGACCAACTTACAAAGCCCTCAAACATGCATACAGACTCATACACACACACTGTCTCTCTCACACACACTCTCTCTCTTTCGCCCCCCTACACACACACACACACACAGTCTCTCTCTCTCACACACAGACAGACACACACACACACATACACAGACAGACACCCACTCAGTCTCTCTCTCTCACACACACACACACACACACACACCACACACCACACAACACACACACACACACACCACACACACACACACACAGTCTCTCTCTCACACACAGACAGACACACACACACACACATACACAGACAGACACCCACTCAGTCTCTCTCTCTCACACACACACACACACACACACATGCACACCTCTGCTCACACACACGCGCGTGCGCACACCCCTCTGCTCATACACATGCACACCTCTGCTCACACACACACACCTCTCTGCTCACACACACACGCACACACGCGCGCGCGCACACCTCTCTGCTCACACACACACGCACACACGCGTGCGCGCACACCCCTCTGCTCATACACACACACACATGCACACCTCTGCTCACACACACGCGCATGCGCACACCCCTCTGCTCATACACACACACACACACGTGCACACCTCTGCTCATACACACCCCTCTGCTCACACACGCACACAGACCAACTCACAGAGCTCTCAAACATACACACATACACACACACTCTCTCTCTCTCTCATGCATACACACACACTCACTTTGTCTCTCTCTCTCATTCGCACACAGAACAGACCAACTTACAAAGCCCTCAAACATGCATACAGACTCATACACACACACTGTCTCTCTCACACACACTCTCTCTCTTTCGCCCCCCTACACACACACACACACACAGTCTCTCTCTCTCACACACAGACAGACACACACACACACATACACAGACAGACACCCACTCAGTCTCTCTCTCTCACACACACACACACACACACACACACACACACGTCTCCCTCTCTCACACACAGACAGACACACACATACACACACAAGACACACAGACACACACACACACACACAGACACACACACACACACACACACACACACACACACACACACACACACACACACACACACACACACACACAGTCTCTCTCTCTCTCTCACACGCGCGCACACACGCACACACATTTACATACACACACACACAGATCAATTCACAGAACCCTCAAACACACACAGACCAACTTTCTGACTCACTGTCTCTGACACACACACACACATGCTCTGATTTGATTTATTATTGTCACATGTATTAACCTACAGTGAAAAGTATTGCTTCTTGTGCGCTATACAGACAAAGCACACCATTCATAGAGAAGGAAATGAGAGAGTGCAGAATGTAGTGTTACAGTGAAAGCTAGGGTGTAGAGAAAGATCAACTTAATTCAAAAGTCTGACAGCAGCAGGGAACAAGCTGTTTTGAGTCGGTTGGTATGTGACCTCAGACCGTTGTTATCATTTTCCCAAAGGAAGAAGATGGAAGAGAGAATGTCCAGGGTGCGTGGGATCCTTGATTATGCTGGCTGCTTTACAAAGGCAGCCGGAAGCGTAGACAGAGTCAGTGGATGGGAGGCTGGTTTGTGCGATGGACTGGGCTACATTCATGACGTTTTGTAGTCTCTTGTGGTCTTGGGCAGAGCAGGAGCCCATACCAAGCTGTGATACCACCCAGAAAGAACGCTTTCTATGGTGCATCTGTAAAAGCTGGTGGGAGATGCGGTGGAAAATTTCCTTAATCTTCTGAGAAAGTAGAGGGTTTGGTGGGCTTTCTTAACTGTGGTGTTGGTTTGGGAGGATCAAGACTTGTTGGTGATATACAAACTCTCCCTCTCTCTCCCTCACACACACTCACACACACTCTGCCATACAAACTGTGAGACACAAAGTCTCCCACGAACTGTCTCATACAAATACAAACTCTCTCACGCAAACTGGCACATATATAAATGGACTCACGCTCAGAGCTGCACGCTCTCACCCACATCTGCACAGACACACACACACACTCACACCTGCATACAGAATCACTGAAACCCTGTCATACACATGCACACGTACACCCACGCATACATATGCAATGCTCACACACACACACACATACACACACTCCATACACCCCTTTTGCACATCACCCCCCTCCACACACGCACACCCATCCCCTTCATACTCTGAGCATTCGAGCATAAGGCTAGCAATACTTTGCTGCAATTGTGTAGGATGTTAGTGAGGCCACACCTGGAGTATTGTGTGTAGCTTTGGTCTCCTTATCCGAAGAAGGATGTCCTTGTGGACAGGGGAAGTACAGCGAAGATTTATCAAGCTGATTCCTGGGATGGCAGGTCTGACATAGACTCATAGAGCTTCGGAACAACACAGCAGAGAAACAGGCCCTTCAGCCCCAACCACTCCATGGTATCCCCCCAATTGCCCGCGCTCTCATATCCCTCTAATCCTTTCCCATCCATGTACTATCCAAATACTTTTTAAATGTCTGTCTGTCGCACAAAGAGGGACTGATTCAGTTAGGATGATATTCATTAGAGTTTAGAAGAATGAGAGAGGATCTCTTAGAAACTTATATAATTGTAACAGGGTACATTTGGGAGTGCAGAACTCAGGGGTCATAGTTTGAGGATAAGGGCTTTTAGGACTGAGGTGAGGAGAAATTTCTTCACCCAGGGTGTTGAATGTGTGGAATTCACTCCCACAGAAAGTAGTTGAGACCAAAAAGGTTTTAAGGTGAAATTAGATAAAGCCCTTGGGACTAAATGGATCAAGGGATATGGGATATGGGGGAAAGGAGGGAGGAATCAGAATATTGAATTCGATGATCAGCCATGATCAAAATGAACAGTGGAGCAGGATGGAAGGGTCAAATGGCTCACTCCTTCTAGTTTCTGTGTTTCTGTCTTGCACACACATATACACATATGCATACATGCACACACACACACACGCTCACCTCTATGTACACAACTCCACTCACACCTACAACTCGCACACACACGCACACCCAATTTGCACACACACGCGCAACTCACACACACGCAACACACACATGTGCACAAAACACCATGCATGCACGTGCGCAACTCACACACACACACACACACACGCGTGCGTAACTCATGCATGCAAACACATATACGTGCACACACACCCAACTTGCATACACATGTAATTCACACACGTATACATACGTGCAACTCACACATGCATATGTGCAACTCACACACACACATGCAGCTCACACATGCTCACACACATAACTCATACACAAACACAAGCACATACACGCAACACACATATACACAACTCCATGCAAGTCTCACACACACACACACACACACACACACACACACACACACACACACACACACACGTAACTCACACACACACACGTAACTCACACACCCAACAAACAACAAAGAGCTTTCATTTTCTTGTCCGTGCCGCCCTTATTTTTTGAACACCCTAAGCTAATCCCAATTGTCCACATTTGGACTCTATCCCTCTGTACCCACCGTAACCATGCAATAGAGAGAGAGAGAGAGTGAGGGCGAGCGACAGAGTGCGAGGGGGCAGAGAGCACGAGGGAGAGTGAGAGAGTGAGGGGGGGGTGAGAGAGTGATGGGGGGAGTGAGAGAGTGGGGGGTGAGAGAGTGACGGGGGGATTGAGAGAGTGACGGAGGGAGTGAGAGAGTGAGGGGGGGGTGAGAGAGTGATGGGGGAGTGAGAGAGTGACGGGGGGAGTGAGAGAGTGACGGGGGGAGTGAGAGAGTGACGGGGGGAGTGAGAGAGTGACGGGGGGAGTGAGAGAGTGATGGGGGGAGTGAGAGAGTGACTGGGGTGAGAGAGTGATGGGGGGAGTGAGAGAGTGAGGGGGGGAGTGAGAGAGTGAGGGGGATAGAGAGAGTGAGGGGGGTGAGAGAGTGACGGGGGAGTGAGAGAGTGACGGGGGGAAGTGAGAGAGTGACTGGGGTGAGAGAGTGATGGGGGCAGTGAGAGAGTGAGGGGGTGAGAGAGCGATGGGGGGAGTGAGAGAGTGACGGAGGGAGTGAGAGAGTGAGGGGGAGTGAGAGAGTGAGGGGGTGAGAGAGTGATGGGGGGAGTGAGAGAGTGAGGGGGAGTGAGGAGAGTGAGGGGGGAGTGAGAGAGTGAGGGGGGAATGAGAGAGTGAGGGGGGAATGAGAGAGTGATGGGGGAGTGAGAGAGTGAGGGGGGAGTGAGAGAGTGAGGGGGGAATGAGATAGTGAGAGTGGGGGTGAGCAAGTGAGAGGGAGTGAGAGAATACTGGGGAATGAGAGAGGTTTTACAGGAGCAGTCACAAAAGTTTGATCAAAGAGTTGGGTTTTACGGAACTTCAAACAAAGTGACATGACTAGATTCTAGTTTTATCCAGGCATACCCATAGCTAAGGGTCAAGGCTGCTGAAGACAGGAGCAACAATAGAGGGACAGTTACATTCAGGGCAGTGGGGAATAAGTCACAATTGGAGATTTGAGGAAAGCTGGAAGGTTTGTAACTTTGGAAGAGGTTTTGAGATGCAGAGTGGTGATTTCAGAAATGGATTTGAAAAGACAAGAATGCAAGCCCTGAGTTGTCATCGGGAAGTGAAGGAGTGTCACCCGGTGAGCACAGAGCTGCACGGCACCGGATGTGAGCTGAGCAATGGGGTGCAACGGGGAGTGTCTCGGATAACAGTCTCTTCCACAGATGAGGAAGCCCAGGATGGAGATGGTAGCAGTGGCTCAGTTCAGAGTCGCCCTGAGCTTGTGTGCAGTGACGTTTTGCAGGCGGGGCAGTGTTTGATGTGGGGTAGGATCAGTGTTGGTCCATCATTGTACTTTCAAACCTTTTCTGCAAGAGCTGCAAACAGACTCCAGGGACAGGGACAGGGACAGGGATTCATGAAAAAGATAGTGATCCACAACACCCACCCCACCCCCCCCACCACCTGATAACTCCCCTTCCCCACAACTCCCCCACTCCCTCCCCTTCCCATAACACCCCCTTCCTTTCCCACAACACCCTCCCGCTCCCTCCCCTTCCCCACACCCCCCTCCCTTCCCCACACCCCCCCCTCCCTTCCCACACCCCCCCTCCCTTCCCCACACCCCCCCTCCCTTCCCCCACCTCCCCTCCCTCCCCTTCCCCACACCCCCCCTCCCTTCCCCCACAACACCCTCCCGCTCCCTCCCTTCCCCACACCCCCCCTCCCTTCCCCACACCCCCCCCTTCCCACAACCCCTCCCGCTCCCTCCCCTTCCCCACACCCCCCCTCCCTTCCCCACACCCCCCCTCCCTTCCCACACCCCCCCCTCCTTCCCACAACACCCTCCCCTCCCTCCCTCCCCACACCCCCCTCCTCCCTTCCCCACACCCCCCCCCCTCCCTTCCCACACCCCCCTCCTTCCCCACAACACCCTCCCGCTCCCTCCCCTTCCCACACCCCCTCCCTTCCCCACTTCCCCACACCCCCCTCCCTTCCCCACAACACCCTCCCGCTCCCTCCCCTTCCCCACACCCCCCTCCCTTCCCCACACCCCCCCCCCTCCCTTCCCCACACACCCCCTCCCTTCCCCACACCCCCCCTCCTTCCCACAACACCTCCCGCTCCCTCCCTTCCCCACACCCCCCTCCCTTCCCACAACACCCTCCCACTCCCTCCCCTTCCCCACACCCCGCTCCCTCCCCATAACACCCCCCTGCTCTCTCCCCTTCCCCAAAAACACCCTGCTCCCAACCCTTCCCCACAATACCCCCTCACTCCCTACCCTTCCACACAACCCTCCCTCCCTCCCCTTCCCCACAACACTCCCGCTCCCTCCCCTTCATCAGAACACCCACCTCCTCTCCCCCCCTTTCCGCATGTCTCCCTCTTACTTTGTCTCTTTTCCTCCGTCTGCTTCTTATCCTTTCCCTCACTTTCTGTCTCTCATTCCCCCTTACTTTCTCACTCCCCCCCTCACTTTCTTCTCACTCTCTCCTTCCCCAATCACTCTCTCATTCCCCAGTGACTCTCTCACTCCCCTTCACTCTCTCTCACTCCCCCCTCACTGTCTCACTCCCCAGTCACTCTCTCACTCCCCAGTCACTCTCTCACTCCCCAGTCACTCTCTCACTCTCCCTCATGCTCTCTGCCCCCTCACACTCTGTCGCTCCCTCTCACTCTCTCTCTCAATTATATGGGTACAGTGGGTACAAAAGGGTAGAGCCGAAACGTGAGCAATTGGGATTAGCTTAGGGTGTTGAAAAAATAAGGGTGGCACGGACAAGTTGGGCCAAAAGGTGTGTTTCTGTTCTGTAAATATCTATCACACTCACTCTCTCCCCCCTCATGCTCTCTCTCTCCCCCTTGCTTGCTCTCTCTCTCTCATACAGTAATAGAGTCAGAGAGATTTACAGCACAGAAATAGACCCTTCAGCCCAACTTGTCCATGCCGCCTTTTTTTTGAACCACTAAGCTAGTCCCAATTACCTGCGTTTAGCCCATATCCCTCTATCCCCATTGTACCCATGTAACTGTTTAAATGCTTTTTAAAAGACAAAATTGTACCCACCTCTATCACTACCTCTGACAGCTTGTTCCAGACACTCACCACCCTGTGTGTGAAAAAATTGCCCTGCTGGACACTATTGTATCTCTCCTCTCTCACCTTAAACCTATGCCCTCTAGTTTTTAGACTCCCCTACCTTTGGGAAAAGATATTGACTCTCTACCTTGTCTGTGCCCCTCATTATTTTATAGACCCCTAGAAGATCACCCCTCAGCCTCCCACGCTCCAGAGAAAAAAGTCCCAGTCCATCCAGCCTCTCCTTATAACTCAATCCATCAAATCCCAGTAGCCTCCTAGTAAATCTTTTCTGCACTCTTCCTGGTTTAATAATATCTTTTCTATAATCGGGTGACCAGATCTGTACACAGTATCCCAAGTGTGGTTTTACCAATGCCTTGTACAACAAGACGTTGCAACTCCTGCATTCTGACCGATGAAAGCAAGCATGCCAAATGCCTTCTTCACCACTCTGTCCACCTGTGACTCCACTTTCAAGGAGCTATGAACATGTACCTCTAGATCTCTGTCCAACGCCCTACTATTAACTGAGTAAGTCCTGCCCTGGTTCAATCTACCAAACTACATCGCCTCACATTTGTCTAAATTAAGCTCCATCTGCCATTCGTCAGCCCACTGGCCCAATTGATCAAGATCCTGTTGCAATCGGAGATAACTTTCTTCACTCTCCACTATGCCACCGAGTTTGATGTTATCTGCAAACTTACTAACCATGCCTCCTAAATTCTCATCCAGATCATTAATATAAATGACAAATAACAGTGGGCCCCAGCACTGATCCCTGGTCACAGGCCCCCAGTTTGAAAAACAACCCTCTACAACCACCCTCTAGCTTCGGTCAAGAACTCAGTAAGAATTTAGCAACACCAATTTATAATTGGTTTATAAATCAACACTCTGTGTTGAAAGCTCGCTTTTTTACTATCAAATAAATCGGTTGGATTATAAATTGGTGTTGCTAAATTCTTACTGAGTTCTTACCACCCCAATCCAACACCGGCATCTGTACATTCGGTCAAGAAGCCAATTTTGTGTCCATTTAGATACCTCACCCTGGATCCTGTAAGATTTAACCTTATGCAACAACCTAATCTCTTTCTGGGGTATGGGTAAGATAAGTTAATCAGATATGACCCAAATGTCAGCAATTGGGACTAGCTTAATGGTTTAAAAAAAAGGGCAGCATGGATACATGAGACAAATTGGCATGGACAAATTGGGTTGAAGGGCCTGTTTCCATGCTGTAAATCTCTATAACTCTATGACCCTCTTTCTCTCTCTTCCCTTGTTCTCTCTCTCCCCTCTCTCTCCCTCCCCCTCTTCCTCTCACTCCCCCTGTCTCTCACTGCCCACCCCTTTCTCTCTTTTTCTCCCTCCTCCTCGCTCACGTTCTATCTCTCCCTCTCTCTCTCTTCCTCCTCCTCACTACCCCTCTCTTTCTCTCTCACTCCCCACCCTCTCTCTCTCTCCCTCCCCTCCTCCTCACTCATGCTCTCTCTCTTTCTCTCTCTCTCTCCCTCCTCCTCACTCATGTCTATCTCTCTCTTTCTCTCCCTCTCTTGCTCCCTCCTCCTCACTCATGCTCTCTCTCTTTCTCTCCCTCTCTTTTACTCTCTCTCTCTCTCCCTTCTCTTCACTCATGCTGTATCTCTCTCTTCTCTCCTCTTCTCTCTCACTCTCCCCTCCTCCTCACTCATGCTATCTCTCCTCTCTCTCTCTTCACTCTCTCTCTTCTCCCTCCTCCTCATCACGTCTTTCTTTCTCTCTCACTCTCTCTTCCTCCTCTCACTCATGCTCTCTCTCTTCCTCTCTCTACACACTCTCTCTCTCTCCCTCCCTCACTCATGCTATCTCTCTCTCTCTCTCTTTCACTCTCTCCCTCCTCCTCACTCACGCTCTCTCTTTCTCTCTCTCCTCCTCCTCACTATGCTCTCTCTCTCTCTCTCACTCACTCTCTCTCCCTCTTCCTCACTCACACTCTATCTCTCTCTCTCTCCCTTCCCCCTCCTCCCATCACTCAAGCTCTCTCTCTCTCTCGCTCTGCTCCATACTCTTTGCTATACTTTGCTCTCTCCCTCTCTCTCTCTTCCCCTCTTTCCCCTCCCTCTCTCGCTTTGCTCCATCCTCTTGCACCATTCTCCTTCCCGTTCTCTTCCCCATTCCCCACCCCCCCCCACCCCGCCCCACTGAAGTTCAGCAGCGGGTTGATCTGGATGGTGCGATTTGATCTTACCTGGTCTGATCAGGTCCCACAGGCTCGCAGACTGGACCTGACCTGAAAGAGAAAGATTTTACAGTTTGTGTTACTCAGACCCCACAGCAAAAATAAACTGCAAATCCAGTCAGCCACTGGAACAGGCATCACATCCACAGTTAAACACTGGCAGCACATCACAACCCACACCACATGCTGCCTCGTAAAAAAATCACAAGGAGTGTCACAGGTCCCAGCCTAACCCCAGGCATCTGCTGCCCAGGTGGCAGAGCTGGAAATAACCCAAACCACAGTCAAGATTATAACCGCATGGTAAAGGAATGTGAGCCCATTAGTAAGACAACACAGGGGTCCACGGGCCGCTGTACAGAGAAACACACACAGGCTGTAAATCTGTGAAAGACTCACACTGCAGACAGCATGTGTGTGTGAGAGAGAGAGATAGAGACAGCACAGAAAGTGAGAGAGAGAGGGAGAGAGCACAGGGCCAGAGAGCAAGAGAGAGAGAGAGCGCACCGGACTAGAGAGAGAGAGCAAGGGAGAGCACAGGGCCAGAGAGCAAGAGAGAGAGAGAGAAAACACAGGGCCAGAGAGCGAGAGAGAGAGAGAGAAAACACAGGGCCAGAGAGCGAGAGAGAGAGAGAGCACAGGGCTAGAGAGAGAGAAAGAAAGAGCACAGGGTCAGAGAGAGAGAGAGTGAGCACAGGGATAGAGAGAGAGAGAGAGCACAGGGATAGAGAGAGAGAGAGAGAGAGAGCACAGGGCTAGAGAGAGAGAGAGAGAGAGCACAGGACTAGAGAGCAAGAGAGAGAGAAAACACAAGGCCAGAAAGCAAGAGAGAGCACAGGGCCAGAAAGCAAGAGAGAGCACAGGGCCAGAAAGCAAGAGAGAGAGAGAGCACTGGACTAGAGAGCAAGAGAGAGAGAGAGCACAGGGCCAGAGAGAAAGAGAGAGAGCACAGGGCCAGAGAGCAACAGAGAGGGAGAGAGCACAGGGCCAGAGAGCAACAGAGAGGGAGAGAGCACAGGGCCCAAGAGAGAGAGAAAAAAAACAGAGGACCAGAGAGTGAGAGAGAGAGAGGGAGAGCACAAGGCCAGAGGGAGAGAGAAACAAAACAGAGGATCAGAGAATAAGGGAGAGAGCACAGGGCCAGAGGGAAAAAGAGAGAGAGAGAGAGAGAGCACAGGACCAGAGGGAGAGAGAGAGAGAGAGCACAGGACCAGAGAGAGAGCGAGCACAGGATCAGAGAGCAAGAGAGAGAGCACAGGACCAGAGAGCAAGAGAGAGCACAGGATCAGAAAGCAAGAGAAAGAGGGAGATAGAGCAGGACCAGAGAGCGAGAGAGAGAGAGCAGGACCAGAGAGTGAGAGAGAGAGAGAGAGAGAGCAGGACCAGAGAGAGAGAGAGAATAGTTCCAAAGAGAGAGTGTGGGCAGGACCATTGATGGGTGGCATCGTGCCACAATGTGTTAGCACTGCTGCCTCACAGCGCCAGGGATCCGCATTCAATTCCAGCCTTGGCTAACAGTCAGAGTCTGCATGTTCTCCCCGTGTGTGCTTGGGTTTACTCTGGGTGCTCCGGTTTCCTCCCACAATCCCAAGATGTGCGGGTTAGATGGAGTGGCATTGGCAAATTGCTGCTTAGTGTCATGGGGATTAGTGGTGTAAAAACATGGGATAGGGGAAGGGATTGGGGTCAGTGTGCAACGCTGGGCCAAATGGTCTCCAACTGCACTGTCGGGATTCTAGGAATCTGGGACCATAGTGAGAGATACAAGCTCCAGTTCAAGCGAGCAAAATAGAGCAGGTCAAGAGAGAGATAGGAAGCAGAGCACTTGTGGGAGAGACTGCCATAGGCAGACGAATGAGTATGGCATCAAGGATCCATCAGCAGTGCATACCATCTATAAACTCACCGAGACTCCTTACTCAGCACAATTACAAACCGCAGGAACTCGCCCAGTCTCCTTACGCGGCACAGTTACAAACCGCAGGAACTCACCGAGGCTCCTTATGCACAGTTACAAACCGCAGGAACTCACCGAGGCTCCTTACGCGGCACAGTTACAAACCGCAGGAACTCGCCCAGTCTCCTTACACGGCACAGTTACAAACCGCAGGAGCTCACCGAGTCTCCTTACGCGGCACAGTTACAAACCACAGGAACTCACCAAGGTTCCTTACGCGGCACAGTTACAAACCACAGGAACTCACCGAGTCTCCTTACACGGCACAGTTACAAACCGCAGGAACTCACCGAGGCTCCTTACGCGGCACAGTTACAAACCGCAGGAACTCACCGAGTCTCCTTACGCGGCACAGTTACAAACTGCAGGAACTCACCGAGGTTCCTTACGCGGCACAGTTACAAACCGCAGGAACTCACCAAGGCTCCTTACGCGGCACAGTTACAAACCGCAGGAACTCACCAAGGTTCCTTACGCGGCACAGTTACAAACCACAGGAACTCACCGAGTCTCCTTACACGGCACAGTTACAAACCGCAGGAACTCACCGAGGCTCCTTACGCGGCACAGTTACAAACCGCAGGAACTCACCGAGTCTCCTTACGCGGCACAGTTACAAACTGCAGGAACTCACCGAGGTTCCTTACGCGGCACAGTTACAAACCGCAGGAACTCACCAAGGCTCCTTACGCGGCACAGTTACAAACCGCAGGAACTCACCAAGGTTCCTTACGCGGCACAGTTACAAACCGCAGGAACTCACCAAGGTTCCTTACGCGGCACAGTTACAAACCGCAGGAACTCACCAAGTCTCCTTACGTGGCACAGTTACAAACCGCAGGAACTCACCAAGGTTCCTTACGCGGCACAGTTACAAACCACAGGAACTCACAAGTCTCCTTACACGGCACAGTTACAAACCGCAGGAACTCACCGAGGCTCCTTACACGACACAGTTACAAACCGCAGGAACTCACCGAGTCTCCTTACGCGGCACAGTTACAAACCGCAGGAGCTCACCGAGGTTCCTTACGCGGCACAGTTACAAACAGCAGGAACTCGCCCAGTCTCCTTATGCGGCACAGTTACAAACCGCAGGAACTGGCCGAGTCTCCTTCCGCGGCACAGTTACAAACCGCGGGAACTCACCGAGACTCCTTACACGGCACGGTTACAAACCGCAGGAACTCAATGAGACTCCTTACGCGGCACAGTTACAAACCGCGGGAACTCACCGAGACTCCTTACGCGGCACAGTTACAAACCGCAGAAACTTACCGAGTCTCCTTACGCGGCACAGTTACAAACCGCAGGAACTCGCCGAGGTTCCTTACGCGGCACAGTTACAAACCGCAGGAATTTGCCGAGGTTCCTTATGCGGCACAGTTACAAACCACAGGACATGACCGAGACTCCTTACACGGCACAGTTACAAACCGCAGGAACTCACCAAGGTTCCTTACGTAGCACAGTTACAAACCGCAGGAACTCGCCAAGGTTCCTTACGCAGCACAGTTACAAACCACGGGAACTCACCAAGGTTCCTTACGCGGCACAGTTACAAACCGCAGGAACTCGCCGAGGCTCCTTACGCGGCACAGTTACAAACCTCGGGAACTCGCCGAGACTCCTTACGCGGCATGGTTACAAACTGCAGGAACTCAATGAGACTCCTTATGCGGCATAGTTACAAACCGCAGGAACTCGCCAAGGCTCCTTACGCGGCACAGTTACAAACCGCAGGAACTCATCGAGTCTCCTTACGCGGCACAGTTACAAACCGTGGGAACTCGCCGAGACTCCTTACACGGCACGGTTACAAACCGCAGGAACTCAGTGAGACTCCTTACGCGGCACAGTTACAAACCGCAGTAACTCGCCGAGGTTCCTTACACGGCAGAGTTACAAACCACAGAAACTCACCGAGTCTTCTTACGCGGCACAGTTGCAAACCGCAGGAACTCGCCGAGGTTCCTTACGCGGCACAGTTACAAACCGCAGGAACTCGCCGAGGTTCCTTACGTGGCACAGTTACAAACCGCGGGAACTCGCCGAAGTTCCTTACGCGGCACAGTTACAAACCGCAGGAACTCGCCGAGGTTCCTTTCGTGGCACAGTTACAAACTGCAGGAACTCACCAAGGCTCCTAACGTGGCACAGTTACAAACCGCAGGAATTCACCGAGTCTCCTTACGCGTGACAGTTACAAACTGCAGGAACTCGCTGAGGCTCCTTACATGGCACAGTTACAAACCGCAGGAACTCACTGAGGTTCCTTACGCGGCACAGTTACAAACCGCAGGAAGTCGCCGAGGCTCCTTACGCGGCACAGTTACAAACCGCAGGAAGTCGCCGAGGCTCCTTACGCGGCACAGTTACAAACCGCAGGAACCCGCCAAGTCTCCTTACGCAGCTTGTTTCGGACGGTCACAGCACAGAGGAGGCAATTCAGCTGCTTATTTTATACGAAATAATTCACCTAATGCCCCCCCCCACCCCCGCTCTGCCTTTGCCCCTTGTGAGTCTTTCATTTTAAAATTTATTTGTATCACGAGTCACTCTCAGTATCAGATGGGTTGTTCCAACAAGGGGAGGCAATGACACATTATTATTCGACTGTTAATCCAGGAACTCAGCTAATGTCCCGAGAACGCAGCTTCGAATCCCACCTGGTGCAACGGGAATGCAGCATCAACATCTCCTGATGAAACCATTCTCCGTTGTCGGAAAGACCCACATGCTTCACTAATGTCATTTGGGGAAGGAAATCTGCCCTCTTTACCTGGTCTGGCTTACACGTGATTCCAGCAGTGTGGCTGACTCTCAACTGCCTCCTCCGGCTAGTAGGGATGGGCAATAAACGCTGGCCCAGCCTGCCACGCCCGAGTCCCAGAAATGAATAAAAAGTTTCTGCGATAATCCCCCAGTCGCCACACTCCGGCGCCTGCTCGGGTGACGCTGAGAAGGAATTTAGCACAGCCCACTGCACCCTAACCGGCACCTCTTCCAGACTGTGGGAGGAAACAGGAGCACCACGGAGGGAGAATGTGCACAGTGACCCAACCAGGAATTGAACCCTGGTCCCTGACGCAGCAGTGCTCACCCTTGTGTCACACCCAGATTCTCAGATAACAATCTCATTCCTCAGTCAGTGGAGACTCATTGGGCTGAGTGACCTCCTTCTGCATTGTAGGGCTTCAACGGTTTTATCAGAGGAAGTAGGAGTTCCACCTCCTGGAGAATTCCACCACAAATCTTCTGCCTCTCCAAACAAAAAACCAACCCTCTTTGTTCTCTTCCACTCAGCCCATTCTTGTATTCGTGCAGTTACTATCCCTTGAGCATAACTTTGCTCGTAGGGCTGTTGTGCTAGACTGTATTGAATGCCTTTCGAAAGTGTACCTGCTCCCCCACTATTGTTAAGAAAGCCCCACTAATGGTTCTACTTTCTCAGACTAAGACTAAGGAAATTTGACCATTTGATGGGCAACACGACAGCTCAGTGACTATCGCTGTGCAGATACATGGATTTGGGCCTGTGTCTATGGGAGTTTGCGCATTCTCCCCGTGCTTGCGTGGGTTTTCTCTGGGCGCTCCGGTTTCCTCCCACATCCCAAAGATGTGCTCTTAGGCTAATTGGCAAAACAAATTCTCCCTAAATTGTCTCAAATTTGGTTTTTAATCCACAGATCTATAAACATGAACAGGGATCGCGGGTAGAGGTGGGAACATCGGGGTGGCGGCGCGGGCTCGTTGGGCCAAAGGGCCTGTTTCCCGTGCTGTTTTGTTCTTTGTTCTTTGTAATTTGGCACGTCAGCTACGACTCTCACCAACTTTTACAGATGCCCCATAGAGAGCATTCTTTCTGGTTGTATCACAACTTGGTATGGGGTCCTGCTCTGCCCAAGAGCGCAAGTAACTACAAAAGGCTATGAATGTAACCCAATCCATCATGTAGACCAGCCTCCCATCCACTGATGCTGTCTACATTTCCCGCGGCCTCGGCAAAGCAGCCAGCATAATTAAGGACCCCACACACCCCTGGACATCCTCTCTTCCACCTTCTCCCCTCAGGAAAGGTACAAAAGTCTGAGGTCACGTACCATCCAACTCAAGGACAGCTTCTTCCCTGCTGCTGCTGTCAGACTTTCGAATGGACTTACCTCGCATTAAGTTGATCACGCCCGAGCTATGACTGCATTTTGCACTCTTCTTTTCTTATCTATGGACGGTATGCTTTGTAGAGCGTGGAAGAAACAATACTTTTCACCGTATACCAACACATGTGACGATAATAAATCAAAGCAAATACTTTTTGCTGCATACTAATACCTGTGACAGTAATAAATCATAGAATCCCTACATTACAGAAGAAGGCCATTTGGCCCATTGAGTTTGCACCGCCCACAATCCCACACCGGCCCTATTCCCACAGAGTTTACCCTGCCAGACATGGGGAGAATGTGCAGACACCTGTGACCCTGGCTCTGCGAGGCAGCAATGCTAGCCACTGTGCAAAATCAAATCACTGCCACTTTCCCGGGGCAATTCAGGATAGATAATAAAGAACAAAGAACAAAACAGCACAGGAAACAGGCCCTTCAGCCCAACGAGCCCACGCCGCCACCCTGATGTTCCCACCTCTACCCGTGATCCCTGTCTATGTTTATAGATCTATGGATTAAAAACCAAATTTGAGACAATTTAGGGAGAATTTGTTTTGCCAATTAGCCTAAGAGCACATCTTTGGGATGTGGGAGGAAACCGGAGCACCCGGAGAAAACCCACGCAAGCACGGGGAGAATGCGCAAACTCCCACAGACACAGGCCCAAATCCATGTATCTGCACAGCACAGCGATAGTCACTGAGCTGTCGTGTTGCCCATCAAATGGTCCAGGTCAAGCGTACACTAACGGCGTGAAGCACTAGGATACTCTTGGAAAAAAATCCAAGAGCAGGCCCTCTCACGACCCACTGCGTGTATGCCCCTTGTTAGACAACAAGGTAGACCAAAGCACCTGTAGGATAAAAACAAGTACATCAATGTCATCATCTATTTACACACTTCCCAGGGACTCCCAAGGCTCACGGTTTCTATTTTAAATCAGTTTCCTATACCCCTCCATTCCCATTCTGTTCATGTGCCCATCTAAATATTTCTTGAATAACTCCAGAGTGCCTGCCTCCACCACTTTACTTGGCAGCGCATTCCATACCCCCACCACCCTCTGTGTGAAAAAAACTCCCTCTAGCTGGCCAATGAGTCAAATCAATGGTTTCACACTCAATCCCTCCCCCTGTGTTCCAGTAACTAACAGAACTGTCTGCCCGGGGGGTGGTTGGCAGGGGCGGCAGGGAAGAGCAAGGAACTCACCAGGTAGGATAAACAGTATCAGCACTGTGGTAATAAGCAAGCTCCAGCCCATGGTGCTTCTCTGAGTCATCGCTCGAGTCAAAACTGTAAGCAATAAAAGGAAGATTAATTCAGTACAGGAGAAGGCTATTCAGTCTATTAATTCTTCTATCCCTCCAGCCCCAGCCCTGCTCCCCAAGGACCCTCCACATTTTCTCCCACCCACTCAGCCCATCACACTGAACGATTTCTCCCCTCAGCTCACACCACCCCCCTCCCCCAACTTTGTTTGATTTGATTTATTATTGTCACACGCTGCCTGGTATGGAAGGTCTGAGTTACGAGGAGAGGTTAGGCAAATTGGGACTGTTTTCCTTAGAAAGACGTAGAGGAGATCTGATAGAGGTGTGCAAGATTTTGAAGGGGATAGATAGAGTAAACAGGGTTAAGCTTTTTCCTTGGATGGACTCGAATAGCACGAGGGGTCTCGGGCTTAGGGTGAGGGGGGTAAGGTATAATTTGGATGCTAGAGGGAGTTTTTTCACACCGAGGATGGTGGGGGTATGGAATGCGCTGCCAAGTAAAGTGGTGGAGGCAGGCCCTCTGGAGTTATTTAAGAGATACTTAGATGGGCACATGAACAGAATGGGACTGGAGGGGTATAGAAAACTGATTTAAAATAGGGATCGTGAGCCTTGGGAGTCCCTGGGAAGTGTATAAATAGATGATGATATTGATGTACTTGTTTTTATCCTACAGGTGCTTTGGTCCACCTTGTTGTCTAACGAGGGGCATACACGCGATGGGTCGTGAGAGGGCTGCTCTTGGATTTTTTTCGAGAGTATCCTAGTGCTTCACATCTTTAGTGTACGCTTGACCTGGACCATTTGATGGGCAACACGACAGCTCAGTGACTATCGCTGTGCTGTGCAGATACATGGATTTGGGCCTGTGTCTGTGGGAGTTTGCGCATTCTCCCTGTGCTTGCGTGGGTTTTCTCCGGGTGCTCCGGTTTCCTCCCACATCCCAAAGATGTGCTTTTAGGCTAATTGGCAAAACAAATTCTCCCTAAATTGTCACAAATTTGGTTTTTAAACCATAGATCTATAAACATAGCCAGGGATCACGGGTAGAGGTGGGAACATCAGGGTGGCGGCGCGGGCTCGTTGGGCCGAAGGGCCTGTTTCCTGTGCTGTTTTGTTCTTTGTTCTATGTATTAATATACATAGAACATAGAACATAGAACAATACAGCACAGAACAGGCCCTTCGGCCTTCGATGTTGTGCCGACCAAAATAAAAAGCAATGCCCCTCCAAACTAAACCATTCCCTTCTCTTCCATATACTTATCAATTAACCTCTTAAACGCCACCAAACTTGGCGCATCTACAACAGCTGCAGGCAGGGCATTCACTCCCTAATCACTCTTTGAGTAAAGAACCTACCTCTGATATCCGTCCTATAACTCATACCCCTTAATTTAAAGTTGTGTCCCCTCGTGCTAGCTTTCTCCATCCTAGGAAAAAGGCTATCACTGTCCACCCTATCTAAACCTCTAATCATCTTATATGCTTCAATAAGATCCCCTCTTAGCCGCCTCCTTTCTAACGAAAACAACCTCAAATCCTTCAACCTCTTCATAGGACCTGCCCTCCATACCAGGCAACATCCTGGTAAACCTCCTCTGTACCCTCTCCAATGCCTCCACATCTTTCTTATAATGTGGCGACCAGAACTGCACACAATACTCCAAGTGCGGCCGCACTAGAGTTTTGTACAGCTGCAACATGATGCTGCGGCTCCTAAATTCAATCCCCTACCAATAAAAGCTAAGACTCCATATGCCTTCTTAACAACTTTATCCACTTGACTGCCTACTTTCAGGGATCTATTGACACATACACCAAGATCCTTCTGTTCCTCAACACTATTAAGAGCCCTACCATTAGCCCTATACTCTACACATTTATTGTTCCTGCCAAAGTGCATTACCTCACACTTTTCCACATTAAACTCCATTTGCCACCTCTCGGCCCAGCTCTGCAACTTGTCCAAGTCACTCTGTAAACTAAAACACCCCTCTTCACTATCTACCACACCACCAACTTTAGTATCATCTGCAAATTTACTGATCCATCCCTCAATACCCTCATCCAGATCATTTATAAAAATTACAAACAGCAGGGGCCCCAAAACAGACCCCTGAGGCACACCACTCGTCACCGAACTCCACGATGAATATCTCCCATCAACCACCACCCTCTGTCTTCTATCTGCCAGCCAATTTCTATCCAATTAGCTAAATCACCCTCTATTCCACACATCTGCATTTTCTGTAGAAGTCTTCCATGGGCCACCTTATCAAAAGCCTTACTAAAGTCCATATATACTACATCAACCGCCTTACCCCCATCCACCTCTCTGGTCACTTTCTCAAAAAACTCAATGAGGTTAGTAAGGCATGACCTACCCTTCACGAAACCATGCTGACTATCCCCAATCAATTCATTTCTCTCTAAATAACTATAAATCCTATCCCTAATAATTCTCTCCAATACCTTGCCCACCACAGAAGTAAGACTCACTGGCCTATAATTCCCAGGAAGGTCTCTCTTCCCCTTCTTAAACAATGGGACCACATTCGCCATCCTCCAGTCCTCCGGAACCACACCCGTAACCAACGAGGACCTGAAGATCAGAGCCAGAGGCTCTGCAATCTCCTCTCTTGCCTCCCAGAGAATCCTAGGGTAAATCCAATACAGTGAAATGTATTGTGTCTTGCGCACTATACAGACAAAACATACCGTTCGAAGAGAAGGAAAGAAGAGAGGTGCAGATTGTAGTGTTACAGTCATAGCAAGAGTGTAGAGAAAGATCAACTTAATGGGAGGTAGGTCCATTCAAAAGTCTGACAGCAGCAGGGAAGAAGCTGTTCTCGAGTCAGTTCATAAGTGACCTCAGATTTTTGTATCTTTTGCAGTGCAGTGAAGGTTTACTAGACCATTTCTTGGCGATAATACTTTTTTTCCAACTCCCCCAAGGTATCTTTCACCAGCCTGTCAAAGTCCTCCTGAACCCTGTCACTATTCCCCCTCGCTGTTTTGATGGCACTTCTGCTCCTCGTGCCTTTTGCAAAGTCCGACCATTTTCCAAATCGAAGCCAGGACAGAGTAATTGCCCCGGGAACGTCACTGAGTCAGTTTGCTCGTAGTCCGAAAGTTCATAGAACATAGAACACTACAGCACAAACAGGCCCTTCGGCCCACAAGTTGTGCCGATCATATCTATACCTCCCGGGCCATAGAATTATCTGTCACTCCCAATCCCATTACATCCCATGTACTCATCCAGAAGTCTCTTAAAAAACCCCAACAGACGATACAAAACGAAAGAGATTGTCATCGACTCCAGGAAGCGTTGTGGAGGACATGTCTCTGTCTACATCAATGAGGACTAAGTGAAAAGAGTCAAGAGAGCTTCAAGTTTTTAGGTGTCCAGATCACCCACAACCTGTCCTGGTCCCCCCCACTATAGTTAAGAAAGCCCTACCAAACGCCTCTACTTTCTCAGAAGACTAAGGAAATTTGGCACGTCAGCTACGCTCCCAGCAACTTTTACAGATGCACCATAGAAAGTCTTCTTTCCGGTTGTATCACAGCTTGGCTTGGGCTTCTGCTCTGCCCAAAATTACAAGAAAGTATTAAAGGTTATGAATGTCACCCAATCCATCACGCAAACCAGCCTCCCATCCGCTGACTCGGCAAAGCAGCCGGCATAATTAAGGACCCCCATGCTCCCTGGACATTCTCTCTTGCACCTTCTTCTGTCGGGAAAAAGATACAAAAATCTGACCTCATGTACCAACTGACTCGAGCACAGCTCCTTCCCTGTCTGACTTTTGAGTGGACCTACCTCGCATTAAGTTGATCTTTCTCTACAGCCTAGCTATGACTGTAACACTACATTCTGCACCTCTCTCCTTTCCTTCTCTATGAACGGTATGCTTTGTCTGTATGGCGCGCAAGAAACGATACTTTTCACAAGTACTTGTGACAACACTAAATCAAATCAAACAAAATTGGGTGGAGGGTGAGCTGTGAGGAGAGATCTCCCAGTGTGACAGGCTGAGTGAAGGGATATTTGCATGGCAAATGCGATACATAATGTGAATAAATCTGAGATTATTGCTTTGGTAGTAAAAATGGGAAGGCAGATTACTACCTGAAAGTAGTGAGGCCGCACTTGGGAGTATTGGGCGCACACTTTTGGATTTGAGGAAGGATATAGTGGCATTAGAGGCACTTCATAAGAAATAGGAGCAGGAATGGGCCATCCAGCCCCTCGAGTCTGCCCCGCTATTCAATAAGATCATGGCTGATCTGAAGTGGATCACTTTCCCCACTTTCTCACCATAACTTTTAATTCCCTTGTCTATCAGAAACCTATCTACCCGTGACTTAAATATATTCAGCGAGGGAGCCTCCGCCACTTCAACGGGCAGAGAATTCCAGAGACTCACCATCCTTTGAGTGAAGAAATTCCTCCTCAACTCTGTTCTAAACTAAGCCCCCCTTTATTTTGAGGCTGTACCCTCTAGTTTTGGTTTCCTTTCTAAGCAGAAAGAATCTCTCTACCTCCACCCTATCCATCCCCTTCATTATCTTGTAAGTCTCTATAAGATTCCCCCTTCAGCCTTCTGAACTCCAACGAGTACAGACCCAATCTACTCAATCTCTCCTCATAAGCTAACCCCCTCATCTCCGGTATCAGCCTGGTGAACCTTCTCTGCACTCCCTCCAAGGCCAATAAATCCTTTTGCAAATAAAGCCGTACACAGTACTCCAGTTGCGGCCTCACCAGTGCCCTGTACAGTTGCAGCAAGACCTCCCTGCTTTTATATTCTGTCCCCCTCGCTAAAAAGGCCAACATCCCATTCATCTTCTTGATCACCTGCTGCAGACTGGGTTTTTGTGATTCGTGCACAAGGACACCCAGATCCCTCTGCCCCGTAGCTTGCTGCAACTGTTCACCAGTTGAGAGGAGGTGCATCAGATTGATTCCAGAGACGAGAGGGGGTGTCTGTCGTGTAAATAGTTTAGGTTATGCTCTCTGGAATTTGGAAGGATGAGGGGAGATCAAGTTGAGGTGCATAAGAGATAATAAAGTCATGGATAAAGTCAACAAGGAGCAGATGCTTCCACTGGCGGGATGTTCTAGGATGAGGGGTCATAGTTTTTGGATAAAGAGGTAGCAAATCTAAAGCAGAGCTGAAGAGAAACTACGTCTCCCAAAGGATAGTGAATCTGTGGAATTTGCTCCCTCAAAGTGTGATGTTTTGGTCGCCGCATTCGAGGAAGGATATATTGGCCTTGGAGGGGGTGCAGAGAAGGTTCACTACCGGAGATGAGGGTGTTGGATTATGAGGAGGCTAGATTTGTACTCTTTGGAGTTTAGAAGGCTGAGAGGGGATCTTATAGAGACGTATAAGATAATGAAGGGGATGGATAGGGTAGAGGTTGAGAGACTCTTCCCACTTAGCAAAGACTAGAGGGCACAGCCTCAAGATTAGGGGGCAGGGGGTTTAGATCGGAGTTGCGGAGGGGTTTCTTCACGCAAAGGGTGGTGAATCTTTGGAATTCTCTGCCCGATGAGCTGGTGGAGGCTTCCTCGCTGAATATGTTCAAGTCAAGAGTGGATAGGTTTTTGATTGACAAGGGAATTGAGGGTTACAGGGAGAAAGCAGGAAAGTGGCACTGAACCACTGCAGATCAGCCATGATCTTATTGAATGGCGGGGCAGGCTCGAGGGGCTGGATGGCTGACTCCTTCTCCTATTTCTTATGTTCTTACGGATGCTGGGACAATGAGTCAATTTAAGGAGGAGTTAGACAACTTTTTGATCATACATGTGCCAATAATAAAACAAATGAAAGAGAGGGGATTGGTTGAGGGGCAGGGTATGTTATCCAAATTATGTGTATGTTTACTGAAGTCTCTTTTTTTACATCCACAGCCGATTCAGTCCGCCTTGTTGGCCAGCAAGGGGCATACCTGCGGTGGGTGGTGCGAGGGCTGCTCTTGAATGTTGCTCCACGTCGTTAGCGTACGCTTAAACTGGACCAACTGACGGGCAACATGACAGCTCAGTGACTCTCACTGTTAGCTGTGCAGGTACAGGGACCCGGGTCGGATCCCCGGCTTGGGGGTCGGTGACTGCGGGTGATTGCACATTCTCCCCGTGCTTGCGTGGGTTTTCTCCGGGAGCTCCGGTTTCCTCCCACACCCCACTTTTAGGCCGATTGGTGTTAACAAATTGCCCCTAACCTCCCCAAACCTGGCGTAGAGAAAAGTCATAGGTAGAAGAAGGTGGATGAGGCATTCGCTGAGTGTTAAAATGGGTGGCGCAGGCTCTTTGGGTCCGAAGGGCCTGTTTCCTGTGCTTTGTTCTTTGGTATAGTGCTGATCAGGTAGTTGTACATTAATTGGTTGGTGTGACTACTGCTGCAACTCAGATTTCTACTGAGGTCTCCATTATATCAAAAAGACTTGTTTGATATTACAGAGAGATTGCTGCCAATTTTGCTGACTGCACCACCCTGGTAAGCTCAAAGGAGCAAAGTCGCTATAGTCCCTACAGGGTAAGAGGGGAAGAGTTGACTTGTGGTGTTTTAACCTGAGGGTAACCACACCACAGGCAAGAAGGCAGGGTCTTCGTGAATAAGCTCACAGAATGAGGCAGAAGGAGCCATTCAACCCATTGAGAGCAGCACCATGGCACAGTGGTTAACACTGCCGCCTCACAGTGCCAGGGACCTGGGTTCGATTCCCAGCTTGGGCCGGTGCGGAGTCTGCACGTCCTCCCCGTGTCCGCATGGGTTTCCTCCGGCTGCTCCGGTTTCCCGAAAGGTTAGAGTGCATCGGCTGTGCTAAGTTCTCCCTCAGTGTGTACCCAAGCGGGCGCCAGAGTGTGGCGACTAGGGGATTTTCACAGTAACTTCGCTGCAGCGTTAAGGTAAGCCTACTTGTGACAAATAAATAAACTTTAGAGTGGGCGCCGACTCTCCAACGTAGCATCCTACCCACGTCCTATCCCCAACGTTCCACACGTTCACCCCACTAATATCCCTATCCTTGCCCACCTTGAGACGCTAAGCAACAATTTGTCACGGCCAATGCGCCGAACCGGCACATCTTTGGAGATTAGGAAGAAACTGGAGCACCCGGAGGAAACCGGGGAGAGAATGGGAAAATTCCACAGAGACAGTGATCCAAACCGGGAATTGAACCTGGGTCTCTGGTGCCATGAGGCAGCAGTGCTAACCAGCGTGAATCCACACTGTTGGCGTCATTCTGCATCACAAGCCAGCCATCCCAGTCGACTGAGATAAACCATTAGATAAGGAGCAGAATGAGGCCACTCAGCCCATCGAGTCTGCTCTGCCATTCAATCATGGCTGCTCTTTTCCTCATCCCCATTCTCCTGCCTTTTCCCCATAACCCCTGATCCCCTTATTAATCAAGAACCTATCAATCTCTGACTCAAAGACACTCGGTGACCCGGCCTCCTCTGCGGCAAAGAGTTCCACAGATTCCCCGCTCTCTGGCTGAAGAAATTCCTCCTCGTCTCTGTTTTAAAAGATCATCTGAGGTTGTTCACGTTTTTCCTACTAGTGGAAACATCACCCTTTCCGTGTCCACTCTATCCAGGCTTTGCAGTATCCTGAAAGTTTCAATAAGATCTCCCCCCTTATCCTTCTCAACCCCAATGAGTACAGACCTCAACTGTTCCTCAAAGGACAAGCTCTTCATTCCAGGGATCATCCCGGAGAACCTCCTCTGGACCCTTCCCAAGTCCAGCACATCCTTCCTTCGATAGAGGGACCCATAACTGCTCACAATGGGGTCTGACCAGAGTCTTGTACAGCCTCAGAAGTACATCCCCGCTCTTATATTCAACTCCCAGTAAATAGTGCAGAAGCAAAAAAAAGGGTGAATTGATGTAGGCTGATGTACATTGAGTTTTATTCAATCCCGAACCTTTCTTGTCACTTTACTGCTGTTCCAAATTGGAGCCAGGGCTCCTTTCTAATGAGCAGAACGTTAAAGCAGTCAGTTCCGGGGCACACACGGAACAGTCTTGCGGTTCTATAAGTAATTGCAATCCCCCCCCAAGATAACCTTCCCACTTGGGCCCAAAGAAGTCTCCCAGCTCCTGGCCCTCCCTGCATGGGTTTTCAAACTTATAATTTTTCAAACGTTATTCAAAATGTTGCAAGGTTCTTCTGGACTGTTCTCCCACTCCACCGCTCCATCACTTTCCCCTATGCTTCCTCCCCCCACCGCCCCCCCACTCCATGCCACTGTTTGTGGTTTACACACAAATGGTCCATATCAAGAGTTAAATCATGCACACACACGCACACATGCAAGCGCACACACATGCGCGCACCAACACACACACGCGCACACGCATGGAAAGGGGCCCGGTTAGCAAACAATCATGCTGAATAAACCCCAACGTTGTGACAGACCACTCTCCCACCTGGTTACCCTATTTGTTTTGAACACCCTGTCTAATTTAATCAACAGTCGACTGTCCATGTGGAGTTTGCACGTTCGCCTCATGTCTGCGTGGGTTTTCTCCCACAGTCCAAAGATGTGCGGGTTGGGTTGATGGGCCATGCTAAGAAATTGCCCCTTAGCATCCAGGGATGCATAGGTTAGAGGGATTAGTGGGTACAATATATAGGGATATTGGGGGGGGTAAGGTCTGGGTGGGATTGTGTTCAGTGCAGACTCGATGGGCCGAAGGGCCTCTTTCTGCACTGTAGGGTTCTATGTTCTATCACCCTCCCAGGTAGAGTTAGTGTGCCTGAGTTACGAGGAGAGGTTAGGCAAATTGGGACTGTTTTCCTTAGAAAGACGTCGACTTAGAGAAGATCTAATAGAGGTGTACAAGATTATGAGGGCTATAGATAGAGTAAACAGGGTTAAGCTTTTTCCTAGGATGGACTCGAATAGCACAAGGGGTCACGGGCTTAGGGTGAGGGGGGTAAGGTATAATTTGGATGCTAGAGGGAGTTTTTTCACACAGAGGGTGGTGCGGGTATGGAATGCGCTGCCAAGTAAAGTGGTGGAGGCAGGTACTCTGGAGTTATTTAAGAAATACTTAGATGGGCACATGAACAGAATGGGAATGGAGGGGTATAGAAAACTGATTTAAAATAGGGATCATGAGCCTTGGGAGTCCCTGGGAAGTGTGTAAATAGATGATGATATTGATGTACTTGTTTTTATCCTACAGGTGCTTTGGTCCACCTTGTTGTCTAACGAGGGGCATACACGCGATGGGTCGTGAGAGGGCTGCTCTTGGATTTTTTTCGAGAGTATCCCAGTGCTTCACACCGTTAGTGTACGCTTGACCTGGACCATTTGATGGGCAACACAACAGCTCAGTGACTATCGCTGTGCTGTGCAGATACATGGATTTGTGCTCTCTGTCTGTGGGAGTTTGCGCATTCTCCCCGTGCTTGCGTGGGTTTCTCCGGGTTGCTCCGGTTTCCTCCCACATCCCAAAGATGTGCTCTTAGGCTAATTGGCAAAAATTCTCCCTAAATTGTCACAAATTTGGTTTTTAATCCATAAATCTATAAACATAGACAGGGATCATGGGTAGAGGTGGGAACATCAGGATGGCGGCGCGGGCTCGTTGGGCCGAAGGGCCTGTTTCCCGTGCTGTTTTGTTCTTTGTTCTTTGAAATGGGAGCAGGAGTCGGCCATCCAGCCCCTCGAGCCTGCCCCGCCATTCAATAAGATCATGGCTGATCTGAAGTGGATGAGTTCCAGTTTCCCGCTTTCTCCCCCTAACCCTTAATTCCCTTGTCTATCAGAAATCTATCTACCCGTGACTTAAATATATTCAGCCTCCACCACTTCAACGGGCAGAGGATTCCAGAGATTCACCATCCTTTGAGTGAAGAAGTTCCTCCTCAAATGCGATCTAAACTGCACCCTCCCGCTTATTTTGAGGCTACACCCTCTAGTTCATCAGCTAAGGGGGGACAAGTGCTCCCTATCCACTCTGTCCGCATCCCTCGTAATCTTGTACACCTCAATCACGTCACCCCCTCTCCCCCACCCAGTCTTCTCTGCTCCTAACAGAACAACCCAAGCTTATCCAACCTCTCCCCGTAACTTAAGTGTCCCATCCCAGGCAGCACCCTGGTGAACAGGTACAGCAGGGCAATAAGGTTGGGAGAAAGGAAACGAAGGCCGAAGCTGAGATCGGAAACAAACATAAAAATGCTGGAAAACCTCAGCAGGTCTGACGGCATCTGCAGGAAGAGAGAATGGAGCCAATGCTTTGGAGTTTAGGTGACCCTTCGGCAAATTGGATCTTGGCACTCACTTATTGCGAAGGGAATGGGATAAAGTAGGAAAGTGTTCCTGTACAAAGCATTGGTGAGGCAGACTTAGAATATTATGCAGATATTTAACCCCCTTACTTGAGGAGGGATGTAGTGGTTCAGAGGAGGTTTACTAGGTTGACTCCAGAGAGGAGAGTATAGAAACACAGAGGGACCTGGGTGTGCAAGCCCACAAATCCTTGAAGGGTCAGCACAGGTGGAGAAGATGGTGAAGAAGGCATATGGTATGCTTTATAGGAAAGGGTATAGAGTATAAAAGTTGGCATCTAATGTTGCAGTCGTATAGAACGTCGGTTAGACCACATTTGGAGTCCAAATTCTGGTCGCCTTGCTACCGGAAGGCCGTGGAGACCCTAGAGAGAGTGCAAAGGAGGTTTACCAGGATGTTGCCTGGTATGGAAGGTGTTAGCTGAAAGATTAAGTAGACTGGGGTTGTTCTCCCTGGAAAGACGGAGAATGTGGGGAGACCTAACAGAAGAGTACAAAATTATGAAGGGTATGGATAGGGTGAATGGAGGAAGCTTCTTCCCAGGTCGGAGGTGACAATCACAGGCTCAAGGTGAGAGGGACAAGGTATAACTCCGATATCATGTGGATAGGATGTGGAAGCTATTGAAAGAGTGCAGAGGAGATTTACAAGGATGCTGCCTGGATTGGAAGGCAGGCCTTATGAAGACAGGTTGAGGGAGCTGGGACTCTTCTCCCTGGAGAGATGAAGGTTGAGAGGCGACCTGATAGAGGTTTATAAAGTGTTGAGAGGAATAGATAGGGTGGATTCTCAGAGACTATTTCCCCGAGCTGAAATGTCGCTTTGAGAGGACACAGATTTAAGGTGCAAGGAATTAAGTACAGAGGAGATGTTAGGGGTAAGTTTTTCACTCAGAGTGGTGAGTGAATGGAATCGGCTGCCGTCAGTGGTGGTGGAGGCGAACTCGCTGGGGTCTTTTAAGAGACTTCTGGATGAGTGTATGGGATCTAATGGGATAGGGGGTTATAGATAGGTCTGTGGATTGGTAGGTATAGATGTGATCGGCGCAACTCGTGGGCCGAAAGGTCTGTTTGTGCTGTAGTGTTCTATGTTCTATGTTCTATATTGAGCAAGAGTTGGACAGATTTTTAATGAGTAATGCTACAAAGGGTGATGAAGAATGGGCAGGAAGATGGAGTTGAAGCTAAGGTGGGATCAGCCATGATCCCATTTTCAATTAAATGGTGCAGGAGGATTGAGGGTCTACTCTTGCTCCGAGCTCATGTGATTCTCACAAATCCAATCACTGTCTAATCCAGTCAGAGATCCCCCCCATCGCCCTTCAACTCAATCACTGTCTAATCCAATCAGTGAACCCCCCAATTGCCCTTTAACCCAATCACTGTCTAATCCAATCAGAGATCCCTCCAAACACCCTTTAACCCAATCACTGTCTAATCCAGTGACCCCAAATCGCCCTTTAACCCAATCACTGTCTAATCCAATCAGTGTCCCCCCAAATCGTCTTTAACCCAATCACTGTCTAATCCAATCAGTGTCCCCCCAAATCGTCTTTAACCCAATCACTGTCTAATCCAATCAGTGCCCCCCCAAATCGCCCTTTAACCCAATCACTGTCTAATCCAATCAATCCGGAGGTGATGCATCCATGCGAAAAAGGGCTGGATGTTGGAGGTGATTGAGAGGACCAGGTTACCGCAGAGGAAGGGAAGGGAAGGCTGAGTGGGCAGGGCATGTCGGGTGAGGTGGCAGCATTGCCACAGAGGTGGCGCAAATGGCATATGGACAATCCAGCAAATAAGACAGCTGGTGGGGACGCAGATGGGAAAGCAGTCCTGGCTTTTGACAGGAATAGAAGAGAATGAGGCAAGAATGAAAGCGTGAGAGAAGAAAAGAACTGTGGTTATTGGTCCTGTCAGCCATGTTGGTTGGCACGGGCGATAGGGTGGCACAGTGGATTAGCAGTGGTGCCTTACAGTGCCAGCGAGCCGGGTTCAATTCCCAACTCGGGTCACTGTCTGTGCGGAGTCTGCACATTCTCCCTGTGTCTGCGTGGGTTTCCTCCAGTTTTCTCTGAAAGATATGTGGGTTAGGTTGATTCGCCGTGCTAAACTGACTTTAGCGTCTTGGCGTGGGGGGTGGGGGGGAGGATTAGCTGGGTAAATTTGTGGGGTTTCCGGGAATCTGGGAGGGATTGTGCAGGCTCGATGGGCCAAATGGTCTCCTGTAGGGATTCAACGTGATGGAGAGGGGGAGACGGGAAAAGCTCAGGTGAGGGCAAGAGATGAATCTTTGAACGTCGCGTCATCAGGGACAGATGTAACAGAGATTAGAAAGTGGGAGTATGGATTACAGCTCCAGAGGAAGCAGGGCAATAAGACCAATTGGAAAAAGCAACAAGAGGAGGACATTCAGCCCTTTGCCATTCAATACAATCATGGCTGATCTAACACTCACTCAGTCCTGACTTATCTCCATAACTCTCAATCCCCCCCAACTGATTCAAAACCTTTCGTTCTCAGCCTTCAAACGTTGAAGTATTCCGCCTCCACAGCTCCCTGAGGGAAAGAATTCCGGACATTCTTCACCCTTTGAGAGACAAAATTCTTCCTAAGATACATGTTGAATGAACAGCCCCCTTATTCTGCGACTCTGTCCCCTGGTCCCACACTCTTCTTCTATGGGAACACAGGACCATCAGTCACAGGAGCAGAATTAGGGCACTCGGCCCATCGAGTCTGCTCTGCCGTTCAATCATGACTCGTACTTTTTCTCGTCCCCCTTCTCCTGCCTTTTCCCCATAAACCCCATAAGCAAGAACCTATCTATCTCTACCTTAAAAACACTCAATGACCCGGCCTCCTCCTCTGCGGCAGAGAGTTCCACAGATTCCCTGCTCTTTGGCTGAAGAAATCCCTTCTCATTTTTAAAGGATTGTCCTTTTAGTCTAAGTTTGTGCCCTCTGGTTCTCGTTTTTCCTACTAGTGGAAACATCCTCTCCACCTCTACGTTATCCCAGGCCTCCCACCATCCTCCCAACATTTACCTTCTCGATCCCCCTAATGTTTCAATTACACCCCCCTTTCAGTCTCTTAACTCCGAGGAGCGTAGACCCACCCTGTTTAACCTTTCCCCGTACGGCAATCCCTTATCATCTCAGTAAAACTCCTCTGTGCTGGCTCCAATGGTAGTATATCTTTCCTTAAATGAGGGGACCAAAGCCCTAAACAAGCACAGTAGCAGGCCCTTTGGCCCATCAAGCCTGTGCACAGTTTCTATCCCTCTGCATAGAGTTTCTATCCCTCCCATTCACGCGTCCTAGCAGGACACATCTTAAATGTTGCTAAATCCACCACCTCTCCTGGTAGCAAGTTCCAGGCACCCATCACCCTCTGCGTGAAAAAAACTCCGCACATCTCCCGAAACTTACCATCTCTCACTATAAACCTATACCCTCCTGCAATTGACCCTGGGCTTTTGACTACCCACCGTTGTCTGTGCCTCTCATCATTTTGTAGACCAGGTCTCCTCTCAGCCTCCATCTGAACAGCAGCCAATTCCATTCACTCACCACCCTCTGAGTGAAAAACTTATCCCTAACATCTCCTCTGTACTTGCCCCCCAGCACCTTGAACCTGTGTCCTCTCGTAGCGAGCATTTCAGCCCTGGGAAATAGCCTCCAAGAATCCACCCTACCTATTCCTCTCAACATCTTATAAACCTCTATCAGGTCGCCTCTCAACCTTCGTCTCTCCAGGGAGAAGAGACCGAGCTCTCTCAGCCTATAAGGCATGCCTCCCAATCCAGGCAACATCCTTGTAAATCACCTGTGCATCCCCTCAATAGCTTCCACATCCTTCCTATAGTGAGGCGACCAGAACTGCGCACAGTATTCCAAGTGGGGTCTGACAAGGGTCTTATAAAGTTGCAGCATTACCTCCCGACTCCTAAACTCAATTAATGAAGGCCAGTACATCATATGCTTGACCACATCCTCCACTTTACATACTTGACGCTCCGGCCGCTGAAGGCAAGCGTGCTGTACGCTTTCTTGACCACCTGCGTTGCTGCTTCCAGCGATCCGTGTACCTGTACACCTCAATGCTGTTAAGGGTTTTGCCATTTACGCTCTAATTCACACCAAAATTTGATTCTCCAAATTGCATCGCCTCGCTTTTGTCTGGATTAAACTCCAATTCTGCGCCCAAGTCTCCGATCTATCTATATCCTGTCGCACCTTCTGACAATCCCCGGCAACTATCAGTAACTCCGCCAATCTTTGTGTCATCCGCAAATTTATTAATCATAAACCACCACCCTCCCCCAAGATTTTCCTGCAGACCATTGATATATACGACAAAAAACAGTGATTCCAGCATTGATCCCCACTAGGAAGAAGTCTGACAACACCAGGTTTAAATCCAACCGATTTAATTTGATGAATTTAAACTTGGTGTAGTCAGACTTCTTGCTGTGTTTACCCCAGTCCAACACCGGCATCTTCACACCATGAACTCTACGAGCTACAAATCTCCATTCTGAAAAACGTCCACCCAGTACTATTCTGTCTTCTATGACAAGTTCTATGTCCATCTAGATGTGGCATCCCAAATCCCATGAGTTGTTACTTAAAACATGGCTTCACTAGTACCTTGTAGAGTTGCAGCAAAACCTCTATATCCTAAGACTCCAACCCCCTTGAAATAAAGGCCAGTATTCCATTTACCATCCCCATTACTTTCTACACCGGTGTGCTGGCTTTCTGGGTTACATGAACAAGGACTCTCCAGTCTCTTTGCAGAGTTGCAGCTTTCTGCAGTCTTTCTCCATTAATCCAATAATCTGCCTTCTCGTTCTTCCTTCCAAAAGGAAAACATAGAAAATCGGTACAGGCAGAGCCCATTCGGCCCTTCCAGCCTGCACTAGCATTCAATACCATCGAGACTGATCCTTTCAGTATCCCACTACCGCTTTCTCCCCGATCCCTTGAGCCAGCTGCCTCCTGGATGGGATCTATCCCAGGTTACTGCATGGGAACAATAATAGCTGGGGCCTTAACAGATATATTCACATCCATTCACAGCAGAGATTCCAGAGAACTACCAATGTTGTTGGATAACCCATAGCAAACTATAGCCCATTTGGAATACCGTGTCCAGTTCTGGTCGCCTCACTGTAGGAAGGATGTGGAAGTTACTGAGAGGGTGCAGAGGAGGTTTACAAGGATGTTGCCTGGATTGGAAGGCATGCCTTATGAAGATAAGTTGAGGGAGCTAGGTCTCCTCCCTGGAGAGACGAAGGTCGAGAGGAATAGAGGTTTATAAGATGTTGAGAGGAATAGATAGAGTGGATTCTTGGAAGCTATTTCCCAGGGCTGAAATGGTCGCCATGAGAGGACTCAGGTTTAAGGTGCTGGGGGGCAAGTACAGAGGAGATGTTAGGGGTAAGTTTTTCACTCAGAGGGTGGCGAGTGAGTGGAATCGGCTGCCGTCGGTGGTGGTAGAGGCGAACTCGCTGGGGTCTTTTAAGAGACTTCTGGACGAGTACATGGGATTTAATGGGATTGGGAGTCACAGATAGTTCTATGGCCTGGTAGGTGGGGATATGAACGGCACAACTTATGGGCCGAAGGTCCTGTTTGTGCTGTAGCATTCTATGTTCTATGGTGGGGAAGATTTTTCGGGGCAGATACTGAGGGGCAGGATGCATGTGCATTTGGAGGGAAATGGACTAGTTAGCGATGGGCAGTACAGTTTTGTATAGGGAAAGTCGCGTCTCACCAACCTGATTGAGTTTATTGAAGAGGTGACAAAGAAAATTGATGTGGGAAGAGCTGTGGATGCTGTTTATGTGGACTTCGGTAGAAGGTCCCGCAAGGCAACCTGGCACAAAAACTAAATTCACATGGGATTTGGGGTAGGTGGGCAAGGCAAATACAGAACTGGCTTGGTCACAGAAGACAGAATAGCAGCGGAAAGGTGTTTTTCAGATTGGAGTTGTGTAGCTAGTGGTGTTCCACAGTTATCAGCTCTGGAACCACTATGTTTGTAACGTATATATCGATGTTCTGGCCGATTAGTAAATTTGCGGATGACACGGAGATAGGTGGAGTTGCTGATAGTGCCAGAGATCGTCAGAGGATGTGACAGGATAGAGATAGATTGGAGACTTGGGCACAGAAATGGCAGATGGAATTTAATCCAGACAAATGTGAAGTGATGCACTTTGGAAGATCAAATTTAGGTGCGAATTATACTGTAAATGGCAAAACCCTTAATATACAGAGGGATCTGGGCGGGCAGGTCCATAACTCCCTAAAAGTACGATACAAGTGGCCAAGGCTATTAAGAAGACATATGGAATGTTTGTCTATTGAGGGTACTGAGTACAAGAGTTGGGAAATCATGTTGCAGCTATATCAAATCTTGGTTAGGCCGCATTGGGAGTATTGCATGTGCTTCTGGTCACCACGCTACCAGTGGGACGTGGAAGCTTTGGAGTGAGTCAAAGAAGGTTCACCAGGATGCTCCCGGGTCTCGAGGGTGTTGGCTCTGAGGGGAGGTTGAATAAACTAGGATTGCTTTCACTGGAAAAATAGAGGCTGAGGGGTGATCTGGTGGAGGTCTGCAAAGTGATGAGAGGCACAGATAGTCAGAGGCTTTATTCCCCAGGGTGGAAGTGCCAATTACAAGGCTCAAAGGGGGAAAGTTTAAGGCAGATGTGGAGGGTGGGGGGTTAGTTTTTCACACAGAGAGCGGTGGGTGCCTGGAACTCGCTGCCAGAGGGGTAATGGAAGCAGGAACATGAGCAACATTTAAGAGGCATCTGGATGGGTCCATGAATAAGGAGGGAATAGAGAGAGCGAGTAGGGGCAGAAGATTTTTTTTTAAGTTTAGTTAGGACTTCATAATCATATAGTCAGAGAGATTTACAGCATGGAAACAGGCCCTTCAGCCCAACTTGTCCATGTCATTTCTTCTTAAAACCCTAAGCAAATCCCAATTGCCTGCATTTGGCCCAGATCCCTCTATACCCATCATATCCCATGTAACTATCTAAATGCTTTTTAAAAGATAAAACCTTACCCACCTCTACTACCACCTCTGGCAGTTTGTTCCAGACACTCACCACCCTCTGTGTGAAAAAAATTGCCCCTCTGGACACTCACCTTAAACCTCTAGTTTTGGACGCCCCTACCTTTGGGAAAAGATATTGATGATCTAGCCGATCTGTGTGCTTCTCATTATTTTATAGACCCCTATAAGATCATCCCTCTGCCTTCCACACTCCAAAGTCCCAGCCTCTCCTTATAACTCAAACCATCAGCACGGGTTCGGAAGGTTAAAGGCCTTGTTCCTCTGCTGTACTTTTCCTTGTTCTCTGAAATATCTATTTAACTCCTCTGCCATTTCCTTGTTCCCCCTAGTTACTTCCCCGGTTTCAAACAGAAAAGAAGGAAAAAGTACAGCACAAAGCATCTGCGGGAGCCAATGAATCTTAGTTCATTCACGGGACCTAGGCATTGCTGGCTGGGCCAGCATTTGTTTGTCCATCCCTAGTTGCCCCTTGAGCTGCCTTCATGAATCGCTGGAGTCTACGTGCTCTGGGTTGACCCACTGGGAGGGAATTCTAGGATTTTTGATCTAGCCACTGCAAAGGAACAGCTGATATATTTCCAAGTCAGGATGGTGAGTGACTTGGAGGGGATCTTAAACATAAGAAATAGGAGCAGGAGTCGGCCATCCAGCCCCTCGAGCCTGCCCCGCCATTCAATAAGATCATGGCTGATCTGCAGTGGTTCAGTACCACTTTCCCTCTTTCTCCCCATAACCCTTAATTCCCTTATCAATTAAAAACCTATCCACTCTTGACTTAAATATATTCAGCGAGGAAGCCTCCACCACTTCACAGGCAGAGAATTCCAAAGATTCACCATCCTTTGCGTAAAGAAATTCCTCCTCAACTCTTATCTGAACCGTCCCCCCTAATCTTGAGGCTGTGTCCTCTAGTCCTGCTATCTTTGTTAAGCGGGAAGAGTCTCTCAACCTCTACCCTATCCATCCCGTTCATTATCTTATACGTCTCTATAAGATCCCCTCTCAGCCTTCTAAACTCCAAAGAGTACAAACCTAGCCTATTCAGTCTCTCTTCATAATCCAACGCCCTCATCTCCGGTATAAGCCAGAATATCTTACAGATGGTGGTGTTCCCCCATATCTGCTGTCATAGAATCATATAGTGCAAAAAAGAGGCCTTTCGGCCCATCCAACACAATCCCACCCAGTCCCTATCCCTACATATTTTACCCAGTAATCCCTCCAAACGACACATCCCTGGACACTAAGGGGCAATTTCTTAGCATGGCCAATCAATATAACCCGCACATCTTTGGACTGTGGGAGGAAACCCACACAGACACGAGGAGAATGTGCAAACTCCACACAGATCTAAGCCGGGAATCGAACCCAGGACCCTGGAGCTGTGAAGCAGCAGTGCAAACCCACTGTGCTACGCACATACCATACCGTATCCTTGTCCTTGTAGGTGGAAGTGGTTGTGGGTTTGGAAAAGCACTGTATTATTGCGAACAACTTATTAAAAACATCCTCCCCAAGAAAGGAAGAGAAGAATGAAGGCAATGGCCTCATGGTGTTATCACTATTAATCCAGAAACTCAGCTAGGGTTCTGGGGTTCGAATCCCATCACGGTAGAATTTGAATTCAATTAAAAAAAAAATCTGGAATTAAGAATCTACTGATGACCACGAAACCATTGTCAGAAAAAAAACCCACCTGGTTCACTAATGTCTTTTAGGGAAGGAAATCTGCCGTCCTCACCCAGTCTGGCCTACTTGTGACTCCAAAGCCACTATAGTCGACTCTGAACTGCCCTCTGAACAAGGGCAACTAGGGGAGGGGCAATAAATGTTGGCACAGTCAGTGACGCCCACATCCCACGAATAAATTTTAAAAATTGGAGGAGAATAAGGATTGGAAGCAACGTCCACTGAAATTGCACAGTGCAGGGCAAGAACAGGAGACCAAAACAGTCGTCAATGTAGAATCACAGAATCCCCCACAGTGCAGAGGAGGCCATTTGGCCCTTTGGGTCTGTACTGACTCTGGGTCTGGCCAGAGCATCTTACCCCTCCCACCCTACCCCATAATTCCACACACTTAATACGTTAATACCTGCACAGCTTTGAGCACTGATTTAGCAATGGCCAATTGAGCTATCGCACACACATCTTTGGAAGCAAGCAGGAGCACCCAGAGGAAACCCACGGGGAGAACATATCAGTGAATAGGTTCCTGGATGCAGTGACCCAAGCTGGGAATCGAACACAGAACGTAAAACATTACAGCACAGTACAGGTCCTTCGGCCTTCAATATTGTGCCGAGCTATGTCCAATCCCAAGATCAAGCTGTCCCACTCCCTATCATTCCAGTATGCTCCATGTGCCTATCCAATAACTGTTTGAAAATTCCAAAAGTGTCCGACTCCATGATCACGGGAGACAGTATATTCCACACCCTAACCAATCTCTGAGTGAAGAATCTACCTTGCACATCCCTCCTATAAGTCCCACCATGAACCTTATAATTATGCACCCTAGTAACAGCTACGGGGAAATAATCTTTGCATGTCCACTCTACCAATCTCTCTCATCATCTTATAAACCTCTAGTAAGGTGCCTCATCCTCCGCCACTCTAAAGAGGAAAGCCCCAGCTCCCTCAACCTTTCCTCATGACCCTCCAACCCAGGCAACATCCTGGTAAATCTCCTCTGCACTCTCTCCAATGCTTCCACATCCTTTTTATACAGTGAGGGTCCCTGGTGCTGTGAGGCAGCAGTGCTAACCACAGTGCCACTGTGCCACCTCTACTAGGCAAAGAGATGAAAGAGGTACTTGTGTGCGAATCACAAAAACCCAGTCTGCAGGTGTAGCAGATGATCAAGAAGGCAAATGGGATGTTGGCCTTTTTAGCGAGGGGGACAGAATATAAAAGCAGGGAGGTCTTGCTGCAACGGTACAAGGCACTGGTGAGGCCGCAACTGTATGCAGTTTTGGTCCCCTTATTTGCGGAAGGATATATTGGCCTTGGAGGGAGTGCAGAGAAGGTTCACCAGGCTGATACCGGAGATGAGGGGGTTAGCCTATGAAGAGAGATTGAATAGACTGGGTCTGTAACGCATTAGAGTTTAGAAGGCTGAGGGGGGATCTTATAGAGACTTACAAGATAATGAAGGGGATAGGGTGGAGGTAGAGAGATTCTTCCCGCTTAGAAAGGATAGCAGGACTAGAGGGCACAGCCTCAAAATAAGGGGGGTGCAGTTTAGAACAGAGTTGAGGAGGAAGTTCTTCACTCAAAGGATGGTGAGTCTCTGGAATTCTCTGCCCATTGAAGTGGTGGAGGCTCCCTCGCTGAACAAACAAAACAGTTCAACCGCTGGATGGCTATTGCCATCACTCTTTATCCAAACACTCTCCCCGGCGACGCTCATTCTCTCTCCCCCGCGACGCTCACTCTCTCTCCCCCGCGACGCTCACTCTCTCTCCCCCGCGACGCTCACTCTCTCTCCCCCGCGACGCTCACGCTCTCTCCCCCGCGACGCTCACTCTCTCTCCCCCGCGACGCTCACGCTCTCTCCCCCGCGACGCTCACGCTCTCTCCCCTGCGACGCTCATGCTCTCTCCCCTGTGACGCTCACACTCTCTCCCCCGCGACACTCACTCTCTCTCCCCCTGGCAACACTCAGTCTCTTGACAATCACCTGTACGCACTGGGACACTAAGGGGCAATCTAGCATGGCCGACCCACCTAACCTACACATCTTTGGAGTGTGGAAGGAAACCCAAGCACCCAGAGTAAACCCACGCAGACACAGGGGGAACACTCCACATTAGCAGTCAACCGAGACTGGAATCGAACCCGGCTCCCTGGCACTGTGAGGGAGCAGTGCTCACCTCCACGTTGCCCAGTGTTTTGGCCTCTGCCACTTTCTGTGGGAGTGAATTCCACACACTCACCACCCTCTGGGTGAAGAAATTTCTCCTCTGCTCAGTCCAATAGAGGTTTTACCCCTCAAAAAAATGACCCCAAGTTCTGGACTCCCCCCACCATCGGGAGCATTCTTCCTGAATCTACCCTGATGTCAAAGCAGAAATAGCAAGGCTCCTGGATACGAACTGTTTGATCAGGCAAACGCAGCACAGATTCATTAAGGGGAAGTCGTGCTTGACGAGTTTATTGGAGTTCTATCAGGAAGTGACTAGTGCAATAAATAGAGGGGAACCGGTGGATGTGGTGTTTTTGGATTTCTAAAAGGCTTTTGATAAGATGCTTCACAAAAGATTGCTGCAGAAGGTTAGGGTGCAGGGAATCGGGGGTAGGGTGTTAGACTGGATAGAGGATTGATTGTGTAATAGGAAGCAGAGGGTAGGTATTAATGGGTGCTATTCTGATCGGCAGCTGGTGACTAGTGGAGTGCCCCAGGGATCGGTGCTGGGGCCTCAACTATTTACCAGTTACATAGACGATCTGGAGGAAGGGGCTGACTGCAGGGGGACAAAATTTGCTGATGACACGAAGATGAGTGGAAAAGCAAATTGCGTGGAAGGTGTGGAAAGCCTGCAGAGGGATCTGGATAGGTTGAGTGAGTGGGCAGGGAGTTGGCAGATGGAGTATAATGTTAGCAAGTGTGAGGTTATCCACTTTGGTAGGAATAATGGTCGGAAGGATTCCTATTTAAATGGCAAAAAGCTGCAGCATGCGACGGTGCAGAGGGATCTGGGGGTCCTTGTGCATGAATCGCAAAAACATAGTATGCAGGTACAGCAGGTGATTAAGAAGGCAAATGCAATGTTGGCCTTTATAGCTAGGGGGATAGAATATAAAAGTGGGGAGATATTTTTGCAGGTGTATCGGGTGCTGGTGAGGCCGCAGCTGGAGTACTGTGTGCAGTTTTGGTCGCCGCATTCGAGGAAGGATATATTGACCTTGGAGGGGGTGCAGAGAAGGTTTACTCAGCTGATACTGGAGATGAGGGTGTTGGATTATGAGGAGAGACTGAATAGGCTAGGTTTGTACTCTTTGGAGTTTAGAAGGCTGAGAGGGGATCTTATAGAGACGTATAAGATAATGAAGGAGATGGATAGGGTAGAGGTTGAGAGACTCTTCCCGCTTAGCAAAGATAGCAGGACTAGAGGACACAGCCTCAAGATTAGGGGGCGGGGAGGGTTTCAGATCAGAGTTGCAGAGGAATTTCTTCACGCAAAGAGTGGTGAATCTTTGGAATTCTCTGCCCGATGAGATGGTGGAGGCTTCCTCGCTGAATATGTTCAAGTCAAGAGCGGATAGGTTTTTGATTGACAAGGGAATTAATGGTTATGGAGAGAAAGCGGGAAAGTGGTACTGAACCACTACAGATCAGCCATGATCTTATTGAATGGCGGGGCAGGCTCGAGGGGCTGGATGGCCGACTCCTGCTCCTATTTCTTATGTTCGAATTTTATAAGTTTTTACGAGATCCCCTCTCACTTCTCTAAACTCCAGTGAACATAATCCTAACCAACTTGGTCTCTCCTCGTATGACAGAGCTGCCATCCCAGGAATCAGCCTGGTAAACCTTCGCTGTACTCCCTCTGTAGAGAAGACATCCTTTCCCAGATAAGGAGGGCAAAACTACACACAATATTCCAGATGTGGCTTCACCAACCCCCTGTACAATAGCAGCAAAACATCCCTATTCCTACACTCAAATCCTCTCGCTATGAAGGCCAACATGCTATTTGTAACAAACCACATCCACTGGTTCTCCTCAGGAATCTCTATCCGTTACATCGTCAAATAATTCCAACGGATTCCTTAAGCGTGATTTCCCTTTTGTAAATCCATGTTGACTTTGTCTGATTATACCTCTGTCTTCCCAATTTATTAAACTGAGTTATTAAGTCCTTGAGCATAGACTGACCCAGTTATCGAGGTTAGGCTCACTGCTCTATATAGTTCCCTGTTTTCTCTCGACACCTTTTTGTGAATCGTGGGTTTTACACCAGCTACCTCCAATATGTAGGAACCAGTCCCAGATCAAACAAATTTTGGAAATTAACCGCCTATTATTTCCAGGGCCACTTCCTTAGAGCAAAGTAACGTCGCAAGACGGCTTACGTTATCACTGCAATGAAGTTACTGTGAAAATCCCCTAGTCGCCACACTCTGGCGCCTGTTCACGGATGGAGAATTTAGCACGGCTAATGCACCCTAACCAGCTCGTCTTTGGAGTGTAGAAGGAAACTGGTGCATCTGGAGGAAACCCACGCAGACACAGGGAGAACGTGCAGCCTCTGTACAGACCCAAGCCGGGAATCGAACCCAGGTCCCTGGCACTCGGAGGCAGCTGTGCTAACCACTGTACCACCGTGCCACCCCCTCTGGGATGAATAAGTTCTCTGGGATGAAGATTATCAGGATCTGGGAATTTATCCACCTTCAATCCCATCAACTTCCCCCAAAACCATTTCTCCGTTAATACTGATTTCCTTTGGCTTCTCACTAAAACCTGTTTCTCTCATAATTTCCAGTCCATTATTCTTGTCTTCCTTTGTGAAAACTGAAGAATTCAGTCCCTCGGCCATTCCTTTGTTTCCCGGTTATGAATTCTCCTGGTTCTGGCTGTTAAGGGTTAACGTTGGTATAGTTCAGAATACAGGGAGGAAAATCGTTCAGGATCGTCCTGAGTTGATACAACAGGGATAAAACCGGGCAGCAGAACACTGATGTGAGAATCATTTGTTACTCACCACACCGCAATTGCTTTTCAAGTCAGGGACACTTTGCAAATCATGCCCAATAAATTCACCAATCAAAAATCTTCAATTTTATACAAACGCTCAGAGACACACACATATAGAAATACTCACCCTCACGCAGACAGGCAGAACTACCCTCACAGACACTCAGAATTACTCACCGTCACAGACACTCAGAATTACTTACCCTCACACTCAGAATACTCACCCTCACAGACACTCAGAAAGACTCAGAATTACTCAGCCTCACAGATGCTCAGAATTACTCAGCCTCACAGACACTCAAACATACTCACCTTTCACAGACACACACACACACATAGAAATACTCACCCTCAAACACACACATACAGATGCATAAATACTCACACTCAAACACACATTCACACACATGCAGAAATACTGACCCTCAAACACACACATTCACACACGTAGAAATATTCATCCTCAAACACACACATACAGATGCAGAAATACTCATGCTGTCACACACACAGACACACACACAGACACACACACAACATGCAGAAACAATCACCCTCAAACACACATAATTACTCACCCTCACACACACACATATGCAGAAATACCCACAGATTTTCACACAGTAAAATACTCACCCTCACTTGAGCAGACCTGCACCAATACACATCCTCAACTACACACTGAACTCCGTCCACACTACTCCAGGCAGCTGAGTTTATATCAGCAGACACACTCCCACTGCTCAGACACCCCTCCCCACTCCCAGAGACCCTCCCACTGTGCAGATACCCCTCCCCTCGCCGACACAAAGAAACCCTCCCCCTGCTCAGATACCCCTCCTCCACCCCGGCAAACTCCCAGAGACCCTCCCACTGCTCAGATACCCCTCCCACTCCCAAAGACCCTCCCATTGCTCAGATACCCCTCCCCACTCCCAGAGACCCTCCCCCTCCTCAGATACCCCTCCCCACCCTGACACCTAGAGATCCTCCCCCTGCTCAGATACCGTCCCCCTCTCCGACAAACTCCCAGAGACCCTCCCACTACTCAGATACCCCTCCCCCACCCCGACAAATTCCCAGAGACCCTCCCACTGCTCAGATACCCCTCCCCATTCCCGACACCCAGAGACCCTCCACTGCTCAGATACCCCTCCCCATTCCCGACACCAGAGACCCTCCCACTGCTCAGATACCCCTCCCCATTCCCGACACCCAGAGACTCCCCACTGCTCAGATACCCTCCCCCACCCACAAACTCCCAGAGACCATCCCACTGCTCAGATATTCCTCCCCCACCCCAATACACTCCCAGAGACACACACACTCGTATACTCCTCCATGCCCTCCAACCCCCGGCACACCATATTCCAGACACACGTCATGGAATCGTAGAATAAAATCCTTACAGTGCAGGAGGAGGCCATTCAGCCCATCGAGCCTACCCCAGCGAGAATCCCGCGCGCCCCTGATCCCCGTAAACCCACCCCTCCCAACACAGAGGAGCAATTCAGCACGGCCAAGTCCACGTAAGCTACACATCGCTGGAGTGTCAACATCCCTCGAGACACACCCTCAGCCCCATCGGGATCCCTCACCGGGAGGGTGTGCAGGAAAGATTTACATTGCCAAGGCTCCACAGGGCTGAGTTATAGGGAAGGTGTCGGACAAGCTGGGGCATTTTTTTTTCTCCTTCGCACTGAGGGGTGATCTAATCGAGGTGTACAAGGTCACGCGGGGCAGGGATAGAGGGAGTGCACTCAGTCTTTTTCCCAGGCTTGGGGAAATCGAGGGTGTAGGTTTACATTAAGAGGCGACAGAGTTAATGGGAACCAGAGGGCAAGTTTTTTAGGGTGAGTGGTGTGTGGAATGAGCTTCCGGAGGAAGTGGTTGAGGCAGGGACATTGTAAAGGCATTTGGACAGATACACGGATAGGAAAGGTTTAGAGGGATATGAGCCAAATGCAGGCAAATGGGGTGAGCTTAGATGGGCTTTGGGTAGGCATAGACCAGTTGGGCTGAAGGGCCTGCCCCGTGCCGTAGATTCAATGATTCTACGAACCCCTTAAGTGAGGTCTCAGGTCCCGGAGTAGGTATCCAGTGTGCTGCTGTAACAAACAGAGGGACCAACCAACCTCCCCTCACTATTTACTACAAATATTCCTTACGTATATCAGCTCATCCTTTCTCCCTCTGTTAACATTTCGAAGAGCGCAGTTGATCAGAGGGATCTGGGAATACAGGCACAGAATTCCCTAAAGGTGACGTCACAGGTGGTTAGGGTCGTAAAAAGTGCTTTTGTTACATTTTGGTACATTGGATTATAAATCCGCTATCACAGCAGGCAGTCCATTCCACGCCCCAAACACTCTCTGAGTGAAGAATCTACTTCGCACATCCCTCCCATATCTCCCACCACAAACCTTATAGTTATGCCCCCCATGTGACAGCTCCATCCACCCAGGAAATAGTCTCTGCACTCGATCAATCCCTCTCATCATCATCATATAAACCTCTATCAAGTCGCCTCTCATCCTCTTCTCTTCTAAAGGGAAAAGTTCCCTCAAACTTTCCTCGTAAGACCTACCCTCCAAACCAGGCAGCATCCCGGTAAAGATAGTGGCTACAAGAGAAAGTCAGAGGTTAGGAACACTCACCCCAGAGGTTAACTCACCCCAAAGCCTATCCAACCATCTACAAGGTATAAGTCAGGGGTGCGATGGAATACTTGCCTGGATGGGTGCAGCTCCAATAAACAGTCAAGAAGCTCGACACCATCCAGGATAAAGCAGCCCCATTTAATTGGCACCCCCTCTACAAACATCTATTCCCTCCGCCACCGACGCTCAGTAACAGCAGTGTGTACCATCTACAAGATGCACTGCAGCAACTCACCAAAGATCCTTAGACAGCACCTTCCAAACCCACAACCACTTCCATCCAGAAGGACAAGGGCAACAGATACATGGGAACACCAGCACATTCCCCTCCAAACCACTCATAAGAACAAAGAACAAAACAGCACAGGAAACAGGCCCTTTGGCCCAACGAGCCCACGCCGCCACCCCGATGTTCCCACCTATACCCGCGATCCCTGTCCATGTTTATAGATCCATGGATTAAAAAACAAATTTGAGACAATTTAGGGAGAATTTGTTTTGTCAATTAGCCTAAGAGTACATCTTTGGGATGTGGGAGGAAACCGGAGCGCCCGGAGAAAACCCACGCAAGCACGGGGAAAATGCGCAAATTCCCCCAGACACAGGCCCAAATCCATGCACGTGCACAGCACAGCTTTAGTCACTGAGCTGTCGTGTTGCCCATCAAATGGTCCAGGTCAAGCGTACACTAACGATGTGAAGCACTAGGATACTCTCGAAAAAAAAATCCAAGAGCAGCCCTCTCATGACCCATCGCGTGTATGCCCCTTGTTAGACAACAAGGTGGACCAAAGCACCTGTAGGATAAAAACAAGTACATCAATATCATCATCTATTTACACACTTCCCAGGAACTCCCAAGGCTCATGATCCCTATTTTAAAATCAGTTTTCTATACCCCTCCATTCCCACTCTGTTCATGTGCCCATCTAAGTATTTCTTAAATAACTCCAGAGTACCTGCCTCCACCACTTTACTTGGCATCGCATTCCATACCCCCACCACCCTCTGTGTGAAAAAACTCCCTCTAGCATCCAAATTATACCTTACCCCCCCTCACCCTAAGCCCGTGACCCCTTGTGCTATTCGAGTCCATCCTAGGAAAAAGCTTAACCTTGTTTACTCTATCTATACCAGCTTATCGTTCGATAAGGTGGCCCATGGAAGGCTTCTGCAGAAAATGCAGATGTATGGGATAGAGGGTGATTTAGCTAATTGGATTAGGAATTGGCTAGCGGATAGAAGACAGAGGGTGGTGGTTGATGGGAAATATTCATCGTGGAGTTCGATTACAAGTGGTGTACCTCAGGGGTCTGTTTTGGGGCCCCTGCTGTTTGTAATTTTTATAAGCGATCTGGATGAGGGTATTGAAGGATGGATTAGTAAATTTGCGGATGACACCAAAGTCGGAGGAGTGGTAGATAGTGAAGAGGGGTGTTATAGTTTGCAGAGAGACTTGGACAAGTTGCAGAGCTGGGCCGAGAGGTGACAAATGGAGTTTAATGTGGAAAAGTGTGAGGTAATGCACTTTGGCAGGGATAATAAATGTGTAGAGTATAGGGCTAATGGTAGGATTCTTAATAGTGTTGATGAACAGAGGGATCTTGGTGTATTTGTGCACAGATCCCTGAAAGTAGGCAGTCAAATCGATAAGCTTGTTAAGAAGGCATACGGAGTCTTAGCTTTTATTGGTAGGGGGATTGAATTTCGGAGCCGCAACGTCATGTTGCAACTGTACAAAACTCTAGTGCGGCCGCACTTGGAGTATTGTGTGCAGTTATGGTCCCCACATTATAAGAAAGATGTGGAGGCATTGGAGAGGGTACAGAGGAGGTTTACCAGGATGTTGCCTGGTATGGAGGGCAGGTGTTATGAAGAGAGGCTGAGGGATTTGAGGTTGTTTTCGTTAGAAAGGAGGCGGCTAAGAGGGGACCTTATCGAAACATATAAGATGATTAGAGGTTTAGATAGGGTGGACAGTGATAGCCTTTTTCCTAGGATGGAGAAAGCTAGCACGAGGGGACACAGCTTTAAATTAAGGGGTGATAGTTATAGGACGGATATCAGAGGTAGGTTCTTTACCCAAAGGGTGGTTCGGGAGTGGAATGCCCTGCCTGCAGCAGTGTAGATGCGCCAAGTTTGGTGGCGTTTAAGAGGTTAGTTGATAAGTTTATGAAAGAGAAGGGAATGGTTTAGTTTGGAGGGTCATTGCTTTTTTTTTCATAATTGGTCGGCGCAACATCGAAGGCCAAAGGGCCTGTTCTGCGCTGTAATGTTCTATGTTCTATGTTCTATACCCCTCATAATCTTGTACACCTCTATCAGATTTCCTCTAAGTCTACGTCTTTCTAAGGAAAACAGCCCCAATTTGCCTAACCTCTCCTAGTAACTCAGACCTTCCATACCAGGCAGCATCCTGGTAAACCTCCTCTGCACTCTCTCCAGAGTGCGTCACCCTGACTTAGACCATAGAACATAGAACATTACAGCGCAGTACAGGCCCTTCGGCCCTCGATGTTGCGCCGGCCAGCAGACCCTCTAACCTAAACTATTCCAATATCATCCATATGCCTATCCACCGACCATTTGAATGCCCCCAAAGTAGGTGAGTCCACAACTGCTGCAGGCAGGGCATTCCACGCCCTCACCACCCTCTGTGTAAAGAACCTGCCTCTGACATCCGTCCTATAACTACCACCTCTTAATTTAAAGTTATGTCCCCTCGTGTTGGTCATCACCATCCGAGGAAAAAGGCTCTCACTATCCACCCTATCCAATCCCTTGATCATCTTATACGCCTGAATTAGGTCACCGCGTAACCTTCTTCTCTCTAATGAAAATAACCTCAGGTCCCTCAGCCTTTCCTCATAAGGCCTTCCCACCATACCAGGCAACATCCTGGTAAACCTCCTCTGCACCCTTTCCAATGCTTCCACATCTTTCTTATAATGCGGCGACCAGAACTGTACGCAATACTCCAAGTGCGGCCGCACCAGAGTTTTGTACAGTTGTAACATAACCTCACGGCTCCTAAATTCAATCCCTCTACCAATAAAAGCTAACACACCGTACGCCTTCTTAACAACTTTATCAACCTGGGTGCCAACTTTCAAAGAGCTATGTACTTGTACCCCAAGATCCCTCTGCTCGACAACACTATTAAGGGTCCTTCCATTAGCCCTATATTTCATATGCCTGTTATTCCTACCAAAGTGAATCACCTCACACTTATCCGTATTGAATTCCATTTGCCACCTCACGGCCCAGCTCTGCAACCTATCTATGTCCCTCTGCAAACTGTAACATCCATCCTCGCTATCTACAACTCCCCCCACTTTGGTATCGTCAGCAAATTTACTAATCCAAACCCCTACACCCTCATCTAGGTCATTTATAAAAATGACAAACAGACTTGGAAATATATCGGCCGTTCCTTCACAGTCTCCGGGTCAAACTCTTGGAATTCTCTTCCTAAGGACATTGTGGGTCAGCATAAGGACTGCATAAGGCAGCTCACCACCACTTTCTCAAGGGGCAACTAGGGATGGGCAATAAATGCTGGCCAGCCAGCAACTCCTAGGTCCCATGAATGAATCTGGAATAAAAAAGGCCAATCCCTGTGGGGATTATAATAACCATCATGAGTCAATGATCAGACCGTCCTGTAGACAGAGTATTCCTAAGGCAGGTGTGTTCTCAGCTCAGTGGTAACACCCCTCACTCCAAGACTGTTGATAGTGGGGGATTCAGTACGTTAAGGGGAAGCGTGCGGAATGGTGGCACAGTGGTTAACACTGCTGCTTCACTGCTCCAGGGTCCTGGGTTCGATTCCTGGCTCAGGTCACTTGTCTGTGTGGAGTTTGCACATTCTCCTCGTGTCTGCGTGGGTTTCCTCCCACAGTCCAGCTGGTTAGGTTGATGGGCCGTGCTAAGATATTGCCCCGTAGGGTCCAGGGATGTGTAGGTAGAGGGATTAGTCGGTATAATATGTAGGGATATGGGGGTAGGGCCTGGGTGGGAATTGTGTTCGGTGCAGGCTCGATGGGCTAAAGGGCCTCTTCTTTCTGCACTGTTGGGTTCCATGGTATGAAGTGGTTAGACCCACTCCTGATGGAGATGGGTATCGCCTGGCACTTCTTACATCTGAATGTTACTTGCTGGCCCAGACCTGGGAATAGTTGTGTCCTGTTGCACTGGACCATGGACTGCTTCAATATCTGAGGAGTTACAAATGGTACTGAACACTGTGCAGTCATAGAATAGAATTCCGACAGTGCAGTAGAGGGTAGTAGGCTCATCGAATCTGCACCAACTCTGATGGAATATCTTACACAGGCCCTCTCCCCTGCCCTATCCTCGTAACCCCACACATTTATCTTGGCCAATCCAGCTAACCTGCACATCTTTGGACACTAAGGGGCAATTTAGTATGTCCAATTCACCTAACCTGCACATCTTTGGACACTAAGGGGCAATTTAGTATGTCCAATTCACCTAACCTGTACATCTTTGGACACTAAGGGGCAATTTAGTATGTCCAATTCACCTAACCTGTACATCTTTGGACACTAAGGGGCAATTTAGTATGTCCAATTCACCTAACCTGTACATCTTTGGACACTAAGGGGCAATTTAGTATGTCCAATTCACCTAACCTGTACATCTTTGGACACTAAGGGGCAATTTAGTATGTCCAATTCACTCAATCTGCACATCTTTAGACACTAAGGGGCAATTTAGCATGGCCAATCCACCCTAACCTACACATCTTTGGACACTAAAGGACAATTTAGCACAGCCAATCCAGCTAACCTGCACATCTTTGGGCACTAAGAGGCAGTTTAGCAGTGCCAATCCACTTAATCTGCATGTCTTGAGGACTATGGGAGGAAACCGTAGCACCCAGAGGAAACCCACGAAGACACAGGGAGGACATGCAAACTCCACACAGACGGGTCAGGAATTGAACCCAGGTCCCTGGCGCTATGAGGCAGCAGAGCTAACCTCTTTGCCACCCTCAGCCTTCAGTGAATATCTTCACTTCCGACTTTATGATGGAGGGAAGCATAGATGAAGCATAGAATCATGGAGAGCAAAAGAGGCCCTTCAGCCCATCAAGTCTGTACTGACCACTAAAAACACCTGAATTTGCATCTAATTCCACTGGTCAACACTTGGCCCATAGCCCTGAATGTGATGATGGGCCAGATACTCATCCAGGTACATTTAAAAGATATCATAATAGAGTCATGAAGAGTGCTTTTTGGTTCATTGGCCTTTATAAATCAGAGTATCGAGAATAAAAGTTGGAGGGTTACTTAAGGGTACATAAGGCATTGGCGAGGCAAAATTTAGAGTATTGTGTACAGTTTTGGTCACCTAATCTGAGGCTCAGACACAAACCTCAGTAAAATCTTCAGTAGATATTTTCAGCTGCGACACATTCCCTGGTACAAGTACCAGGAGTTTGAAACTCAAATACGAGATAAAGCTTTAAATTGTCACTCGATTTAGATGCCAGATCCCCAAAGGGTTACAGGAGACTCAGCACACCTCATTGACTGGTGCTCGAACAAGTTCCTCAATCTCCATCACTCCCCCTCCATCACTCCTCCACTCCCAACCTCCACACTTCCCTCCCTGAACCTCCACACTCCCCCTCCCTCAACCTCCATCACTCCCCTTCCCCCAAACTCCATCACTCCTCTTCCCTCAACCTCCACACTCCCCACCTCAACCTCTTTCACTCCCCCTCCCTCAACCTCCATCACTCCCCTTTCCCTCAACCTCCATCACTCCTCTTCCCTCAACCTCCACACTCCCCCCTCAACCTCTTTCACTCCCCCTCCCTAAACCTCCATCACTCCCCTTTCCGTCAACCTCCATCACTCGCCCTCCCTCAACCTCCATCACTCCCCTTTCCCTCAACCTCCATCACTCGCCCTCCCTCAACCTCCATCACTCCCCTTCCCCCAACCCCCATCACTCCCCTGCCCCCAACCTCCATCACTCCCCTGCCCCCAACCTCATTGCTCCTCTTCCCCCAATCTCCGTCACTCTCCCCCTCAACCTCTATCACTCCCCTTCCCCGCCTCCATCACTCCCTTGCCCCCAACCTCCATCACTCCCCTTTTCCCCAACCTCCATCACTCCCCTTCTCCCAACCTCCATCACTCCCCTGCCCCAACGTCCATCACTCCCCTTCCCCAACCTCCATCACTCCCTGTCCCCCAACCTCCATCTCTCCCTGTCCCACAACGTCCATCACTCCCCTTCTCCCAGCCTCCATCACTCCCCTTCCCTCAACCTCCATCTCTCCCCTTCCCCCAACCTCTATCACTCCCCATCCCTCAATCTCCATCACTTTCCCTACGTCACCTCCCTCAACCTCTATCACTCTCCTTTCCTCACCTCCATTACTCTCCCTCCCTCAACCTCCATCTGTCTCTCTCTGTCACTTCCATCACTCCCACTCCATCAGCTTCATCACTACCCTACCTCACCTCCATCACTCTCCCTCCCTCAACTTCCATCACTCTCCCTCCCTCACCTTCATCACTCTCCCTCCCTCAATCTCCATCACTCTCCGTCCCTCACCTTCATCACTCTCCCTCTGTCACTTCCTCAACCTCCATCACTCGCCCAGCCTCATCTCCATCACTCCCCTATCTCACCTCATCACTCCGTCTCTGTCACCACCATCACTCTCCCACCCTCACCTCCATCACTCCGTCTCTGTCACCTCCATCATTCTCCCTCCCTCACCTCTATCACTCTCCCCGCCCCCCGCACCTCCATCACTCTCATTCCCTCACTTCTGTGACTCTCTCTTGGTCACATCTGTCACTTTCCCTCCATCACCTCCATCGATCTCATTCCCTCACCTTCATCACTCTCCCTCCCTCAATTTCCATCACTCTTCCTTCGTCACCTCCATCACTCTCCCTCCCTCACCTCTATCACTCTTTCTCTGTCACCTCCATCACTCTCCCTCCCTCATCTCTATCACTCTCCCTCCCTCACCTCTATAACTCTCCCTCTGTCACCTCCATCACTCTCCCTCTGTCACCTGTCACTCTCCCTCCCTCAACTTCCATCACTCCCCATCCCTCAATCTCCATCACTTTCCCTTTGTCAAACTCACTCACCTCCATCACTACCATTCCCTCAACATCTATCACTCCCCATCCCTCCATCTCCATCTCTCTCCCTCCATCAGACTGTCATTCTCCATTCTTCAATCTCCATCACTGCCCCCTCAATCTCCATCACTTCCCTCCCTCAACCTCTATCCTCCCCCCCCCCTCTCTGACCCCATCATTCTCTCTCTATCTCTCTCTCTCTCTGATTCCATCATACTCTCTCTCACTCTCCCCCTCTCTCTCTCTGACCCCATCATTCTCTCTCTCTCTCTCTCTCTCTCTGATTCCATCATTCTCTCTCTCACTCTCTCCCTCTTCTCTCTCTCTCTGACCCCATCATTCTCTCTCTCTCTCTCTCTCTCTTTCTGACCCCATCATTCTCTCTCTGTCTCTCTCTCTCTCTGACCCCATCTTTCTCTCTCTCACCCTCTCTCTGACCCCATCATTCTCTTTCTCACTCTCTCTCTCACTCTCTCTCTCTCTGACCCCATTATTCTCTCTCTCTCTCTCTCTCTCTCTGATTCCATCATTCTCTCTCTCACTCTCTCCCTCTCTCTCTCTGCCCATCAATCTCTCTCTTCTCTCTCTCTCTCTCTCTGACCCCATTTTCTCTCTCTCACCCTCTCTCTGACCCCATCATTCCCTTTCTCACTCTCTCTCTCACTCTCTCTCTCTCTGACCCCATCATTCTCTCTCACCCTCTCTCTCTCTCTGACCCATCATTCTCTCTCTGTCTCTCTCTCTCTCCCTGTCTCTCTTAGTCCCCATCATCCTCTCTGTCTCTCTGACCCCATCATTCTCTCTCTCTCTCTCTGACCCCATCACTCTCTGTCTCTCTCTCTCTGACCCCATCATTCTCTCTCTCTCTCTCTCTCTGACTCCATTATTCTCTATCTCTGTCTCTGTCTCTCTCTCTCTCTGACACTATCATTCTCTCTCTCTCTCTCTCTGACCCCATCATTCTCTCTCTCTGACGCCATCATTCTCTCTCTCTCTCTCTCTCCTCTCTGACCCATCATTCTCTCTCTCTGACCCCATCTTCTCTCTCTCTCTCTCTCTGACCCCATCATTCTCTCTCTCTCTCTCTCTCTCTCTCTCTCTGACTCCATCATTCTCTCTCTCTCTCTCTGACCCCATCATTCTCTCTATCTCTCTCTCTGACCCATCATTCTCTCTCTGTCTCTCTCTCTCTCCCTGTCTCTCTTAGTCCCCATCATCCTCTCTGTCATTCTGACACCATCATTCTCTTTCTCTCTCTCTCTCTCTCTCTCTCTGACACTGTCATTCTCTGTCTCTCTCTCTCTCTGACCCCATCATTCTCTCTCTCTCTCTCTCTCTCTCTCTCTGACCCCATCATTCTCTCTCTCTCTCTCTCTCTCTCTGACACCATCATTCTCTCTCTCTCTCTCTCTGACCCCATCATTCTCTCTCTCTCTCTCTCTGACACCATCGTTTCTCTCTTCTCTCTCTCTCTCTCTGACCCCATATTTCTCTCTCTCCCTCTCTCTCTCTGACCCCATCATTCTCTCCTCTCTCTCTGATCCCATCATTCTCTGTCTCTCTCTCTCTGACCCTATCATTCTCTCTCTCTCTCTCTCTCTCTGACCCCATCATTCTCTCTCTCTCTCTGACACATCATTCTCTTGACCCTATCATTCTCTCTCTCTCCTCTCTGACCCCATCATTCCTCTCTCTCTGACCTCATCATTCTCTCTTTCTCTCTCTCGATCCCATCATTCTCTGTCTCTTCTCTCTGACCCCATCATTCTCTCTCTCTTCTGATCCCATCATTCTGTCTCTCCTCTCTGACCATCATCTCTCTCTCTCTCTCTCTGACCCCATCATCTCTGTCTCTCTCTCTCTGATCCATCATTCTCTGTCTCTCCTCTCTGACCCCATCATTCTTCTCTCTTCTCTGATCCCATCATTCTCTGTCTCTCTCTCTCTGACCTCCATCTCTTCTCTTCTCTCCTCTCTGACCCCATCATTTCTCTCTCTCTCTCTGACACCATCATTCTCTCTGACCCTATCATTCTCTCTCTCTCTCTCTCTCTGACCCCATCATTCTCTCTCTCTCTGACCTCATCATTCTCTCTTTCTCTCTCTCTGATCCCATCATTCTCTGTCTCTCTCTCTCTGACCCCATCATTCTCTCTCTCTCTCTCTCTGATCCCTCATTCTCTGTCTCTCTCTCTCTGACCCTATCATTCTCTCTCTCTCTCTCTTGACCCCATCATTCTCTCTCTCCTCTGACCCATCATCTCTCTCTCTCTCTGACCCCACATTCTCTCTCTCTCTCTGACCCCATCATTCTCTCTCTCTCTCTCTCTGATTCCATTATTCTCTCTCTTTCTCTCCCTCTGACCCCATCATTCTCATTCTCTCTCTCTTTCTCTGACCCATCATTCTGCCTCTTGCTCCCCCCTCCTGACCCCATCAGACCCCTCTCTCCAATCCTTCTGTTATTTGTTAATATTGGCTGTTGACTATAAATTGCTAAGGTCCTGATTTCCTGCCCCCTCCCTCCCTCCCGGCTCCCCTCCTCCTCCTCCTCCTCCCCCCCCCAGTGCCCCACGCAATCGTATACCAAGTCAGGCAGCTTTTAAAAAGCCTGTGAAAAGCCAGACCCCTGACAGTGAGGCTGATTCTGCTTAGGGTTTGCAGTGGGCCCCGCACTTCGCCTCTCCCTCCCGCCCTCTGGAACACCTGCGAATGATTTTTAACACTCTTCTCGTAAAATGTAAAAAATAAATGCTCGCAGCTGGCGGTGCAGATGTGAAACATCATTTCCCCCCCCCCCCCCCCCACAGCTGGCGTGAAAACCCCACTCACTGCCGGGGGTCCATCTCGGTGGGTAGATTCCAAGAAAGCAGCCTCAGTGATATTACGCAATCAAACGTGTGGCTAAACTTAAGAAATAAGAGCAGGAGTCGGCCATCCAGCCCCTCGAGCCTACCCCGCCGTTTAATAAGATCATGGCTGATCTGCAGTGGTTCAGTACCACTTTCCCACTTTCTCCCCCCACCCCGTAACCTTTAATTCCCTTCTCAATCCGCTCTTGACTCGAACATATTCAGCGAGGAAGCCTCCACCACTTCATCAGGCAGAGAATTCCAAAGATTCACCACCCTATGCGTGAAGAAACCCCTCCGCAACTCCGATTCCCCCCCCCCCCCCCCCCAATCTTGAGGCTGTGCCCTTTAGTCCTGCTATCTTTGCTAAGCGGGAAGAGTCTCTCAACCTCTACCCTATCCATCCCCTTCATTATCTTATATGTCTCTATAAGATCCCCTCTCAGCCTTCTAAACTCCAAAGAGTACAAACCTAGCCTATTCAGTCTCTCCTCATAATCCAACGCCCTCATCTCCAGTATCAGCTTAGTGAACCTTCTCTGCACCCCCTCCAAGGCCAACATATCCTTCCTCGAATGCAGCAACCAAAACTGCACACAGTACTCCAGCTGCGGCCTCACCAGTACCCTATACAGCTGCAAAAGTACTTCCCAACTTTTATATTCTATCCCCCTAGCTATAAAGACCAACATTGCATTTGCATTCTAAAAGCTCGGAGCAGGACGAAAGGGAATTTCATTCACGCAGCCTTCCAGCACCAAGATAATATCAATGGTAGGACTTTTAGCAGTGTAGAGGATCGGAAGGATCTTGGAGTTTATAGGATTGTTAAATCAGCCTTGCAGGATGTGGTCAAGAAGGCGTATGGTATACTGGCCTTCATTAATAGAGGGATTGAGTTTAGGAGTCGGGAGGTAATGCTGCAACTTTATAAGACCCTTGTCAGACCCCACTTGGAGTACTGTACGCAGTTCTGGTCGCCTCACTATCGGAAGGATGTGGAAGCTATTGAAAGGGTGCAGAGGAGATTTACAAGGATGTTGCCTGGATTGGGAGGCAGGCCTTATGAAGACAGGTTGAGGGAGCTGGGACTGTTCTCTCTGGAGAGATGAAGGTTGAGAGGCGACCTGATAGAGGTTTATAAAATGTTGAGAGGAATAGATAAAGTGGATTCTCAGAGGCTATTTCCCAGGGCTGAAATGGTCACTACGAGAGGACACAGGTTTAAGGTGCTGGGGGGCAAGAACAGAGGAGATGTCAGGGGTAATTTTTTCACTCAGAGGGTGGCGAGTGAATAGAATCGGTTACCGTCAGCGGTGGTGTTGGAGGTGAACTTGCTGGGGTCTTTTAAGAGACTTCGGGATGAGTACATGGGATGTAATGGGATTGAGGGTTATAGATAGGCCTGGTAGGTGGAGATATGATCGGCGCAACTTGTGGGACGAAGGGCCTGTTTGTGCTGTAGCGTTTTATGTGCTATAACTCCCAGCAAGGAGGGACAGGCCCATCGAACCTGCTCCGCCATTCAATACTCAATCTCGGCTGATCTCACGAGTCCGTTTTCCCTGCCTCATCCCCGCAGCCCCAGATCCCCTCACAGATTACGAATCTGCCTGTCTCAGCCTCGGACACGCTGGACAACACAGCCCCCCCCACAGCTCTGCGCAGTTAACATCACAGAAATGTACAGGAGGCCCTTCGACCCTGCAAGCCTGCGCGCGCCATGATGCTCTAACTAAACTGAACAAAAAAAGAACTTTCTGCCCTTACTTGGAGCGAGTCTACAAGATTGTGAGGGACGGAGTGGATCGTCAGAAGCTTTTTCCCAGCGTGGAAGAGTCAATTACTAGGGGGGCATAAGTTTAAGGTGCAAGGGGCAAGGTTTAATGGAGATGTAGGAGCAGATGTTTTACACAGCGAGTAGCGGGTGCCTGGAACTGGTTGCCGGGGGAGGAAGCAGATACAATAGTGACTTTTCAGGTCTTGACAAATAGGATGGGGATAGAGGGAGATGGTCCCTGGAAGGGTAGAAGTTTTTTTAGTTCATGCTTGGAGGACTGTTTCTGTGCTCTAATTTTCTTTGTCCTTTCTTCATATTCCTCTCTATTCCCTCCCTTTTCACGGATTCCACCACCTAAAGAACTCCAACAATTCTCCTCCCTCTGATGGAAAAAATTCCTTCTCTTCCCTGTCTTAAACGGGAGACCCCGTACGTCCTCTGCTCCCAGACTCTCCCGCACAGGGAAAGAACAAGGGACAAAGAACGAAGACAAAGAGGCCCTCAATCCCTGTCACTCCAGAGAGAACAAACCAAGTTTCTCCAACCTCTCCTCGTAGCTAATGCCCTCCATACCAGGTAACATGCTGGTAAATCTTTTCTGTACCCTCTCCAAAGTCTCCACATCTTTCTGGTAGTGTGTGGTGACCAGAATTGAACACTATATTCCAAGTGCAGCCTAACTAAGGTTCTGTAAAACTGCAATATGACTTACCAATTTTTAAACTCAATACCGCGGCCTATGAAGGTAAGCATGCCAAGTTCATTCTTGACTACCTTCTCGGAGTATCGAGTATAAAAGTTGGAGGGTTATGATAAGGTTATATAAGGCATTGGTGAGGCCAAATTTAGAGTATTGCGTACAGTTTTGGTCACCGAGTTACAGGAAGGATGTAAATAAGGTTGATGTACTTGTTTTTATCCTACAGGTGCTTTGGTCCACCTTGTTGTCTAAAAAGGGGCATACACGTCGTGAGAGGATTTTTTTCGAGAGTATCCTTGTGCTTCACGTCGTTAGTGTGCGCTGGACCATTTGATGGGCAACACGACAGCTCAGTGACTATCGCTGTGCTGTGCAGATACATGGATTTGGGCCTGTGTCTGTGGGAGTTTGCGCATTCTCCCCGTGCTTGCGCGGGTTTTCTCCAGGTGCTCCGATTTCCTCCCACATCCCAAAGATGTGCTCTTAGGCTAATTGGCAAAACAAATTCTCCCTAAATTGTCTCAAATTTGGTTTATAATCCATAGATCTACAAACATAGACAGGGATCGCGGGTAGAGGTGGGAACATCGGGGTGGCGGCCCGGGCTCATTGGGCCGAAGGGCCTGTTTCCCATGCTGTTTTTTTCTTTGTTCTTGAAAGAGTGCAGAGAAGGTTCATAAGGATGTTGCCAGGACTTGAGAAGCTGAGTTACAGAGAGATTGAATAGGTTAGGACTTTATTTCCTGGAGCGTAGAAGAATGAGGGGAGATTTGATAGAGGTGGATAAGATTTTGATGGGTATTGATAGAGTGAATGCAAGCAGGCTTTTTCCACTGAGGCGAGGGGAGAAAAAAAACCAGAGGGCATGGGTTAAAGGAGAAAAGTTTAATGAGAATATTAGGTGGGATTCTTCATGCAGAGAGTGGTGGGAGTGTGGAATGAGCTGCCGGATAAAGTGGTAAATGTGGGCTCACTTCTAACATTTAAGAAAAACTTGGACGGGTTCATGGATGAGAGGGGTGTGGGGGGATATGGTTCAAGTGCAGGTCAGTGGGACTCGGCAAAAAATGGTTCGGTGCAGACAAGAAGGGCTGAAAGGCCTGTTTCTGAGTGGTAATTTTCTATGGTTCTCCACCTGCATTGCCACTTTCAATGACCTGTGTACCTGTACACCCAGATCCCTCAATACTCTTAAGGGTTCTGTCATTTACTGTATATTTCCTACCTGTATTAGACCTTGCAAAATGCGTTCCGGATTAAACTCCGTCCGCCGTCTCTCCACCAAAGCCTCCAACTGATCTATATCCTGCTGTATCCTCTGATGGTCCTCATTGCTATCAGCAAATCCACCAACCTTGGTGATGTCTGCAAACTTACTAATCAAACCAGGTTATTTTGGAATCACAAGCTTGCGCTCCGAAAGCTGGTGCTGTGGGATAAAACTGTTGGACATTTAAACTGGTGTTGTGAGTCTTCTTATTGCACCCAATTCTGGCCAACGCCAGTATCTCCACATCGTATATACTTTTAGCAAGACCACTCCCCCCCCCAATCTTTAACCTCTATTCCGTTTGAAATAGAGACCGACATTCCACTTTCCTTGCCTATTTCCTGCCGAATTTGCATTGCTAGACTTTTGCAAGAGGATTCCAAATCCCTCTGAGTTGCCGCTTTCTGCAGTCTCTCTCTCTCCCATTCAGCTCTTTTATTCTTCCTACAAATGTAGGAAATGCGAAGTTCCTACATCAAATCTGAATTTGATGTCAGAATATCAAGAAGACGTGTAAACGTGAGGTTCTCCACTTTGGTAGAAATAATAGTAGGAGGGATTATTATTCGAAGGGTGAAAAGCTGCAGCATGCGACGGTGCAGAGGGATCTGGGTGTCCTTGTGCATGAATCGCAAAAAACCCAGTCTGCAGATGTAGCAGGTGATCAAGAAGACGAATGGGATATTGGCTTTTTAGCAAGGGGGACAGAATATAAAAGCAGGGAGGTCTTGCTGCAACTGTACAGGGCACTGGTGAGGCCGCAACTGGAGTACTGTGTACGGTTTTGGTCCCCTTATTTGCGAAAGGATATATTGGCTTTGGAGGGAGTGCAGAGAAGGTTTACCAGGCTGATACCGGAGATGAGGGGGTTAGCTTATGAGGAGAGATTGAATAGATTGGATCTGTATTCGTTGGAGTTTGGAAAGTTTGGAGGGGCGGATCTTTTCAAGACTTACAAGATAATGAAGGGGTTGGATAGGGTGGAGGTAGAGAGATTCTTCCCGCTCAGAAAGGATAGCAGGACTAGAGATCACAGCCTCAAAATAAGGGAGGGGACAGGGAGGGGAGTGCAGTTGGGATTGGAATTAAGGTGAAATTTCTTTACTCAAAGGATGGTGAGTCTCTGGAATTCTCTGCCCGTTGAAGTGGTGGAGGCTCCCTCGCTGAATATATTTAAGTCACGGGTTTGTGATAGACAAGGGAATTAAGGGTTATGGGGAGAAAGTGGGGAAAGTGATCCACTTCAGATCAGCCGTGATCTTATTGAACGGCGGGGCAGGCTCGAGAGCCCACTCCTGCTCACATTTCTTACGTTCTAGTGTCACCGTCACCAGAAACTGGCCAACCTGCCTGCTTCCGTGTCACCCGGTAAGCTTGGAGAGGGAGTTTAACAGCCACAATACGTCGACGAATGTGTGAGGAATCGTTGTTTAAAAAAGTGCAGCCGAAAGTTATTTATCTTAACGAATCCAGTCTTCAGATCGTTGGGAATGGGACTCCGAAAGATTCAAGTCGTTCTGAACAAGGCCAAGGAATAAATATCCCGGTGTACGTAATATTTGGAGGTTATCATTGACCCATCGTATGACAGTGTGGTTAAGCAGAGCAGGTTGCGAATAAGTAATTCACCTCCCGGCTCCCCCAGAGCCTCTCCACCATCTACAAGGCACGAATCACAGGGGTGCAACGGATTACTTGCCTGGATGAATGCGGCTCCAGCAACAAACGCAAGCTCGACACCATCCAGGAGAAAGCAGTCCCCGGTTGATGGGCACCCCATCCATAAACATCCAATTCCCCCTCCAGCTCCGACGCTCAATAGCAGCCGTGTGTAACATCTACAAGATGCACTGCGGCAACTCACCAAGGATCCACAGGCAACATTTCCCAAAGATGTGCTCTTAGGCTAATTGGCAAAACAAATTCTCCCCAAATTGTCTCAAATTTGGTTTTTTAATCCATAGATCTATAAACATGGACAGGGATTGCAGATAGAGGTGGGAACATCGGGGTGGCGGCGCGGGCTCGTTGGGCCGAAGGACCTGTTTCCCGTGCTGTTTTGTTCCTTGTTCTTCCATCTAAATATAGAACACTACAGCACAAACAGGCCCTTCGGCCCACGAGTTGCGCCGATCGTATCCCTACCTACCAGGCCTATCTATAACCCTCAATCCCATTAGATCCCATATACTCATCCAGAAGTCTCTTAAAAGGCCCCAGCGAGTTCGCCTCTATCACCACCGACGGCAGCCGATTCCTATCACTCACCACCCTCTGACTGAAAAACGTACCTCTAACGTCTCCTCTGTACTTACCCCCCAGCATCTTAAACCTGTGTCCTCTCGTAGCAACCATTTCAGCCCTGGGAAATAGCCTCCGAGAATCCACCCTATCAGGATTCTGATAGGTCGCCTCTCAACCTACGTCACTCTAGGGAGAAGAGTCCTAGCTCCCTCAACCTATCTTCATAAGGCCTGCCTCCCAATCCAGGCAACATCCTTGTAAATCTCCTCTGCACCCTCTCAATAGCTTCCACATCCTTCCTGTAGTGAGGCGACCAGAACTGCAAACAAGTGGGTCTGACAAGGGTCTTATAAAGTTGCAGCATTACCTCCTGACTCCTAAACTCAATCCCTCAATTAATGAAGGCCAGTACCCCATATACCTTCTTGACCACATCCTGCAATTTAAGAGTCCTCTGGACTCGGAGCCCTTCTGATCCTCGACACTGCTAAAAGTCCTGCCCTTGACATTATACCTAGAAGGACAAGGGTAGCAGACAGCAGCGTGCAGAACACCACCACCTGCAAATACCATCCCCTGAAGCCCCATCTGCTTTCCTCCACCATCCTGACTTGGAAATATATCAGCCGTTTCTTCATAGTGGCTGGGTCAAAATCCTGGAAGTGCCTCCTTAGCAGCGCTGTGGGACAACCCACAAGATCCAAGAGGGCAGCTCGCTGGCACCTTGGAAGACACACGACGGTGCAGAGCCACTGAGCAGAGACTGATAGCCAAGTTCCGCACACACGAGGACGGTCTTAACAGGGATCTTGGCTTCATGTCACACTATCTGTAACTCCCCTGACTTGCCTGGGTTAGCAAAAAACCTCACTTACTGTGCTGTCTGGAGACAATACACATCTCTGTGCTCAGTGCTCCATCCACTCACATTGTTAGCCACTTTAAGACTTGAATAGCAGGTTAGGTGTAAAGATTAGTGATCTGTAAACTGTCTGTGCTGATTTGTGTGCTATTGCAGACCAGAACACCTCATTCGCCTGACAAAGGCTACAAAAGCTGAAAGCTTGCGAGTTTACTATCAAATAAATCGCTTGGATTTAAAACTGGTGTTGCAGACTTCTTACTGTGTCTACCTTGGAAAAATACATAAGCTCCTGACTAGTTGAGAGGGTAGAGATAAAGGGAATGTTTTCCCTTCCGGGAGAGGCAAGAACTAGGGGATACCGTTTCGGAATAAGGACTCCACCATTTGAAGCAGAGGTGAAGGAGATATCCCTTTCTGGAAGTCATTCGTCTGTGAAATTTCCTTCCGCAGGGAGAAACAGAGGCTGAAGTTTAAAGTTTATTTATTAGCGTCACCAGCGGGCTTACGTTAACGCCGCGATGAAGTTACTGTGAAAAATCCCCGAATTGCAACACTCTGGTAGGGTGACGCTGAGAGATCATTTCGCACGGCCAATGCACCTAACCCGGTTTAATTTCCTCCCCTGCCCCCAGTTTAATTCCAGTGTCATGCTGGCTCACTGCCTCGCCGCACCAGGGTTCAATTCCCGCCCTTGGGTCTGTGCGGAGTCCGCCGCGTGTTCTCCCCATGTCTGTGTGGGTTTTCCTCCGGGTGTTCCGGTTTCACCCCCCCCTCCCACCGCAGTCTGAAAGACATGCTGGTGAAGATGCTAAACTCCCCGTCAGTGTTACCTGGTGTCCACTAAGGGGGATTTTCCACAGCAACTTCATTGCGGTGTTAATGTAAGCCTGCTTGTGACACTGATAAATAAGAAGGAGAACAAGAACAAAACAGCACGGGAAACAGGCCCTTCGGCCCAACGAGCCCACGCCACCATCTCAATGTTCCCACCTCTACCCGCGATCCCTGTTCATGTTTATAGATCTATGGATTAAAAACCAAATTTGAGACAATTTAGGGAGAAGTTGTTTGCCAATTAGCCTAAGAGCACATCTTTGGGATGTGGGAGGAAACTGGAGCACCCGGAGAAAACCCACGCAAGCACGGGGAGAATGCGCAAACTCCCACAGACACAGGCCCAAATCCATGTATCTGCACAGCACAGCGATAGTCACTGAGCTGTCGTGTTGCCCATCAAATGGTCCAGGTCAAGCGTACACTAACGACGTGAAGCACTAGGATACTCTCGAAAAAAAAATCCAAGAGCAGCCCTCTCACGACCCACCGCGTGTATGCCCCTCGTTAGACAACAAGGCGGACCAAAGCACAAATCTTTAATTCCACCCCGCTCTGTCCCCCCAGTTGGTTTGATTTCACGTACTGGGTTTGGAATAGAGAGAAGCTGTGAGTATGTCCTTTCCCACCAGACTGGGGGTGGCAGGGCAGGGGTGGGGGGGGGTGCAGCACAGAGTGACATGTACAACTCTTTGAGACTGAGGGGGCTGAGGGAGGCAAATGTCTTCACTCAGAAGTTGGGGGGAGGGGGTCACTGTTTGCCATTCTCTTTCAGAGAGCTCCTGTGTCCCAGAGGCTACCTGAGATTTTTTTCCCGCCCTCCGGGGACAGGCTTGGTTCCGCTTGAAGATCAGAGGGTTTTATTTAACGGGGAGGTGGGGGGCAGCTTCCCCCCTCACCCCGCCCCGGGGCCCCGATCCTGCTCTCGTTAGTTTTTCCGATGTGAAATATTTGAGAGCAGCAGGAGGGGCAAATTTCGTGCCCCCCACCCCGAATCCCGAGGTTCTCCGCTCAGGAGTGAAATGTGTGCCTGCTGCCATCAGCTGGTCCTAAGCCGGATAGCAGTCGAGAGTCTGTCTGTATTTTATATCAATACCTTCTCACAGCGTGGAGCTGGCGTTAGAGCAGCGTTTACTCTCCATCCCTCACTGCCCCTTGGTGAAGGTGATTATGAGCTGCCCTCTTGAACCCGCTGCGTGATGTCAAGTTTAGAGTTGATCGTTTATTTATTTGCTAGTACCGCAAGTAGGCTGACGTTAACACTGTAATGAAGTTACTGTGAAAATCCCCTAGCCGCCGCACTCCGGCACCCATTTGGGTAATACTGAGGGAGAATTTAGCATGGCCAATGCGCCCTAACCAGCACATCTTTCTGGTGTGTGTGTGTGTGTGTGTGTGTGTGTGTGTGTGTGTGTGTGTGTGTGTGTGTGTGTGTGTGTGTGTGTGTGTGTGGTGTGTGTGTGTGTGTGTGTGTGTGTGTGTGTGTGTGTGTGTGTGTGTGTGTGTGTGTGTGTGTGTATGATGTGAGAGTATGTGTGTGTTTGTGTGTGGTATGTGTGTGTGTCTATGTGTGTATGTGTGTGAGTGTGTGTGTGCGTGTGATGTATGTATGTGTGTGAGAGTATGTGTGTGTGTGTGTGTGAGAGGTGTGTGTATGTATGTATGTGAGAGTATGTGTGTGTGTGTATGTGTGTGAGTGTGTGTGTGTATGTATGTATGTGAGAGTATGTGTGTTTGTGTGTGTGTATGTGTGTGAGAGTATGTGTGTGTGCATGTGTGTGTGTGTGTGAGTATGTGTGTGTGCGCGCGCATGTGTGCGTGTGCATTCATGTGTGCATGTATGAGTGTGTTTATGTATGCGTGTGCACATTTGTGTGTGCGTGTGTGCATTCATGTGTGTATGTGTGTGAGAGTGTGTGTGTGTATGTATGTATGTATGTGAGAGTATGTGTGCGCGTGTATGTATGTATGTGAGAGTATGTGTGCGCGTGTATGTATGTATGTGAGAGTATGTGTGTGTGTGTATGTGTATGTGTGTGAGTGTGTGTGTGCGTGTGTATGTATGTGAGAGTATGTGTGTGTGTGTATGCGTGTATGTGTGTGAGAGTATGTGTGTGTGTGTACGTGCATGTGTGTGTGCGTGTGCATTCATGTGTGCGTGTATGAGTGTGTTTATGTATGCGTATGCACATTTGTGTGTGCGTGTGTGCATTCATGTGTGCATGTGTATGAGAGTGTATGTGTGTGTGTGTGTGTGTGTGTGTGTGTGCACGTGTGCATGTGTGTGTGCGTGTATGTGCGTGAGTATGTGTGTATCTCCATGTCCGTATGCCCTTGTTAGACTGCAAGTTACTGGACAAGAAAATGCAGTTGTTAAACCTGGCTTTGATAGTTGCTCACTTATATATTTGGCAAAGTTTATTTATTTGTCTCAGAAGTAGACTTACATTAACACTACAATGAAGTTACTGTGAAAAATTCCCTAGTCGCCACACTCTAGTGCCTGTTTGGGTAACACTGAGGGTGAATTTAGCATCTAATGTAGTTTACCCACTGTGCTGTTGGGGAGGGAGTCTCAGGATTTGGACCCAGTGACAGTGAAAGGAATGGCCGATATATTTCCAAGTCAGGATGGTGAGTGACCCAGGCATAGAACAAAGAACAAAGAACAAAACAGCACAGGAAACAGGCCCTTCGGCCCAATGAGCCCACGCCGCCACCCCAATGTTCCCACCTCTACCCGTGATCCCTGTCTACGTTTGTAGATCTATGGATTAAAAACCAAATTTGAGACAATTTAGGGAGAATTTGTTTTGCCAATTAGCCTAAGAGCACACCTTTGGGATGTGGGAGGAAACCGGAGCACCCGGAGAAAACCCACGCAAGCACGGGGAGAATGCGCAAACTCCCACAGACACAGGCCCAAATCCATGTACCTGCACAGCACAGCGATAGTCACTGAGCTGTCGTGTTGCCCATCAAATGGTCCAGGTCAAGCATACACTATCGATGTGAAGCACTAGGATACTCTCAGAAAAAGATCCTCTCACGACCCATCACGTGCATGCCCCTTGTTAGACAACAAGGTGGACCAAAGCAAGAGTGGGCAAAGAGGTGGGAGATGGAATACAATGTGGAAAAGTGTGAGGTTATGCACTTTGGAAGGAAGGATGGAGGCATAGACTATTTTCTAAATGAAAAATGCTTAGGAAATCAGATGCACAAAGAAACTTGGGAATTCTTGTTCAAGATTCTCTTAACGTTAACATGCAGGTTAGAAAGACAAATGCAATGTGAGCATTCATGTCCAGAGGAGAAGAACACAAGAGCAGGGATGTATTTCTGAGGCTGTATTAAGCTCTGGTCAGACCCCATTTGGAGTATTGGTGAGCAGTTTTGTGCCCCATATCTAAGGAACGATGTGCTGGTCTTGGAAAGGGTCCAGAGGAGATTCACAAGGACGATCCCTGGAATGAAGAACTGGTCGTATGAGGACCGGTTGAGGATTCTGGGTCTGTACTCGTTGGAGTTGAGAAGGATGAAGGAGGGGGGAATCTTATTGAAACTTATGGGATACTGCAAGGCCTGGATAGAGTGGATGTGGAGAGGATGTTTCCACCATAAGGAAAAACTAGAACCAGAGGGCACAACCTCAGACTAAAGGGACAATCCTTTAAAACAGAGATAAGGAGGAATTTCTTCAGCCAGAGAGCGGGGAATCGGTGGAATTCTTTGCTGCAGAGGGTTGTGGAGGCCAGGTCATTGAGTGTCTTTAAGACAGAGATAGATAGGTTCTTGATTAATAAATGGCATAGGGGTCACGGGGAAAAGGCAGGAGAATGGGGATGAGGAAAATATCAGCCATGATTGCATGGCAGAGCAGACTCGATGGGCCGAGTGGCGTAATTCTGCTCCTATGACTTAATGTCTTATGCTCTTAACAAGCTGTGATACATCTGGGAAGGATACTTTCTATGGTGCATCTGTTGGTGAGAATTGTAGCGGACGTGCCAAATTCCCTTCACCTTCTGAGAAAGTAGCAGCTGGGCTTTCTTAACTATAGCATTGGCGTGGAGTGATCAGGACAGATTGTTGGTGATCTGAACACTTAGAAGCCCTCGACCATTTCCAAATCATGATGTAGACAGGGGCATACAAAGAACAAAGACCAACACAGCACGGGCAATAGGCCCTTCGGCCCAACGAGCCCACGCCACCATTTTCACGGTGTGAGTTCCCTCTTCCACCCATGACCCTTGTCTGTGCTTACGGAAATCCACATTGGAAACCAGACTGAGGGGAGGCAACTTAGGGACAATTTGTTACACCAATCAGCCTAACAGCACATCTTTGGGGGGGGTGGGGGGAAACCGGAGCACCCAGAGAAAACCCACGCAAGCCCCAAGGGGAGAACGCGCAAACCTCCAGAGCCCAAATCCATGTATCTGCACAGCACAGCGATAGTCACTGAGCTGTCGCGTTGCCCGTCAAATGGTCCAGTTTAAGCGTACACTAATGACATGAAGCACTCGGCAACTCTCGAAGCAACATCCAAGAGCAGCCCACGCCTGACCCACCGCGTGTATGCCCCTCGTTGGTCAACAAGGTGGACCGAGAAGGGCATGGAAAGGGCACGGTCTCCATTCTGCTCCCTGAAGTCGATGACCATTGTTTTGCTGACATTGAGGGAGAGATTATTGCCATCGCACCGGTTCACCAGATGTGGGTAATGGGCATTAAGCCGCACTTCTACACATCTGAATTGACTGCTGCAACCTGTTTGTTCAGATAACTGAAAGGAAAAAAAACATTAGTTATGTTGTAATCTCCCTTATCCCAGCGGACATCCCAAACGTTACAAAATACAGTCTCTGGGAATGCAGAGCTCCAGAGACTCGCTGGGACAAAAGAGCTACATCACGGCCCGATAGAATTTCTTCACACTTAAAATGTTTGAAACGTTTCACCGTTTTTTGAAAATATATTACCTCGTACTTGCTGTCACTGGCGTCGTTGGTGAGTACCGATGGTCGACTCAATATTTTGATTTGATTTATTACTGTCGCATGTATTAATAGAGAGTGAAAATTGTTGTCTCCTGCGTGCTAGACAGAGAAAGCATACTGTGCACAGAGAAGGAAAGGAGAGGGTGCAGATTGTAGTGTTGCAGTCATCGCTAGGGTGTAGAGAAAGATCAACTTAGTGCGAGGTAGGTCCATTCAAAAGTCTGACGGCAGCAGGGAAGAAGCTGTTCTTGACTCGGTTGGTACGTGACTTTTCTACCTTTTTCCCAATGGAAGAAGGTGGAAGAGAGAATGTTCGGGGTGCGTGGGGTCCTTAACTATACCGGCTGCTTTGCTAAGGCAGCGGGAAGCATAGACAGGGTCAACGGATGGGAGGCTGGTTTGTGTGATGGGCTGGGCTACACTCATGACCTTTTGTAGTTCCTTGCGGTGTTGGGCAGAGCAGGAGCCCAGACCAAGCTGTGATTACAACCCAGAAAGAATGCTTTCTGTTGGTGCATCTGTAAAAGTTGGTGAGAGTTGTAGCTGACGTGCCAAATTTCCTTTAGTCTTCTGAGAAAGTAGAGGTGGGCTTTCTTAACTATAGTGTCGACATGGGGGGACCAGGACAAGTTGTTGGTAACCTGAACACATAAAAACTTGAAGCTCTTGACCCTTTCTACTTCGTCCCCGTTGATGTAGACAGGGGCATGTTCTCCTTTCTGCTTCCTGAAGCCGATGACAATCTATTTTGTTTTGTTGACATTGAGGGAGAGATTATTTTTGCTGCACCAGTTCACCAGATTCTCTATCCCATTCCTGTATTCTGTCTTGTCATTGTTTGAGATCCGACCCACTACGATGGTGTCGTCAGCAAACTTGAAAATCGAGTCGGGAGGGGAATTTGGTCGCGTGGTCAGAGGTGTATGAGGAGTATAGTCGCGGGCTGAGAACACAGGCTTGTGGGGCACCGGTGTTGAGGATGATAATGGAGGAGGTGTTGTTGCCTATCCTTACCGATTGTAGTTAGGAAGTTCAGGAGCTAATCAGAGGGATGTGCCGAGACCATGGACTTTGGAGGTGAGTTTTTGTGGGAATAATGGCGTTGAAGGCTGAGCTAAAGTCAATAAATAGGAACAAAGAACAAAGAACAAAACAGCATGGGAAACAGGCCCTTTGGCCCAACGAGCCCGCACCGCCACCCCGATGTTCCCACCTCTACCTGTGATCCCTGTCTATGTTTATAGATCTATGGATGAAAAACCAAATTTGAGACAATTTAGGGAGAATTTGTTTTGCCAATTAGCCTAAGAGCACATCTTTGGGATGTGGGAGGAAACCGGAGCACCCGGAGAAAACCCACGCAAGCACGGGGAAAATGCACAAACTCCCACAGACACAGGCCCAAATCCATGTATCTGCACAGCACAGCGATAGTCACTGAGCTGTCGTGTTGCCCATCAAATGGTCCAGGTCAAGCGTACACTAACGACGTGAAGCACTAGGATACTCTCAAAAAAAAAATCCAAGAGCAGCCCTCTCACGACCCATCGCGTGTATGCCCCTTGTTAGACAACAAGGTGGACCAAAGCACCTGTAGGATAAAAACAAGTACATCAATATCATCATCTATTTACCCAATTCCCAGGGACTTCCAAGGCTCATGATCCCTATTTTAAATCAGTTTTCTATACCCCTCCATTCCCATTTTGTTCATGTGCCCATCCAAGTATTCCTTAAATATCTCCAGAGTGCCTGCCTCCACCACTTTACTTGGCAGCGCATTCCATACCCCCACCACCCTCGGTGTGAAAAAAACTCCCTCTAGCATCCAAATTATACCTTACCCCCCTCACCCTAAGCCCGTGACCCCTCGTGCTATTAGAGTCCATCCTCGGAAAAAGCTTATCAAGGATTAAGGATAGCTTGGAATAGTGGCAATAAGGTAATGTAATGGCCTTGACTGCTGTGTCCATGATGGGGCACAGCATCTAGCTGCTGTTAGTAAGTCCTATTTCTGGAAGGACACAGGCAGCACTTAGCAGAGAGAACTCCTATAGGGCATTCCAGTTTAGTGATCTGAAAAACTGTATTTCTGCTGTCAGCACCAAACCTGTTGATGGGAGATATTCATCGTGGAGTTCGGTTACAAAGTGGTGTGCCTCAGGGGTCTGTTTTGGGGCCCCTGCTGTTTGTAATTTTTATAAATGATCTGGATGAGGGTATTGAGGGATGGATCAGTAAATTTGCAGATGATACTAAAGTTGGTGGTGTGGTAGATAGTGAAGAAGGGTGTTTTAGTTTACAGAGTGACTTGGACAAGTTGCAGAGCTGGGCCGAGAGGTGGCAAATGGAGTTTAATTTGGAAAAGTGTGAGGTAATGCACTATGGCAGGAATAATAAATGTGTAGAGTATAGGGCTAATGGTAGGATTCTTAATAGTGTTGATGAACAGAGGGATCTTGGTGTATTGGTGCATAGATCCCTGAAAGTAGGCAGTCAAGTCGATAAGGTTGTTAAGAAGGCATATGGAGTCTTAGCTTTTATTGGTAGGGGGATTGAATTTCGGAGCCCCAACGTCATGTTGCAACTGTACAAAACTCTAGTGCGGCCGCACTTGGAGTATTGTGTGCAGTTCTGGTCCCCTCATTATAGGAAAGATGTGGAGGCATTGGAAAGGGTGCAGAGGATGTTTACCAGGATGTTGCCTGGTATGGAGGGCAGGTCTTATGAGGAGAGGCTGAGGGATTTGAGGTTGTTTTCGTTAGAGAGGAGGCGGCTAAGAGGAGACCTTATCGAAGCATATAAGATGATTAGAGGTTTAGATAGGTTGGACAGTGATAGCCTTTTTCCTAGGATGGAGAAAGCTAGCACGAGGGGACACAGCTTTAAATTAAGGGGTGATAGTTATAGGACGATATCAGAGGTAGGTTCTTTACCCAAAGGGTGGTTCGGGAGTGGAATGCCCTGCCTGCAGCAGTTGTAGATGCGCCAAGTTTGGTGGCGTTTAAGAGGTTAGTTGATAAGTATATGGAAGAGAAGGGAATGGTTTTGTTTGGAGGGGCATTGCTTTTTATATTGGTCGGCGCAACATTGAAGGCCGAAGGGCCTGTTCTGTGCTGTAATGTTCTATGTTCTATAAACCCTTTAACTTTCTTCAGTGCTTTGAAAAATATCAGTAATTATTAATATTTCTAGATCACTTCTGATGAAAGTTAAAGTGGATTCTCTGCTAAAGTAAAAGTTCCAAAGATGTGAAGGTTAGGTTAATTAGCCATGCAACATGCTTGGTGGTTATAGGGATAGGGTGGGGGGAGAGGGCCTTGACAAAGGTATCCTTGTTATCGAGATGTTCCAAAATATTAAAATATTCAGTGAGATGTTGCTCCCTGATCCATATAATGAAGCAAATATCATGCTGCTGCCATACAAACAGCAGTGTAATTGAAACAGATTGCAGGCTCAACATTTGGTGATGCTTCCAAAATTTTCTTAACATTAAACGTAATTTAAAATTGGAATCGCACTTATGCAAAATTGTTGAATAGTTGCATTGAGCAGTGTGATTGGGACAGGCTGAGTGTGTGGGGAATGTGGTGTAACGTGGATCAAAGTGAGTTTATTCACATTCACTGTAGCAGAGAGGGCAGTGAGAGAAGACAAAGCCATGGTTGAATTGGTTTCTTATCGGCACATGAGTTGGGATGGAGCGAAAAGTATTGTTCCGTGCGCGCTATGCAGACAAAAGCAGACTGTTCGTAGAGAAAGCAAGGAAAGGGTGCAGAATTTCAGGAGAGAAGAAGAACAAAAATGCCCAGGTGGTAGTTGTGGGGGGGGGGGCTGGAACTTAATTCCTCGGAGAGGCAGAAACCCTCAATCCATTTAAAAATACCTGGCTATGCACCTCAATAACTTTCAAAGCTACCTGCCAAATGCACAGGAGTCGGATTTGAATGGATGGACCCTTCTCAGATTGACCGCATCTACACCTCCCACTGCCTCGGAAAAGCACCAGCGTAATCAAGGACCCCTCGGACATTCTCTCTTCCATCTCCTCCCATCAGGTAAAAAGAAACAGAAATCTGAGATCAGCTGACTCAAGAACAGCTTCTTCCCTGCCTCTGTCAGACTTTTGAATGGACCAACCTCACATTAAGTTGATCTTTCTCGAGCTGTGACTGTAACACTGACATCCCGCACTCTCTCTTTTCCTTCTCCGCGTATTTCTTTGTATAGTGTGCAAGAAACAATACTTTTCACTGATTACCCATACGTGTGACAATAATAAATCAAATGTGAAGTTTATTTATATTAGTGTTACAAGTCAGCTTTATATCCACACTGCAATGAAGTTACTGTGAAAATCCCCTAGTCGCCACACCTTGCTCTGCCTGTTCGGGTACAATGAGGGGGAATTTAGCACATTGTACCCGTAACCCCGTACATTTACCATAGGGAACCAACCTAATACTCACATCTTTACCAAACCTGTTGATGGGAGATATTCATCGTGGAGTTCGGTGACAAGTGGTGTGCCTCAGGGGTCTGTTTTAGGGCCCCTGCTGTTTGTAATTTTTATAAATGATCTGGATGAGGGTATTGAGGGACGGATCAGTAAATTTGCAGATGACACTAAAGTTGGTGGAGTGGTAGTTAGTGAAGAGGGGTGTTGCAAATCCACCTAACCTGCACATCTTTGGACACTTAGGTGTAATTTAGCATGGCCAATCCTCCAACATGTCTTTAGGAGTGTGGGACCAAGGGAGCGCCTGGAGGAAACCCACGCAGACACGGGGAGAACATGCAGACTCCACACAGAGAGTGAGCCCCGAGTCGGGAATCAAACCCAGTTCGCCCAGAGACTCTGAGGCAACAGTGCTAACCATGTCACCCTGAGATCCTTCCTGCCTTCAAACAGACATTGTTGAATACAATACAACTGGACGTTTGTACATTGTAAGTCACATTAGGTGCATTCCAACACTTTCCGCTTACCTCAAAAATATGTGGATGTTCACACGGCAGTTTGTTGGCTATCCCAAGAACTATCTGTCTTTCTTATTTCTCCTAGTCTGCGTGTAGAGGATTGGATAGATTGGGATTATTTCCCTTGGAACAGAAGAGACTCGGAGAGACATGATTGAAGCCTACTGTCCCTACAGGACAGAAAGAGGCCATTCATCCCATCTAGTCTTGAGGGTGGTTCTGGATGGCTCTTTTTCTGCATGGAGGTCAGTCACCAGTGGATGTTCTGGGACCCTCGCTGTGTGGCATATTCATAAATGACCTGGATGAGGAAGTGGAGGGATGGGTGAGTAAGCTCGCCGATGACACGAAGGTCGGTGGTGTTGTGGATGGTCTGGAGGGATGTCAGAAGTTGCAGCAGGACATCGACAGGATGCAAGACTGGGCGGAGAAGTGGCAGATGGACTTCAACGCGGATAAATGTGTTGTGGTCCATTTTGGCAGATCCAATGGGATGAATGAGTACACTATCAAAGGTCTTAGCTGTGTGGAAGAGCAGAGGGATCTTGGGGTCCAGGTCCATAAGACTCTCAAATCGGCCTCCCAGGTGGAGGATGTGGTTAAGAAAGCTTACGGTGTACTGGCCTTCATTCATCGAGGTATTGAGTTCAGGAGTCAGGAGGTAATGCTGCAGCTTTATAGGACCCTTGTCAGACCACACTTGGAGTACTGTGTGCAGTTCTGGTCGCCTCACTATAGGAAGGATGTGGAAGCTATTGAAAGGGTGCAGAGGAGATTTACAAGGATGTCGCCTGGATTGGGAGGCATGCCTTATGAAGACAGGTTGAGGGAGCTGGGACTGTTCTCCCTGGAGATACGAAGGTTGAGAGGCGACCTGATAGAGGTTTACAAGATGTTGAGAGGAATAGATAGGGTGGACTCTCAGAGACTGTTTCCCAGGGCTGAAATGGTCACGACGAGAGGGCACAGATTTAAGGTGCAGGGAAGCAAGTACAGAGGGGATGCTAGGGGAAAGTTTTTCACTCAGAGGTGGTGAGTGAATGGAATCGGCTGCCATCGGTGGTGGTCGAGGCGAACTCGCTGGGGTCTTTTAAAAGACTTCTGGATGAGTATATGGGATCCAATGGGATTGGGGGTTATAGGTAGGTCTATGGCTGGGTAGGTTTTGTTGTGTTCGGCACAACTTGTGGGCTGAAGGGCCTGTTTGTGCTGTAGTGTTCTATGTTCTATGTTCTAGTCCGCACTGGCTCCGTGAAAGACAATCCCACCCAAACCCTCCAATGCACCCGTAACCCCGTACATTTACCATGGCGAATCAACCTAATACTGACATCTTTACAATAAGGTGTAATTTAGCATGGCCAATCCACCTAACCTGCACACCTTTGGACACTAAGGGGCAATTTAGCATGGCCAATCCACCTAATCTGCACATCTTTGGACACTAAGGGGCAATTTAGCATGGCCAGTCCACCTAAAGTGCACCTCTTTAGAGATAAAGGGGCAATTTACATGGCCAATCTACCTAACCTGCGCATTTCTGGACAGTGGGAGGAAACAGACTCAGGAGGAATGGGCAAACTCCACACTCCCTGGTGATCCAGGGCCACAATTGATCCTGGTTACTCGGTGCTAATCACCGTGCTGTGAGGGGTGTAAACTCGTGAGGGACACAGATAGAGCAGGCAGGAATAAACTTTTCCTCTTGGTAGAAGGATTAATGATAGGGGGGGGGGGGGGGGGGGGGGAGGGAGCATGGATATAAGATGAGTGGCAGGAGAATTTGAGGGGATTGTGAGGCTGGGGAGTCTGGAACTCATTGTCTGAACTGGTGACGGAGGCAGAGACCCTCGTAACATTACAGAGCTATTTAGATGGGCACTTGTGATGCCAAGGCTGCGGGCCAATTGCTGGAAAATGGGTTCCAAATAGTTGGACACGTTGCCCTTGGCGTGACGGGCTGTGGAACTCACAATAAGGTTTCAGTTTGTTCTTGCTAATTTGCCAGTAACTTGACGTCCCAGCTGTAAACAATTTCATTGATGGCCGATGGTGACATCTTGGCGTTGTCACTGAATGACTAATCCTGAATCCCTCTAGGGATGGGGGTTCAATTCCCACCGTAGCAGCTGGTAAAATTTGAACTCAATTTTAAAAATGTCCAGGAAAACCATTCTCATTGTCGTGAAAACCCATCTGCTTCACTAACACCATTTAGGGAAGGAAATCTGCCGTCTTTACACAGTCTGGCCGACGTGTGACTTTTGTAATGCATCCTCACTAATCACCCCATCCACCCGACTGTTCCCTGACCCAACCAAACACCTGCCTGACCAGGCGCAAAACCTCCACCTAACCCCCTACAAGCACATGCCTACCTTCATGTCGACCACCCAATTCCCTACCTCACATGAATGGTTAGTACTGCTGCCCCACAGTGCCCGGAACCTGGGTTCAGTTCCCAGCTTGGGTGTCTGTCTGCATGGACTCTGCATGTTCTCCCTGTGTCTGCGTGGGTTTCATCCAGTCTATTCCCATAACCCCATGTATTTAGCCTGCTGGTCCCCCTGACACTAGGGGGGCAATTTAGCGTGCCCAATCCACCCTAACCCGCAGATTTTTGGAGCGTAGGAGGAAACCAGAGCACCCGGAGGGAACCCACGCAGACACGGGGAGAACGTGCAAACTCCACTCAGACAGTGACCCAAGGCTGGGATCGAACCCAGGTCCCTGGCACTGTGAGGCAGCAGTGCTAACCCACTGTGCCACCCACTAATGGACCCATTCATTTGCTGCCTTTCAAATATAGACTCTCATGTCAAGAAATATGTGGGCAATTTCTTTCTCATCTTTGACTTTCTTGCGTTCAGCAGAACGACTCTGGAGAAGTTGCTCTGTTTCGTGTCTGAATATGGGATATGGAGCAAGGGCAGGCAGAAGGAATTAGCTTAACCTGATGTCATGTTCAGCACAACATAGTGGGCCAAAGGGCCTGATCCTGTGCTTGCTCTATTATGTTCAGCCATGATCAGAGGGACTGGCGGAAAGCAGACTCTCTGGCCAATATCTTTCCTTGATAGTCTCAAAGCAGAGCAGGGACAAGACATTTACCATGATTATATACACCAGATGGTCACTTTTATTCTTCTGCTATAGTGATTGCAACTGATGTTGCTTCAGTTTTCACAAACATGATTGAAGAATATCCTTGTGTCTAAAGATGTGTGGGTTAGGTGGATTGGCCGTGCTAAATTGTCCCTTAGTGTCCAAAAATGTGAGGATTAGGTGGATTGGCCATGCTAAATTATCCCTTAGTGTCCAAAAATGTGAGGATTAGGTGGATTGGCCATGCTAAATTGCTCCTTAGTGTAGAAAGATGTGTATGTTAGATGGATTAACCATGCTAAATTGTCCCTTTGCATCCAAAGATTTGTGGGTTAGTTAGATTGGCAATGCTAACTTGATCCTTAGTGGACAAAGATGTGTTGGCTACGTGGAATGACCATGCTAAATTTTCCCTTAGTGTCCAAAGATATGCAGATTAAGTACTTTGGCCCTGCTAAATTGTCTCTTAGTGTCCGAAGATGTGCAGGTTAGGTGGATTGGCCATGCTAAGTTGTCCATTAGTGTCCAAGGGTGTGCAGGCTAGTTGGATTGGCCATGCTAAATTGCCCTTTAGCGACCAAAGATGTGTACGTTAGATGAGTAAGCTGGGCTAAATTGCCCCTTTGTGTCCAAAGATTAGTTGGATTGGCCATGCTAAATTGCACCTTAGTTGCAAAAGATGTATAGATTGAATGGATTGGCCATGGTAAATTGCCCCTTAGTGTCCAAACATATGCAGCTCAAGTGGATTGGCCATGCTAAATGGCTCCTTAGTTCCAAAGACGTGCAGGTTAAGTGGATTGGCCATGCTAACTTGTCTCTTTGTGTCCAAAGATGCATAGGTTAGGTGGATTGGCCATGGAATATTTTCCATTAGTGTCCAAGGATGTGCAGGTTAGAGGATTGACCATGCTAAATTGCCCCTTAGTTCCAAAGATGTGCAGGTTAAGTGGATTGACCATGCTAAATTGTCTCTTAGTGTCCAAAGATGTATAGGTTAGGTTGATTGGCCATGCTATATTTTCCCTTAGTGTCCAGGGATGTGCATGTTAGGTGGATTGGCCGTGCTAAATTTCCATTTAGTGTCCAAAGATGTGCAGGTTTGGTGATTGGTCATGCTACATTGCCCCTTAGTGTTCAAAGATTTGGAGGTTAGTTGAATTGGCTAACCTGATCCTTAATGCACAAAGATGTGTTGGTTACACAGAATGGCTATGCTAAATTGTCCGTTAATATTCAAAAATGTGCAGGTTTGGTGGATTGGCCATGTTGAATTGTCCATTAGCGTCTAAGGATGTGCAGATTAGGTGGATTGGCTATGCTAAATTGCTCCTTAGTGTACAAAAAGAGTACGTTAGGTGGATTAGCCATATTAAATTGTCCCTTTGTGTCCAAGGGTTTGTAGGTTAGTTGGATTGGCCATGCTAAATTGCTCCTTAGTGTACAAAGATATGTTGGTTACATGGAATGGTCATGCTAAATTCTCCCTTAGTGCCCAAAGATTTGCAGGTTTGATGGCTTGGTCATGCCAAATTGTCCCTTAGTGAGCAAAGATGCGCAGGTTAGGTGGATTGGCCATGTTAAATTGTCCCTTATGTTCAAATATGTGCAAGATTAGGTAGATAGGCCATGCTAAATTGTATTTAGATGTGCAGTTAAGTGGATTGACCATGCTAAATTGCCCCTTAGTGTCTAAAGATGTGCAGGCTTGGTGGATTGGCCATGATAAATTGTCCCTTCATGTCCAAAGATTTGCAGTTTGTTGAATTAGCCATGCTAAATTGCCCCTAATGTGCACATAGATGTGCAGGTTAGATGGATTGGCCATGCTAAATTGCTCCTTAGTGTACACTAGATGTGTATATTAGATGTATTAGCCATGCTAAATTACCCCTTAGTCTCCAAATATTTCCAGATTAGTTGGATTGGCCATGCGAAATTGCCCTTCAGTGCTGAAAGATGTACAGATTAGGTGAATTGGACATGCTAAATTGCCCCTTAGTGACCAAAGATAAGCAGGTTAGGTGCATTGACCCTGCTAAATTATCCCTTAATGTGCAAAAATGTGTGGGTTTGGTGGATTAGCCATGCTAAATTGTCCCTTAATGTCTAAAAATGTACAGGTTAGACAGATTGACCATGCTAAATTGTCCTTTAGTGTTCAAAAATGTGCAGGTTAGGTGAATTGGCCATATTAAATTGTATTTAGTGCGCAAAAATGTGCAAGATTAGGTTGGTTGGCCATGCTAAATTGTCCTTCAGTGTCCAAAGATGTGCAAGTTTAGTTGGATCGACCATGCTAAATTGTCCTGTGGTGTCCAAAGATGTGTAAGTTAGGTGGATTGGCCATGCTAAATTAACCCTTATTGTCCAATGATGTGTAGGTTAGGTGGATTGGCCACGCTAAATTAACCCTTATTGTCCAATGATGTGTAGGTTAGGTGGATTGGCCACGCTAAATTAACCCTTATTGTCCAATGATGTGTAGGTTAGGTGGATTGGCCACGCTAAATTAACCCTTATTGTCCAATGATGTACGGGTTAGGTGGATTGGCCACGCTAAATTAACCCTTATTGTCCAATGATGTACAGGTTAGGTGGATTGGCCATGCTAAATTAACCCTTATTGTCCAATGATGTGTAGGTTAGGTGGATTGGCCACGCTAAATTAACCCTTATTGTCCAATGATGTGTCGGTTAGGTGGATTGGCCATGCTAAATTAACCCTTATTGTCCAATGATGTACAGGTTAGGTGGATTGGCCATGCTAAATTAACCCTTATTGTCCAATGATGTGTAGGTTAGGTGGATTCGCCATGCTAAATTAACCCTTATTGTCCAATGATGTGTAGGTTAGGTGGATTGGCCATGCTAAATTAACCCTTATTGTCCAATAATGTGTAGGTTAGGTGGATTGGCCATGCTAAATTAATCCATATTGTCCAATGACGTGTAGGTTAGGTGGATTGGCCACGCTAAATTAGCCCTTATTGTCCAATGATGTACAGGTTAAGGATTGGCCACGCTAAATTAACCCTTATTGTTCAAAGACATGTAGGTTAGGTGGATTGGCCATGCTAAATTAATCCTTATTGTCCAAAGACATGTAGGTTAGGTGGATTGGCCATGCTAAATTAACCCTTATTGTCCAGAGACATGTAGGTTAGGTGGATTGGCCATGTTAAATTAATCCTTATTGTCCAAAGACATGTAGGTTAGGTGGATTGGCCATGTTAAATTAATCCTTATTGTCCAATGATGTGTAGGTTAGGTGGATTGGCCATGCTAAATTAACCCTTATTGTCCAATGATGTACAGGTTAGGTGGATTGGCCACACTAAATTAACCCTTATTGTCCAATAATGTACAGGTTAGGTGGATTGGCCACACTAAATTAACCCTTATTGTCCAATGATGTGTAGGTTAGGTGGATTGGCCATGCTAAATTAACCCTTATTGTCCAATGATGTACAGGTTAGGTGGATTGGCCACGCTAAATTAACCCTTATTGTCCAATGATGTACAGGTTAGGTGGATTGGCCATGTTAAATTAATCCTTATTGTCCAATGATGTGTAGGTTAGGTGGATTGGCCATGCTAAATTAACCCTTATTGTCCAATGATGTACAGGTTAGGTGGATTGGCCACGCTAAATTAACCCTTATTGTCCAATGATGTACAGGTTAGGTGGATTGGCCATGCTAAATTAACCCTTATTGTCCAATGATGTACAGGTTAGGTGGATTGGCCATGTTAAATTAACCCTTATTGTCCAATGATGTACAGGTTAGGTGGATTGGCCACGCTAAATTAACCTTATTGTCCAATGATGTACAGGTTAAGGATTGGCCATGCTAAATTAACCCTTATTGTCCAATGATGTGTAGGTTAGGTGGATTGGCCATGCTAAATTAATCCTTATTGTCCAATGACGTGTAGGTTAGGTGGATTGGCCATGCTAAATTAACCCTTATTGTCCAATGATGTACAGGTTAGGGATTGGCCACGCTAAATTAACCCTTATTGTTCAAAGACATGTAGGTTAGGTGGATTGGCCATGCTAAATTAATCCTTATTGTTCAAAGACATGTAGGTTAGGTGGATTGGCCATGCTAAATTAACCTTATTGTCCAGATGTAGTAGGTGGATTGGCCAGTAAATTAACCTTATTGTTGTGTGTGGTTGGTGGTGGTGTCTTATTGTCCAATGATGTACAGGTTAGGTGGATGGCCTTTTTTGTTGGTGGTGGTTGGTTTAACTTATGTCAATGATGTGAGGTTGGTGGATTGGCATGTTTTTTGTTTTTATTGTCCAATGATGTACAGGTTAGGTGGATTGGCCCCACTAAATTAACCCTTATTGTCCAATGATGTACAGGTTAGGTGGATTGGCCACGCTAAATTAACCCTTATTGTCCAATGATGTGTCGGTTAGGTGGATTGGCCATGCTAAATTAACCCTTATTGTCCAATGATGTACAGGTTAGGTGGATTGGCCATGCTAAATTAACCCTTATTGTCCAATGATGTGTAGGTTAGGTGGATTCGCCATGCTAAATTAACCCTTATTGTCCAATGATGTGTAGGTTAGGTGGATTGGCCATGCTAAATTAACCCTTATTGTCCAATAATGTGTAGGTTAGGTGGATTGGCCATGCTAAATTAATCCATATTGTCCAATGACGTGTAGGTTAGGTGGATTGGCCACGCTAAATTAACCCTTATTGTCCAATGATGTACAGGTTAAGGATTGGCCACGCTAAATTAACCCTTATTGTTCAAAGACATGTAGGTTAGGTGGATTGGCCATGCTAAATTAATCCTTATTGTCCAAAGACATGTAGGTTAGGTGGATTGGCCATGCTAAATTAACCCTTATTGTCCAGAGACATGTAGGTTAGGTGGATTGGCCATGTTAAATTAATCCTTATTGTCCAAAGACATGTAGGTTAGGTGGATTGGCCATGTTAAATTAATCCTTATTGTCCAATGATGTGTAGGTTAGGTGGATTGGCCATGCTAAATTAACCCTTATTGTCCAATGATGTACAGGTTAGGTGGATTGGCCACGCTAAATTAACCCTTATTGTCCAATGATGTGTAGGTTAGGTGGATTGGCCATGCTAAATTAACCCTTATTGTCCAATGATGTACAGGTTAGGTGGATTGGCCATGTTAAATTAACCCTTATTGTCCAATGATGTACAGGTTAGGTGGATTGGCCACGCTAAATTAATCCTTATTGTCCAATGATGTACAGGTTAAGGATTGGCCATGCTAAATTAACCCTTATTGTCCAATAATGTGTAGGTTAGGTGGATTGGCCATGCTAAATTAATCCATATTGTCCAATGACGTGTAGGTTAGGTGGATTGGCCACGCTAAATTAGCCCTTATTGTCCAATGATGTACAGGTTAAGGATTGGCCACGCTAAATTAACCCTTATTGTTCAAAGACATGTAGGTTAGGTGGATTGGCCATGCTAAATTAATCCTTATTGTTCAAAGACATGTAGGTTAGGTGGATTGGCCATGCTAAATTAACCCTTATTGTCCAGAGACATGTAGGTTAGGTGGATTGGCCATGTTAAATTAATCCTTATTGTCCAAAGACATGTAGGTTAGGTGGATTGGCCATGTTAAATTAATCCTTATTGTCCAATGATGTGTAGGTTAGGTGGATTGGCCATGCTAAATTAACCCTTATTGTCCAATGATGTACAGGTTAGGTGGATTGGCCACGCTAAATTAACCCTTATTGTCCAATAATGTCAGGTTAGGTGGATTGGCCACCTAAATTAACCCTTATTGTTGTGTGTGGTTGGTGGTGGTGTTTTTTGTTGTGTGGTTGGTGGTTGTTGTGTGTGGTTGGTGTTGGTGTTTTGGTGGTTGGTGTTTTTTTTGTGTGTGTGGCCACCTAAATTAACCCTTATTGTCCAATAATGTACAGGTTAGGTGGATTGGCCAGGTTAGGTGGATTGGCCATGTTAAATTAATCCTTATTGTCCAATGATGTGTAGGTTAGGTGGATTGGCCATGCTAAATTAACCCGTATTGTCCAATGATGTACAGGTTAGGTGGATTGGCCACACTAAATTAACCCTTATTGTCCAATGATGTACAGGTTAGGTGGATTGGCCCCACTAAATTAACCCTTATTGTCCAATGATGTACAGGTTAGGTGGATTGGCCACGCTAAATTATCCCTTATTGTCCAATGATGTGTAGGTTAGGTGGATTGGCCATGCTAAATTAACCCTTATTGTCCAATGATGTACAGGTTAGGTGGATTGGCCACGTTAAATTAACCCTTATTGTCCAATGATGTGTAGGTTAGGTGGATTGGCCATGCTAAATTAACCCTTATTGTCCAATGATGTACAGGTTAGGTGGATTGGCCATGTTAAATTAACCCTTATTGTCCAATGATGTACAGGTTAGGTGGATTGGCCACGCTAAATTAACCCTTATTGTCCAATGATGTACAGGTTAGGTGGATTGGCCATGTTAAATTAACCCTTATTGTCCAAAGATATGTAGGTTAGGTGGATTGGCCATGTTAAATTAACCCTTATTGTGCAAAGACATGTAGGTTTGGTGAATTGGCCATGTTAAATTAACCCTTATTGTCCAAAGATGTGTAGGTTAGGTGGATTGGCCATGCTAAATTAACCCTTATTGTCCAATGATGTACAGGATAGGTGGATTGACCATGTTAAATTAACCCTTATTGTCCAATGATGTACAGGTTAGGTGGATTGGCCATGTTAAATTAACCCTTATTGTCCAAAGACATGTAGGTTAGGTGGATTGGTCACGCTAAATTAACCCTTATTGTCCAAAGACATGTAGGTTAGGTGGATTGGCCATGCTAAATTAACCCTTATTGTCCAATGATGTGTAGGTTAGGTGGATTGGCCACGCTAAATTGCTATTTACTTTTCAACCATGTGCGGGTTAGGCAGATTTGCAACCGTCAATTTACCTTTTCTATCCAAAACTGTGCCGATTGGGTGGATTGGCCCTGGAACCAGAAACAGAGGAAGCAATTGAAGAACACCGATAAAGTAGAAAAGAGCTCGTACGGGGTGTTAAGAGGCTTAAAAAGGCATCACGAAATTTCCTTGGCAGAAAGAATTAAGGTTGCATTTTATACATATATTAGGAACAAGAAAGTAGCTCAAGGAAGACTTGGTCCACTTAAAGGGAAAAGGAGGGAGTCGAACCAAAGCAAGTGGGTGAGATCCTTAATGAACGCTTTGCATCAGTATTCACAAAGGAGAGGGGCACGTCGATTGATGGTATCTCGGAGGGGTGTGCAAACTCTTTAGAACAAGTCAGCATTACAAGGGAGAAAGTGTTAGGTGAATTAAAAAGCATTAATGTAGTCAAATCCCCAGGGCCAGATGGCATCTATCCCAGATTAGTGAGGGAGACCAGAGGGGAAATCGCTGAGCCTCTAACAGGAATCTTTGTTACCTGGTTGGCCAGAGGTGAGGTCCCAGAGGATTAGAGGAAAGCCAACATTTTCCTGGAATTTAAGAAGAGTAACAAGAATTTAGAGTATTGTGTACCCTTTCGGTCACCTAGTTACAGGAAGGATGTAAATGAGATTGAAAGAGTGCAGAGAAGGTTCACAAGGATATTGCCGGGACTTGAGAAGCTGAGTTACAGAGGAAGATTGAATAGGTTAGAACTTTATTCTCTGAAGTGTAGAAGATTTGATAGAGGTGGATAAGATTTTGATGGGTATAGATAGAGTGAATGCAAGCAGGCTTTTTCCACTGAGGCGAGGGGAGGAAGAAAACCAGAGGGTTAAGGGTGAAAGCAAAAAAGTTTAAATATTGTTGGGGGGGGGGGGGATTCTTCACACAGAGAGTGGTGGGAGTGAGCTGTGAATAAAGCGGTAAATGCAGGGTCACTTTTAACATGTAAGAAAAACTTGGATGGGTTCATGGATGAGAGGGATGTGGAGGGATGTGGTTCAAGTGCAGGTCAGTGGGACTCGGCAAAAAATGGTTCGGCACAGACAAGAAGGGCCAAAAGGCCTGTTTCTGAGCTGTAATTTTCTATGGTTCTAATAACCCGGGTAATTATAGGCCAGTGAGCTTGATGTCAGTGATAGTGAGATTGTTGGAGAAGATTCTTAGGGATAGGTTCTGTGCACATTTGAAACAGAATTGTCTTTTTAGCGACAGACAGCATGGTTTTGTATGAGGGAGGTAATGTCTCACCAATTCGCTTTGAGTTTTTTGGGGCGGGGACAAAAAAGATTGACGAGGGAAGGGCTATGGATGTTGTTAACATGAACTTTAGTCAAGCATTTAGTAAAATGTATCTGGTCTGGGTTTGTGGATGATACTAAGATTGCTGGATAGTAATAGAACATAGAACAATACAGCACAAACGAGTTGCGCCGATCATATCTACCAATCCACAGACCTATCTATAACCCCTTATCCTGTTCATTTCCATATACTCATCCAGAAGTCTTTTAAAAGACCCCAGTGAGTTTGCCTCAACAACCTCCGACGGCAGTCGGTTCCATTCGCTCACCACACTCAGTGAAAAACCTACCCCTGACATCTCCTTTGTATTTGCTTCCCTGCACCTTAAATCTGTGCCCTCTCGTAGTGACCATTTCAGCTCGGGGAAATAGTCTCTGAGCGTCCACCCTATCTATTCCTCTCAACATTTTATAAACCTCTATCAGGTCGCCTCTCAACCTACGTCTCTCCAGTGAGAAGAGTCCCAGCTCCCTCAACTTATCTTCATAAGGCCTGCCTCCCAATCCAAGCAGCATCCTTGTAAATCTCCTCTGAACCCTCTCAATAGCCTCTACATCCTTCCTATAATGAGGCGACCAGAACTGCGCACAATACTCCAACTGGGGTATGACAAGAGTCTTATAGAGCTGCATCACTACCTCCTGACTCCTAAACTCTATTCCTCGATTAATGAAGGCCAGTACACCGTACGCCTTCTTGACCACTTCCTCCACCTGCGAGGCCAATTTAAGAGTCCTATGGACCCGGACCCCGAGATCCTTCTGCTCTACAACACAGCTAAGACTCCTACCCCTTATATTGTACTCCTTCATCCCATTATTCCTGCCAAAATGGACCACTACACATTTATCCGCGTTGAAGCCCATCTGCCACTTCTCCGCCCAGTCTTGCATCCTGTCTATATCCCACTGCAACTTCTGGCTTCCCTCCAGACCATCCACAACACCACCAATCTTTGTATCGTCGGCGATACAAATTGATATATAATGATGATTGTCAGAGAATGCAGCGGGATAGAGATAGGCCGGAAATTGGGTGGAAAAATGGCAGATGGAATTTAATTCGGACGAATGCGAGGTGATGTATTTTAGTTGATCCAATTCAGGCGGGAGCTATAAAATAAATGGCAGAACCATTACATCAGCACACACACACACACACACACACACATCTGGGATTACAGCTCCACAAATCCTTAGAAGTGGCAGCAGAGTTGGGAAAGGTAGTGAAGAAAGCACAGCCTAAGTTTTATAAAGCTGCAACATGACATCCTGATCCTTGTTCTCGATGACCCCCCCCCCTCCCCGGACAAGAAAGGCAGGCGTGAAGCACACGGCCACATCATTTAACGCCTCTTTTCCTACTTCCTTTGCAGTTAATTTAATTGCAATTGTCGTCCTGTCCAGAGGGAAGTGTGGCCTGTCCGCGTGCATCACTCGCTATCTGGTGGCCATGGCAACGGCCGATCTGCTGGTCGTGATTAGTGAAGTCCTGTTGTATCGGGTCAGTTATTCTTATTTCCAGGGCTCTTTCCTCGATATTACTGCTCCCTGCAGTCTCATCGTTGTCCTCAGCCACATATCGACAAACACCTCTGTTTGGTTAACTGTTGCCTTCACGCTCGATCGATTTATCGCCATCTGTTGCCAGCGGCTGAGGTCCAAATACTGCACAGAGAAGAACGCAAGCGTGGTGATCGCGACAATCTGTATCGTGTTCTCTCTGAAAAGCATCCCCTTCTACTTTACATTGGAACCTGCCCGGGTGATTGACAACGTGCCGTGGGATTGCTTAACAAAGGACAGCTACTTCACCGATCTCGGCTGGGTGGTATTCGACTGGTGCGATTCCATTCTCACCCCCTTGCTCCCGCTGGCTTTGATTTTGCTGCTGAACTTTCTGACGATCCAGCACATTTTACTGAGCAGTCGGATCCGCAAAGCGCTGAGGGGTCAGAGAAAGGGGGAGAACGGCAACGACCCCGAGATGGAGAGCAGAAGGAAGTCCGTGATCCTGCTTTTTGCCGTTTCTGGCACCTTCACCCTCTTATGGTCAACAACGTTTGCCGAATTCTTGTACTATAACATCACAGGGGCCAATTATGCTGAGTACAGCAACTCCCTGGTGGTCTTTGAACAAGTCGGATACATGCTGCAGGTTCTGAGCTCCTGCACAAACACTTTTATCTATGGGGTGACTAATACCAAATTCAGGGAGCAGGTGAAAATCCTGGTGCAATATCCCGTGAACATGATTCTTAAGTTAACAAACAGAACAGGATAACTGAATTCAGGCATTTGTCTACAGTAAGAAATCTCACAACATAAAAACATAAGAAATAGGAGCAGGAGTAGGCCATCTAACCCCTCGAACCTGCCCCACTATTCAATAAGATCATGGCTGATCTGAAGTGAATCAGTTCCAGTTTCCCACTTTCTCCCCATAACCCTTAATTCCCTTGTCTATCAGAAATCTATCTACCCGTGACTTAAATATATTCAGCGAGGGTGCCTCCACCACTTCAACGGGCAGAGAATTCCAGAGACTCACCACCCTTTGAGTGAAGAATCTAAACCACAACCCCCCCCCCTTATTTTGAGGCTATCCCCTTATTTTGAAGCTATCCTTTCTAAGCAGGAAGAATGTCTCTACCTCTACCCTATCCATCCCCTTCATTATCTTATATGTCTCTATAAGATCCCCCCCTCAGCCTTCTAAACTCTAATGAGTACAGACCAGTCTATTCAATCTCTTCTCATAGACTAACCCTCTCATCTCCGGTATCAGCCTAGTGGACCTTCTTTACACTCCCTCCAAAGCCAATATATCCTTCCGCAAATGCGGGGACCAAAACTGCAGACCAAAACTCCAGCTGCGGCCTCACCAGCACCCTGTACAGTCGCAATAAGACCTCGTTACTTTTATATTCTATCCCGCTTGCTATAAAGGCCAACGTTCCATTCGCCACATTAAAGTCCAACAGGTTTATTTGTAGCAAGCACCACGAGCTTTCAAAACTGCCCGTTCCTTCATCAGATGGGTAGGTGGCTCTCCCAGCTGGCCATCAGCAGATTCTTAATTCCAAATATTCAAAATCATCTGATTCCCATGATCAATGCTCTCGAATCATTTTCTATCCACACTCACTGTGTTAGCTTTGTTCTTCTTTAAATATTTGTAAAAACTCTTCCTATCTGCTTTCATATTTGTGGCTACTTTCTGCTCAAACTCTAATTATTAATCTTTTGGTCACGCTTATGTATGTTTTGACCTGGACCATTTGATGGGCAACACGACAGCTCAGTGACTATCGCTGTTGCTGTGCAGATACATGGATTTGGGTCTGTGGATTTGCGCATTCTCCCCGTGCTTGCGTGGGTTTTCTCCAGGCACTCCGGTTTCCTCCCACATCCCAAAGATGTGCTCTTAGACTGATTGGCAGAACAAATTCTCCCTAAATTGTCTCAAATTTGGTTTTTAATCCATAGATCTATAAACATGGACAGGGATCGCGGGTAGAGGTGGGAAGATCAGGGTGGCGGCGCGGGCTTGTTGGGCCGAAGGGCCTGTTTCCCGTGCTGTTTTGTTCTTTGTTTTGTATGTCCTGTCCCATCTCCTGAGCGGCCTCTGTCTTTACCCTGTAATATCCCGTTTCTTTAGGTTTGGTACAACATTTAATCTTTCAGCTTAACCACGGATGGGATATTTTCACAATGAGGTCAGTCCAGTTTTGTTGCACAATATCAGGTCTGGCATATCCTGTTCTCTGTTGGGTTCCAAATGTTCTGTTCTAAGAAATTATCCAGAGGACATTGCATTTCTCCATCTGAATTTTCCACTAGAAATGTGAACTAAATGCTCCCACGTGCATCACTGCACCCATTGTGCCAAGCTCCTACTATTCCTTCCTCAATGCTCCTGGGGTGGCATGATGGTTGGCACTGCTGCCTCACAGTGCCAGGGACACGGATTCAATTCCCGGCTCGGGTAACTGAACACTGTACCCGTTTCCTCCCACAGTCTGAAAGATGCATTGGCCGTGCTAAATTCTCTCTCAGTGTACCTGAAGAGGCGCCGGATTGTGGCGATGCAGGGAATTTCACAGTAACTTCATTGCAGTGTCAATGTAAGCCTACTTGTGACAAAATTAAATAAACTTTGCCACATGGCTAATGTTTGGGGGGGGGGGGCAATATCTTCCTGCCATCACCATTTCGCATCTCTACCCAAACCATTCCCAAGTCCTGCATTCCTGAAGTAAGGAGCTTCCTCTGTGTTGTTCCAATCCCATCATTGACGAACTGAGCCATCCCTCACTTCCTGTCCTTCAGAAATGTGCAGAAACCTTTAACATTCCAGTGTCAATCCATGTCCTGGGACAGTCGTGTCACTGTGATGTCTACCACACCCTGCTTATTAATGTCTATCAGTGCTCTCAGTTCATCAGTTTGGTTTCGAATGCTCTTTGAACTCTCACAGTAACTTCATTGCAGTGTTGGTGTAAACCTACTTGTGACATTAATAAATAAATTCTTACACTAAACTTGTGATTAAACAAGCGGGAGGTGTTATTTTCCAGGCCAGGAACTCCAAGGTGTTTTACCAAGTTAAGCCTAGACCCGAAGTTTGACGTTTGAATTTGCATGGGTGACCCACTAGGGATCTTTCATCAAACAGAAGTTGCTTTAAGAAACTCTAACAAGGAAAAGCAGCATAACTTTCACTTCCAATCGGGATATTTTATAAAGATTAACAGCTAAATATAATCCAGTTTAAATAACCCCCTCAAACACACACCCTCTTCTAGAGGGTGTGCTCCATGATGCTGGGCTTTGCAACTTTTTAATACCCGCTGTGAATTAGTCCGTTGAACATTGAATTAAAACTGAGGCTGCCTTGTCCTTGAAATTTCAGCACATCTTGGAAGAAAGAGAGCAAGCGAGAGAGAAAGAGAGCGAGCAAGAGACACTCTGCACAAAAGTGCAGCCACACTTGGAGTATTGTGTACAGTTCTGGTCCCCACATTATAAGAAAGATGTGGAGGCATTGGAAAGGGTGCAGAGGAGGTTTACCAGGATGTTGCCTGGTATGGTGGGTCGGTCTTATGAGGAAAGGCTGAGGGATTTGATGTTACTTTCATTAGAGAGAAGGCAGCTAAGAGGTGACCTCATTGAGGCATGTAAGATGATCAGAGGGTTAGATAGGGTGGATAGTGAGAGCCTTTTTCCTCAGATGGCTAACACGAGGGGACATGGCTTTAAATTAGGGGGTGGTAGTTATAGGACGGATGTTAGAGGTGGGTTCTTTACTCAGAGGGCAGTAAGGGCATGGAATGCCCTGCCTGCAGCAGTTGCAGACTCGCCAACTTTAAGGGCGTTCAAATGGTCAGTGGATAGGCATATGGATAGCATTGGAATAGTTTAGGATAGAGGGTCATAAAATTGTTTCCATTGGTCGGCGCAACATCGAGAGCCAAAGGGCCTGTACTGCGCTGTAATGTTCTATGTTCTAGAGAGAGAGAGCGAGAGAGAGAGACACAGAGAGACTGCTGCTTCCAGCTTCTAGCTAGCAAACCATCGATAGCAGGATTCTCAACTCCGGGGACGGGGAACAAGGAGAAAACACTGCTTTCAGTCTGTAGCCCAAACAGGTTCTGGGTGGGTGGCTAAATCCTTGGATTTTCCTGGCGGGGGACAAAAACTACCCAAAGCCAGCACCTGATCTTTCAATTACGTTCTATCCAACAAATCCAACAGGGCCATAATACACCAGGATACTGCATTAGGCCGGATTAAAAATAAACAAGATGACTATTATAGAGCTTCAGCAACACTTAGAGAACATCGGCTCAGACGTCACAGCAACAACAGAACACCAGGAGCTGTTTTAAAAAATAAATCCGAGAAACGTGCTAAGAATACTTTTCCTAAAGACACAGTGTTGTCACTGAGGTTCTGATTAGTTTTAATATATGAATGCTGTATCCTTAATCAATAATTATGGACAGATAACTCTCATATCTTGATTGATATCTGCTAATTACTTGTAATCAAATTTGAAACTATATCTGCTTGTGTATTTTTGAATTATGTACTCCCACTGTCAGGTTCCTGTAGTGTTCACTTGTCAATAAATCGTCTTGAATCCACTCCGTGTTTTTGTCTGGTTACTCGAGGGGAACAATAGTTTTAACTGCAAAAACAAAATCAAACATTCTAACAGTCCTTTAACAAATAGTGATCACGGAAGTAAGTAGGAAGGAGGCAATTAGACAAGCAGAGGGAGGGGGAATTAGATAGGTAAAGGGAAATTAGACAGAGGTAAAGGGAGCTAGATAGCATATGATGTTATTATACAGGAGGGGGAATTAGTCAAAGATGAAGGTAATTAGATAGCATACAGTGTTATTGGACAGAAGACGGGGAATTAGTCAGAGGTGAAGGGAATTAGATGGCATACGGTGTAATTACACAGAAGGAAGGGGAAATCAGACAGGGGACAATAGAGATAGACAGGGAAGCCACTTGCCTGCAGCAGGGAAAGGGGGTCGGAAAGTTGACAGGTCAGGAAAGGGAATGGCAAAGGGGCTTTGAATTGGTAGTTCATGTTCAAAATAGGGACATGTCATTTCATTGCATTTAAAAAAAGGAATACTTAAGTTATTGAATAACTGCCAAGCTACGTGCACATGGATTTAGGCAGAGGTTGAGAGACACAGAGAGACTAACAGAGAGGGAGATTGGGACAGAGAGATGAGAAAACAAAGAGTGGGTGAAGGAGACAGAGAAGAGGATGAGTATGAAGTTTGCATGTGCTCCCCATGTTTGCGTGGTTTTCCTCCTGACGCTTCTATTTCCTCACGCCATCAAGACATGTGAAGGTTAGGAAGATTGGTCCTGCTAACTTGTTCCTTAGTGTCCAAAGCTGTACAGGTTAGGATTGGCCACATTACAATGCTCTTTGGTATGTAAAGATGTGCAGGTTAGGTGGATCGACTGCTGGATTGTCCCTTAGTGCCCAAAGATGTGCGGGTTAAGTGGATTGACCATGCTAAATTCTCCCTTAGTATCCCAAGATATGCAGGTTAGCGATTCTAAATTGTCCCTTAGCGTCCAAGGATGTGCAGGTTAGGTGGGTTAGCGATTCTAAATTGTCCCTTAGTGTCCAAAGATGTGCAGGTTAGGTGGGTTAGTGATTCTAAATTGTCCCTTAGTGTCCAAAGATGTGCAGGTTAGGTGGGTTGGCCATGCTAAATTGAGCCTTAATGTCCCAAGATGAGTAGATTAGGGGAATTAGAGGGGTAAATAAGTAAGGTTACAGGGATATGACCTGCTCTGTCAAGAATGTTGGTGCACTCAATGGGCTGAATGGCCTCCTTCTGCCCGGTCAGGATTCCATCAGACTGGAAAGCAGTGAATAAAACAGAGGTCAGATGGTGATCGAGACAACACCAAAGGAAATGGCCGCTTGCCAATGCATCAGTTGATCAGAACCAGCCATTGGGAGTTAGTTAAAGGTTAATTTAATGAGTTTTCGATAAAACGTGGCCTGGTTAACGACACCACTCTGGAAGTAGCGGATGTCAACAGCTACGAGGATACAGGAGGGAATTTTCCAGTCTTTTTCCTCATGGTGCCATTTAATATTTATTCGTTCAGTGGGGAGGGCTGGGATAGTCGTTATTGAGGGGCTTTTTTTTTTAAACATAGAGGCTATTCCCAACCAACCACACATAGTGGAGTCACCTCTTGGCCAGACCAGGTAAGAATGGCAGACGCGGTAAAGGACATTAATGAACCAAATGGCTTTTTATGGCAATCGACAACCGTTTCATGGTCATCATAAGAGTTTCCATTTTTGATTCTTATTCAATTCAAATCTTACCACTTGCCGTGGTGGCAAGAAAACTCATTAATCCGAGTCTCTGAATTACTTATTCAATTGCAGAATCCCTACATTACAGAAAAAGGCTATTCGGCTCATCAAGCCTGCACAATCCCAACCCCTCAATCCTACAGATTTATCCTGCTAATTCCCCCTGACGCTAAAGGATAATTTAGCACGGGCAGTCCTCCTAAGCCACGCATCTTTGAAGTGTGGGAGGTAACTAGAACGAGGAGTCAAAACCCGCGCAGACACGGGGAGAACGTGCAAACTTCACAGTCATCCGAGGCCAGAATTGAACCCAGGTGGCTGGCTCTGAGAGACACCACTGTGCCTCCCGATCGATTTATTATTGTCATGTGTTGGGATACGTCAAAAGTAGGCTTCTGGATGGACCTACCGTACACTAAGTGGATCATATTCTACACCCCGGCTATGACTGTAACACTACATGCTGCACTCTCTCCCTCGCTTCTCCCCTACGTAGTCTATGGACGGGATGTTTTACATAGAACATAGCGCAGAACAGGCCCTTCGGCCTCTGATGTTGCACCGACCAATATAAAAAGCAGTGCCCCTCCAAACTGAACCATTCCCTTCTCTTCCATATACTTATCAACTAACCTCTTAAACGCCACCAAACTTGGCGCATCTACAACTGCCGCAGGCAGGGCATTCCACTCCCGAACCACCCTTTGGGTAAAGAACCTAACTCTGATATCCGTCCTATAACTATCACCTCTTAATTTAAAGCTGTGTCCCCTCGTGCTAGCTTTCTCCATCCTAGGAAAAAAGCTATCACTGTCCACCCTATCTAAACCTCTAATCATCTTATATGTTTCGATTAGATCCCCTCTTAGCCGCCTCCTTTCTAACAAAAACAACCTCAAATCCCTCAGCCTCTCCTCATAAGACCTGCCCTCCATACCAGGCAACATCCTGGTAAACCTCCTCTGTACCCTCTCCAATGCCTCCACATCTTTCTTAGTGTGGGGACCAGAACTGCACACAATACTCCAAGTGCGGCCGCACCAGAGTTTTGTACAGTTGCAACATGACGTTGCGGCTCCGAAATTCAATCCCCCTACCAATAAAAGCTAAGACTCCGTATGCCTTCTTAATAACCTTCTCGACATGACTGCCTACTTTCAGGGATAGCACCCATATCCGAGTCTCCCATTTCACCCACAAACTTATCTACTAACCTCTTAAACGCCACCAGTCTAGATCGCACACAAGAAACAATACCTGTGCCCCAATACCTGTAATGATTATGAATCAAATCAGAAAACATATCATCATAAGGGTACATCAGTGAGAAAGGAAGGAGGTGGAGCAGAATGCAGCTAGGGTGTAGAGAAAGATCAACTTAATTCAAGGTAGGTCCATTCAAAAGTCTGATGGCAGCAGGGAAGAAGCTGTTCTGAATCAGTTGGCATGTGACCTCAGACTTTTGTATCCGTTTCCCTGATGGAAGGTGGTGGAAGACAGAATGTCCGGGGTGCGTGGGGGTCCTTGATTATGCTAGCCGCTTTCCAGAGGCGGCAGGAAGCGGAAATAGAGTCAATGGTTGGGAGATTGGTTTGGTGATGGACTGGGCTTTGTTCACAATTCCTTGCAGTTCTTTGCGGTCTTGGGCAGAACAGGAGCCAAACCAAGCTGAGATACATCAGGAAAGAATACTTTGTATAGTGCATCTGTAAAAATTGGAGAGAGTCACAGCGTACATGCTAAATTTCCTTCGTCCAATGCCAATACCATCACAGTAAGAAGTCCCACAACACCAGGTTAGAGTCCAACAGGTTTATTTAGTAACACGAGCTTTCGGAGTGTTGCTCCTTCATCAGGTGAGTGCAGATTTGATTCAGAAACAAGACATATATAGGCACAAACTCAATTACAAGGAAACGATTGGAGTGCGAGTCTTAACAGGTAATCAAGTCTTTACACAACATATATCTATGTCTATGTATGCCCTGTTTGTGAACCGAATCCCACCAGGTGAAGGAGCAGCGCTCCGAAGATTTGTGATTCCAAATAAAGTTGTTAAGACTTTAACCTGGTGTTGTCAGACTCCTTACTGTGCCCACCCCAGTCCAACTCCGGCATCCCCGCATCATGAACACCATCATACTCCTTCATCAGGTGAAGCAGCAGCACTCCGAAAGCTTGTGATCCCAAATAAACTTGTTGTGTGACCTCTCATCCTGTGAACCTTAACCTTTCCTGCCAATCACTGCCTCTCCCCGTGAACCTTTCAGCTGAAACATCAGACAATCGAGGTCAGACAAAAGGAAAAGGTTACAAACGCACTTTTATTAATTCCTTCCAATCGCTCTCTGATCTCCCGTGTGGACTACGAACACAGGAGGTCATACACCAAGTTAAAACCAGCCTCGAGCAGGAAAAGCGGGTATTTGTGAAGCACAGCCACGACAAGCTGAGGCGATTGGCAGGGGACAAGCCTCCCGCAGCAGCAGCTCCTCCACTCTTCCGCTCACACAAAGGTGATTTTGCTCCGCGCCTGATTGACTTGCCAGATATTCAGTTCCTCGTACTCTTCCAGTGCCGCCTCCACCTGCGCTGGGGTGAATCCCTTCGAGATGCACCTTTGCTCCGCCTCGGAGTACTTCACCACACGTGCCTCGCTATCCGCAGCCATCTCCCGGATTGTCGCAAAGATCATGTCGGCGGGGCGCTGGGCTCTGCAAGCACATCGGAGGCGTCAATTCGCACCCAGAGACAAACCCCGACCCGCTACCGTGGAGCAAGGCTCACCCCCCTCCCACCTTCCCACCACAGGATAGATACACCCACTCATCTGGGGACACACACCCCGCCGGGATAGATGCACATTTCCCCTCCTCGACTGCAGACAAAACCCTCCTTTGCCAGCGGGCACTGGGTAGCTGAGAAACCCCATCTCAGGAGCAGGGATACCAAGAACTCAGTCTGACCCCGCCAGCACCCACAGTAGCAGAGGAGAGTGTGTGTCCTCGGTGCCCACCCCACCCTACAGTGCAGGAGGCGGCCGTTCGGCCCATCGAGCCTGCACAATCACAATCCCACCCAGACCCTATTCCCATAATCCCACATATTTACCCTGCTCACAGCCCTGACACCGGGGTCAGTTTATCACGGCCAATCGACCTGAACGCACGCATCTCCGGGGCGAGGGGGGAAACCCACGCGGGCACGGGGAAAACGGGCAGACTCCACACAGACAGCGACCCGAGGCTGGAATTGAACTCGGGTCCCTGGCACCGTGAGGCCAGCCATGCTGACCCACCGTGCCAGCCTCTCATAGCCCCACCCAAACAGGGCTCAGAATCCTCACCTGCTGGTTTGACTGCGGTCTCCAACCAGAGAATCCTTTGACATCTCCATCAGTCTCATTGCCTCGTTCACGTCTTCCTTCTCCACATAGTCGACCAGACGGAGCCGTGCCTGTGGGCACACAGATGCCATTCAGAGAGAGAACGAGCCCGGGGAATTTGAGGGGGCCAGGATAAGAAGACAAGCTGTGTGTATGTGTGTGTGTTGGTGGGGGGAGTGGGTGGGATGGCGAGTGTGTGACAGAAAGAGCCGGCTGCCTCAACAGAGACACTCAGTCAACAAACTGCCTTTGAGGGTCACCAACAAGAACCACCATCTAGAAAGACAAGGGTGGCAGATACATGGAAACACCACCAGCACCACCTGGAGGCTCCCCTCCATGGCACTTACTATCCTGACTGGGAAATACTCCAGTAGGGTGAAAATTCTGTAATCGGCCACCCTCCCCTCCACCCTAACAGCACTGTGGGTGTACTTACAGCGGGTTCAAGAAGACATCTCAGCAACACCTCTTCAAGGGGCGATTAGGGTTGGGCAATAAATCATCAACATTGGAAAGTGATCTGGGAGGATGCACTACAAGTTTGCGGCAGACTGAAAAGATTGAGTATGCAGATATTAAGGAAGCGGATGTGTTAGAACTTTTAAATGCTATCAAGATAGACAAGTCTCCGGGACCAGATGAGATGTACCCCAGGTTATTGTGGGAGGTGAGGGATGTCATTGCAGAGCCCCTGGCGATGATCCTTGCGTCGTCGATGGAGACGGGAGAGGTTCCGGAGGATTGCGGATGTGGTCCCTATTTTCAAGAAAGGGAACAGGGATAGTCCTGGAAATTACCGACCGGTGAGTCTGACCTCAGTGGTTGGTAAGCTGATGGAGAGGCTTCTGAGGGACAAGATTTACGAGCATTTGGAGAAGTTTAGGTTGATTAGAAATAGTCAGCATGGTTTTGTAAAAGGCAGGTCGTGCCTTACGAGCTTAATTGAGTTCTTCGAAAATGTGACTGAACACATTGACGAAGGAAGAGCAGTGGACGTGGTGTACATGGACTTCAGCAAGGCATTTGACAAGGTCCCACATGCAAGACTTCTTGAGAAGGTGAGAGGCCATGGGATCCAAGGGGCTTTGGCCTTGTGGATCCAGAACTGGCTTGCCTGCAGAAGGCAGAGGGTGGTTGTGGATGGCTCTTTTTCTGCATGGAGGTCGGTCACCAGTGGAGTGCCCCAGGGATCTGTTCTAGGACCCTTGCTGTTTGTCATTTTCATAAATGACCTGGATGAGGAAGTGGAGGGACGGGTGAGTAAGTTCACCGATGACACAAAGGTCGGTGGTGTTGTGGATGGTCTGGAGGGATGTCAGAAGTTGCAGCATGACATCGACAGGATGCAAGACTGGGCGGAGAAGTGGCAGATGGACTTCAACGCGGATAAATGTGTTGTGGTCCATTTTGGCAGATCCAACGGGATGAATGAGTACACTATCAAAGGTAGGAGTCTTAGCTGTGTGGAAGAGCAGAGGGATCTTGGGGTCCGGGTCCATAAGACTCTCAAATCGGCCTCCCAGGTGGAGGATGTGGTTAAGAAAGCTTACGGTGTACTGGCCTTCATTCATCGAGGGATTGAGTTCAGGAGTCAGGAGGTAATGCTGCAGCTTTATAGGACCCTTGTCAGACCACACTTGGAGTACTGTGCGCAGTTCTGGTCGCCTCACTATAGGAAGGACGTGGAAGCTATTGAAAGGGTGCAGAGGAGATTTACAAGGATGTTGCCTGGATTGGGAGGCATGCCTTATGAAGACAGGTTGAGGGAGCTGGGACTGTTCTCCCTGGAGAGACGAAGGTTGAGAGGCGACCTGATAGAGGTTTACAAGATGTTGAGAGGAATAGATAGGGTGGACTCTCAGAGACTATTTCCCAGGGCTGAAATGGTCGCGACGAGAGGGCACAGATTTAAGGTGCAGGGAAGCAAGTACAGAGGGGATGCTAGGGGAAAGTTTTTCACTCAGAGGGTGGTGAGTGAATGGAATCGGCTGCCGTCGGTGGTGGTCGAGGCGAACTCGCTGGGGTCTTTTAAAAGACTTCTGGATGAGTATATGGGATCCAATGGGATTGGGGGTTATAGATAGGTCTATGGCTGGGTAGGTTTTGATGTGTTCGGCACAACTTGTGGGCCGAAGGGCCTGTTTGTGCTGTAGTGTTCTATGTTCTATCCCAACAAATCGACAGTTAATTTTTAATTTAGTGAAAGACGAGTTCGATGTTGGAACTGTGTCTGGAATTCACTCCCACAGAAAGTAGCTGAGTCCAAAACACAGTGTTATTTGAAGAAATTAGATATAGTCTTGGGGCTAAAGGGGATGGAGGGATATGGGAAGAACGTAAAAAACGTGAGCAGGAGTAGGCCATCCCAGCCCTTCGAACCTGGCCCGCCGTTCAATAAGATCACGGCTGATCTGAAGTGGATCAGTTCCACTTTCCCGCTTTCTCCCCATAACCCTTCATTCCCTTGTCTATCAGGAATCTATCTACCCTGATAGATAGGCGTGGAGACCCACACCCAGCAGAGATAGATAAATATATTCAGCCCCCACCACTTCAATGGGCAGAGAATTCCAGAGATTCACCATCCTTAGAGTGAAAAAAAGTTCCTTCCCAACTCTGTTCTAAACTGCCCCCTCCTTATTTTGAGGCTGTGCCCTCTAGTTCTGCTATCCTTTCTAAGCGGGAAGAATCTCTAACTCTACCCTATTAGACCCCCTTCATTATCTTATATGTCTCTATAAGATCCCCCCTCAGCCTTCTAAACTCCAACTTCTAAACAGGCCCAGTCTATTTAATCTCCTCTCATAAGCTAAGGGAGGATCAGGATATCAAATTGGATGATCAGCCATGATCGTAATGGATGGTGGATAGTCTGGAAGGGCCGAACGGCCGACTCCTGTTTCTACGATTGTTGCCTTTGCTCCTGTAGCTACACAAGTGCTCATACTGCAGTAGATTAGAAGCACACTACCTGCACTAACAGCACTTTGGAGCTCCAGGAAGCAGACTCTCTGAGTCCAGGCACTCCCTCACTTCCTCCTCAACTCGTACCAAGCCATGGCAGCGGAGAAACTGACACATGAGATCACCAACGGCAGAAACCTCCAACACCCACACCCACCGTTTCACAAACTGCGTTTGCTGTAACTCCAGCCGGAAAGACAGCAGCGTATCCAGTAACCACCCTCCCTACAACATCCCAATGTGCCTAATCACCCGACCTTATAACACTCTCCCCCGTCCCCCTGACCGCAGAGCACCCAACCACCTCTGACCCTCCAACACTCCCCCCACTCCCCCTGACCGCAGAGCACCCAACAACTCTGACCCTCCAACACCTCCCCACTCCCCTGACCGCAGAGCACCAACAACTCTGACCCTCCAACACTCCCCACTCCCCCCCAACGCAGAGCACCAACAACTCTGACCCTCCAACACTCTCCCCACTCCCCCTGACCGCAGAGCACCCAACAACTCTGACCCTCCAACACACTCCCCCACTCCCCCTCAACCGCAGAGCACCAACAACTCTGACCCTCCAACACTCTCCCCACTCCCCCTGACCGCAGAGCACCCAACAACTCTGACCTCCAAAACACTCTCCCCACTCCCCTGACTGCAGAGCACCCAACCACCTCTGACCCTCCAACACTCCCCCCACTCCCCCTCCAACCGCAGAGCACCCAACACCTCTGACCCTACAACACTCTCCCCACTCCCCCTCAACCGCAGAGCACCCAACCACTCTGACCCTACAACACTTCCCCACTCCCCCTTCCAACCGCAGAGCACCCAACCACCTCTGACCCTCCAACACTCCCCCCACTCCCTGACCGCAGAGCACCCAACAACCTCTGACCCTTCAACACCCCCCACTCCCCCTGACCGCAGAGCACCCAACACCTCTGACCCTCCAACACTCCCCCCACTCCCCCTCCAACCGCAGGCACCAACCACCTCTGACCCTACAACACTCTCCCCACTCCCCTCAACGCAGAGCACCCAACCACCTCTGACCCTCCAACACTCTCCCCACTCCCTGACCGCAGAGCACCCAACAACCTCTGACCCTACAACACTCTCCCCCCCTCCCCCTGACCGCAGAGCACCCAACAACTCTGACCTCTAACACTCCCCACTCCCCTCCAAACGCAGAGCACCCAACAACCTCTAACCCTACAACACTCCCCCCACTCCCCCTGACCGCAGAGCACCCAACCACCTCTGACCTCAACACTCTCCCCACTCCCCCTGACCGCAGAGCACCCAACAACCTCTGACCCTCCAACACTCTCCCCACTCCCCCCTCACCGCAGAGCGCCCAACAACCTCTGACCCTCCAACACTCTCCCCACTCCCCCCTCACCGCAGAGCGCCCAACAACCTCTGACCCTCCAACACTCTCCACCTCCCCCGCTGACTACAGAGTACCAGCGATCCCTGACCTCAGAAAAACCTCCATCTCTTCCACAGGAGGACCATTGGACTGGACTGGACTGAAGAGCTACTGGTGCATACATCCTGGGAGGACACATCTGGAAAATAGAACTTCCCAGAGACAGAAGCCATACTGGCAAAAGGCGGGATGGTCGTGGATACGTTGCGCACAGCCAGAGGCAGGTGGAGGACAGCGACTCTGTCAGCTTTGTGTGGGTCTGCCCAGCCTTGTGGCCCAAGATACAAATTTGCTAATCGTAGACACACGAGAGCCCATGATCAAGTGTTCTGGATTTGTTCCTTGGATGCACACTTGGCTTTTGGGGTTCCCAGTTGCTGTGTCCTGAACACAGACCGCGGTGTGTATTGTAGGGAGTGAAGGAGGAGGGTTACACCCTCAAAACCTCAGCAGCACAGCGAGTGCAGTCACAAGCAATAAGGGAAGTGAATACAGCCTCAAGATAACATCTCACTCACAGCTAAACAAAGCCACACAGCCAGTCTGTGGGTATCCAAGGGAGTGCGGAGGCAGGGGCATAAGGAGCTCTGTGGAGGTTAACAATTAACGCTAGACACTGTCCAAGGGTTCAGTGCTGTGAGACGCTCCAGATCGGTATTCACCGGACGTAGGGATTGGCTGGGCAGTGCTCCAAGTGCCTCCAGTACAGTAGGTATTCAGTCTTACTACCTGCACTGTCAGCACTTTAACACTGAGCCAGCCTTTTCTTAATCCAGAGACCCAGGAGGGGAGGTGATAGCCTGGTGGTATTATCGCTAGACTATTAATCCAGAAACACAGTTCATGCTCTGGGGACCCAGGGTTCGAATCCCGCCACGGCGGAATTTAAATTCAATAAATGAAATATCTGGAATTCTGAATTTATTGACAACCATGAAACGTCATTGTCAATTGTGGGGAGAAAAACCACCTGTCCTTTCGGGAAGGAAATCTGCCATCCTCACCCGCTCTGGCCTACATGTGACTCCAGAACCACGGCAATGTGGTTGACTCTCAACTCTTCAGGCAATTAGGGATGGGCAATAAATGCTGGCTAGCCAGCGATGCCCACGTCCCACAAATGAATAAAACAGACTAAGTATCTGTTTATAAGCTGATAGACTCGTGGCAGTCCGTTCCCCAGTGACCATCGTTGATCTGTAATGTTCCCACTCTCGGGAGGTTGTCCCAAATTCCTGACGGGATTTCTTGGTGACCTTCTTATATGGTGAATTCTAGGTATATTGTTCGTCCACACTAGGAAACATACTCTGTGTCCACTCTCTCAAAAACATTTCCTAATTTTAGGGACCCCTATTAGGTCTCTACTCAATCTTTTTGCCCCCTAAAGAAAAAAGAGATCCAGCTTTGTCGGCTACGCATATCCACACATTTCTGGTGTTGTCCTTGTAAATCTTCTCTGCACCCTCTCCTGTACCTCCATATCCTTTGTATAAAATGGTGTAAGCTGTACGCTTAAGTGTAGTCTAGCCAAGTTTCGATATAGCCTTAACGCAACTTCCCTCACGTTCAATTCTAACCCTCTGGAGATAAAACCCAAGTGCTTGTTTTTTTTTTTACGGCCTGGTCATAATTTGTGACCACAATTCGGTTACGTTCACCTTAGTGATGGATAGGGATAGGCATGAAGCTGGGGGCAGTAGTTATAGCTGGGGGAAGGGTAATTATGAGGCCATCAGGAGAGAATTAGGGTGCATAGATTGGACTAGGAAACTGCAGGGACTGGGAACATCTGGAATGTGGAGCTTATTCAAGGAGCAGCTGCTGCGAGTCCTTGATAAGTATGTCCCTGTCAGGCAAGGAGGAAATGGTCGAGTAAGAGAACCTTGGTGTACGAAAAAAGTTGATTTGCTGGTTAAAAGGAAAAAGGAGGCTTATGTCAGGATGAGGCTTGAAGGCTCGGTTAGTGCAATGGATAGCTGTAGATTAGCCAGGAGGGAGCTAAAGAGTGAATTGAGGAGAGCTAAGAGAGGACACGAGAAGACTTTGGCTGATAGGATTAAGGAGAATTCTAAAGCTTTCTTTAGATATGTTAAGAATAGAAGATTGGTTAGGACAAGATTAGGGCCAGTCATAGACAGCAGTGGGAAGTTGTGCGTGGAGCCTGAAGAGATTGGAGAGGCACTGAATAAATATTTCTCTTCGGTATTCACGCAGGGTGATGTAAATGTAGTTATGGAGAACACTGAGGTACAGGGTAGCAAACTGGAAGGTATCGAAGTAGATAGGGAGGATGTGCTAGATATTCTCGAGGGTTTGAAGTTGGATAATTCCCCTGGGCCGGATGGGATTTACCCTAGGATTCTCTGGGAGGCAAGAGAGGAGATTGCAGAGCCTCTGGCTCTGATCTTCAGGTCGTCGTAGGTTACGGGTGCGGTTCCGGAAGACTGGAGGATAGCTAATGTGGTCCCGTTGTTCAAGGGGAAGAGAGACCTTCCAGGGAATTATAGGCCAGTGAGTCTTACTTCTGTTGTGGGCAAAGTATTGGAGAGAATTATTAGGGATAGGATTTATAGTTATTTAGAGAGAAATGAATTGATTGGGGATAGTCAGCATGGTTTTGTGAAGGGTAGGTCGTGCCTTACTAACCTCATTGAGTTTTTTGAAAAAGTGACTAAAGAGGTGGATGGGGGTAAGGCGGTTGATGTGGTATATATGGACTTTAGTAAGGCGTTTGATAAGGTGGCCCATGGAAGACTTCTGCAGAAAATGCAGATGTATGGGATAGAGGGTGATTTAGCTAATTGGGTTAGGAATTGGCTAGCAGATAGAAGACAGAGGGTGGTGGTTGATGGGAGATATTCATCTTGGAGTTCGGTGACAAGTGGTGTACCTCAGGGGTCTGTTTTGGGGTCCCTGCTGTTTGTAATTTTTATAAATGATCTGGATGAGGGTATTGAAGGATGGATTAGTAAATTTGCAGATGACACTAAAGTCGGTGGAGTGGTAGATAGTGAAGAGGGGTGTTATAGTTTGCAGAGGGACTTGGACAAGTTGCAGAGCTGGGCCGAGAGGTGGCAAATGGAGTTTAATGTGGAAAAGTGTGAGGTAATGCACTATGGCAGAAATAATAAATGTGTAGAGTATAGGGCTAATGGTAGGATTCTTAGTAGTCTTGATGAACAGAGGGATCTTGGTGTGTATGTGCATAGATCCCTGAAAGTAGGCAGTCAAGTCGAGAAGGTTGTTAAGAAGGCATATGGAGTCTTGGCTTTTATTGGTAGGGGGATTGAATTTCGGAGCCGCAACGTCATGTTGCAACTGTACAAAACTCTAGTGCGGCCGCACTTGGAGTATTGTGTGCAGTTCTGGTCCCCACATTATAAGAAAGATGTGGAGGCATTGGAGAGGGTACAGAGGAGGTTTACCAGGATGTTGCCTGGTATGGAGGGCAGGTCTTATGAAGAGAGGCTGAGGGATTTGAGGTTGTTTTCGTTAGAAAGGAGGCGGCTAAGAGGGGACCTAATCGAAACATATAAGATGATTAGAGGTTTAGATAGGGTGGACAGTGATAGCCTTTTTCCTAGGATGGAAAAAGCTAGCACGAGGGGACACAGCTTTAAATTAAGGGGTGATAGTTATAGGACGGATATCAGAGGTAGGTTCTTTACCCAAAGGTGGTTCGGGAGTGGAATGCCCTGCCTGCAGCAGTTGTAGATGCGCCAAGTTTGGTGGCGTTTAAGAGGTTAGTTGATAAGTATATGGAAGAGAAGGGAATGGTTTAGTTTGGAGGGGCATTGCTTTTTATATTGGTCGGCGCAACATCGAAGGCCGAAGGGCCTGTTCCGTGCTGTAATGTTCTATGTTCTATGGTCAATCTGTGATGTTTATTTTTAATGACTTTTAAAGTTTATTTGTTAGTGTCACAAGTAGGCTTACATTAACACCGCGATAAAGTTACTGTGTAAATACCACAATCGCCACACTCTGGCACGTGTTTGGCTACACTGAGGGAGAATTTCGCACGGCCAATGCACCCCTCACCAGCACGTCTTCCGATGCTTCTCATTTCCAGATTTGTTTCCATCTCTGGGGAAAAGCCTTTGATTATCGCCCTGCCTCTCAGCACACTGCAGACCTCTCTCTCAGGTCTCCCCTCAGCCTCCACCTTTCTGGTGAAAACAAACCCAATTAATCCGATCTCTCCTCATAGTCAACGTCCCTCGAGACCAAGAAACATCCTTGTGAGCCTTCTCTGCGCTCTCTCCAAAGCTTCTGATGACCAGAACTGCACGCAATATTCCAAATGCGGTCTACCCAAGGTTTAATACAGCTGCAACATGATTTTTCGACTCAGAGGTACGTACCAGGGCAGTGGAGATACGCAGGACAGACAGCAGCGTCCTGGCAGATGTAAAGGTCATGTCCTTGTTGACCCGCGATTCCTTTCTCATCTCCACGTAGGCTGCGGTGATGTAATCAGCCAGCGACTCCGGGATCACCGGCTGCTTATTTTTACACAGGGTAACATAGCGCCTGAGTGCGGGTACAAACAAGGGAAAACATGAGACCAGGCACCTTCAAAACCCACACCCAGCCAGCCTCTATTCCCGTTCCACCTCTTGCCCCCCCCCCACCCCCGACTCACATCTTGCTCATTTGTTTATTAAAGGGACACATTATCAAGTCTTTTGAAAATGTAGATAAATCATATCTACCACACTGCCATTGTCTACCCTCCTTGGTACATTTGATCGAGTAAGATTTTTTCCCCCATGGAAACACATTCTGACTGTGCACTTCTGCTGGAATCGATGTTGACTGCTTACCTCATGAGCTTCATCTCCAGTGGCTGGAATTGCGAGGGCGGTTGCTTGCTGTGCTGGTGGACGTAGGTGATGTGCTGAGCTAGCCTGAGGCGGAGAGACAAAGAGAAAACTCTCAGAGAGACCGTAAGACATAAGAGGAAAATTAGGCCAATCGGCCCATCGAGTCTACTCCACCATTCAATCGTGGCGACATTGTCCTCATCCCCATTCTCCTGACTTTTCCCCCTCTGATCCCCTTATTAATCAAGAACCTATCTCTGTCTTAAAGACACTCAATGACCTGGCCTCCAGCCTTCTGCGGCAAAGAGTTTCTACAGATTCACCAACCTCTGGCTGAAGAAATTCCTCCTCATCTCTGTTTTAAAGGATCATCCCTTCAGCCTGAGGTTGTTCCATCTGGTTCTAGTTTTTCCCTCTAGTGGAAACATTAACATAGAACATAGAACAATACAGCACAAACAGGCCCTTCGGCCCACGAGTTGCGCCGATCACATCTACCAATCCACAGACCCATCTATAACCCCCATCCTTAATAGTGTTATTATAGTTATAATAATATAATAATAGTGATAGTTATAGGACGGATATCAGAGGTAGGTTCTTTACCCAAAGGGTGGTTACGGAGTGGAATGCCCTGCCTGCTGCAGTTGTAGATGCGCCAAGTTTGGTGGCGTTTAAGAGGTTAGTTGATAAGTATATGGAAGAGACGGGAATGGTTTAGTTTGGAGGGGCATTGCTTTTTATATTGGTCGGCGCAACATCGAAGGCCGAAGGGCCTGTTCTGTGCTGTAATGTTCTATGTTCTATCCCATTCGTTTCCATATACTCATCCAGAAGTCTTTTGAAAGACCCCAGTGAGTTTGCCTCAACAACCTCCGACGGCAGTCGGTTCCGTTCACTCACCACCCTCCGAGTGAAAAACCTACCCGACATCTCCTTTGTATTTGCTTCCCTGCACCTTAAATCCGTGTCCTCTCGTAGTGACCATTTCAGCTCGGGGAAATAGTCTCTGAGAGTCCACCCTATCTATTCCTCTCAACATTTTATAAACCTCTATCAGGTCACCTCTCAACCTACGTCTCACCAGTGAGAAGAGACCCAGCTCCCTCAACCGATCTTCATAAGGCCTGCCTCCCAATCCAAGCAGCATCCTTGTAAATCTCCTCTGAACTCTCTCAATAGCCTCTACGTCCTTCCTATAACGAGGCGACCAGAACTGCGCACAATACTCCAGCTGGGGTCTGACAAGAGTCTTTTAGAGCTGCATCATTACCTCCTGACTCCTAAACTCTATTCCTCGATTAATGAAGGCCAGTACACCGTACGCCTTCTTGACCACTTCCTCCACCTGCGAGGTCGATTTAAGAGTCCTATGGACCCGGGCCCCGAGATCCTTCTGCTCTACAACACAGCTAAGACTCCTACCCCTTATATTGTACTCCAGAAGACCTTTGACGAGATACCACATAGAAGACTGATAAATAAGAGCTCATGGTGTGAAGGATAAGATCCTGGCATGGATAGAGGATTGGCTGACGGGCAGGAGGCAGAGAGAGTGAGGATAAAAGGGTCTTTTTTCACAATAGCAGCTGGTGACTAGTGGCTTATATTGTATGTAGAAAATTCTTTCTACGCCCACTCTATCCAGGCCTTGCAGTATCCTATAAGTTTCAATAAGATTCCCCACTCCTTCATCCTTCTCAACTCTAACGAGTACAGACCCAGAATCCTCAACTGTTCCTCATATGACCAGTTCTTCATTCCAGGGATCATCCTTGTGAATCTCCTCTGGACCCTTTCCAAGACCAGCACATCGTTCCTTAGATATGGGGCAAAAACTGCTCACCAATACTCCAAATGGGGTCTGACAAGAGCTTAATACAGCCTCAGAAATATATCCCTGCTCTTGTGTTCTTCTCCTCTGGACATGAATGCTCACGTTGCATTTGCCTTCCTAACCTGCACGTTAACGTTAATCTTTGTGCTTCTGATTTCCTAAGCATTTCCCCATTTAGAAAATAGTCTATGCCTCCATCCTTCCTTCCAAAGTGCACAACCTCACACTTTTCCACATTGTATTCCATCTGCCACTTCTTTGCCCACTCTCCCGACGTGTCCAACTCCTTCTACAGCAGCCCTCCTCTCCCACTTCCTCAACATGACCTGGCTCTCTACATCTCTTTGTATCATCTGCAAACTTAGCAACAGTGCCTTCAGTTCCATCCTCCAAATCATTAATAGGTATTGTGAAAAACTGTGCTCCCAGCACTGACCCCAGGCACACCACTAGTCACCATTGTGAAAAAAGACCCTTTTATCCTCACTCTCTCTGCCTCCTGCCCGTCAGCCAATCCTCTATCCATGCCAGGATCTTATCCTTCACACTATGGGCTCTTATTTATCAGTCTCCTACGTGGTATCTCGTCAAAGGTCTTCTGGAAATCTAAATAAATCAGTTCCACTGGTTCCCCTTTATCTAACTTCCTTGTTACCTCCTCAGTGAACTAACAGATTTGTCAGGGGAACCAACCACACAAGTTGCGCTGAGTGAGAGACACCAGCCCAAGCTCAAAAGGCCAGTCTTTGCCACCCTAGCATTACTCTGACCCCTCAAATCCAGCCTTACCCATCATATCCCTTGCTGCACTCAGACACTTCAACGTAGGACCGTTAACGCCAGTGTAGAAACTGACAATTTTACAGTACGAACAATCAAACACTCAGCACTGCCCCATTCCCCTGCTCTCTCCCTCCACTCCAGTCGCAAGGTAGCACAGTGCTGAACACTGGCTGCCTCGGCTCCAGGGAGCCGGGTTCAATTCTGGCCTTGGGTGATTGTGCGGAGTTTGCGCATGTCCTTCCCGTGTCTGCGGTGGGTTTCCTCTGGGTGCTCCTGTTTCCTCCCACAATCTTCCCAAAAATCTGTGGGTTAAGTGGAATGGCCGCGTGAAATTGCCCCCTTAGTGTTCAAACATATGCAGGATTGGCTGTGCTAAAATGCCCCCTTAGTGTCTCAAGATGTACAGGTTAGGGAGATTAGAGGAGTAAATATGCTGGGTTAGGTGGGAGAGTCAGTGCAGACTTGATGGGTTGATTGTATAGAAGCAAGGAAGTTGTGAAGAACCTTTACAAACAAAACACCTGGTGGGACTTTACAGAATCAATCGTCCCTAAACCGCAAAATCCCACACGAGGTCAACGGAGCTTCCCACTGTCCAACCCTCGGTCCACTCCGATTCCCGTGGCAGATGGCAAAATTCTGGCAACTGTTTCAGTCTTAATCGCAGTATGGCAGAATGAGTACAAGAGCAAGGGTATCTTACCACTGTTCTAAAGGGCCTTGCTGAGGCCGAGGCTGAAGCACCACGTGCAGTTTTGGTCTCCTTATCTTGGGAAGTTCTATTCATCACAGAGGGAAAGCAGTAAAAGGTTCATCCTTGGGTCCCCAGGATCATCGCGTGAGGAGAAATTGGGTTGACTGGTCTGCATTTAGAAGAATGAGAAAGGATCTCATTCCGGCAGAGAAGTTGGTTCCTCTGGCTGTGGGCTGAGGAGGGGAGGGAGGTTGCTAGAGCAAGGGGTCCCAATCTCAAGATACGGGGTTGGCCATTTAGGACGCAGATTGAGGAGAAACCGCTTCACTCGGGAGGGGGAGGTGAGCCCTCAGAATTCTGGATCACAGAAAGCTTTCAGAAGGAGAGAGATTTCTAGACTTAAAGCGCGAAGGGGTTTGGGGAGAGCGTTGGAGTCTGACATTGTCTCTCTGTCTCTCCCAATCAGCCATGGTGATTACGGAATGGTGGAGCAGGCTGGAGGAACCAAATGACCTACTCCTGCTGCGATTTTCTACTTCAGGATACCATCCACTTTAGGGAGCGCTGACAGAATAAACAGTAGAAAAAAGAACAATAATTCCAGGGATGAGGGATTTCACTGTATCCTCATCTTCCCGCTCCCCCAGTTCCAGTGATGGTTACACCAACACTGACACCCCACCCTCCCAGCAGCTGCTCTGCCTGCACCCCAACTCCCTCCCACTCCACACCATAGCAAGCATCCTTTCTGGTTGTATCATAGTTTGGTATTGGCTCCCGCTCTGCCCAAGACTGCAAAAGATCGTAAATCCGTGATGCAAACCAGCCTCCCATCCACTGACTCTGCCTACGCTTCCCGCTGCCTCGGCAAAGCGGCCGGCATAATTAAGGGCCCCACGCGCCCTGGACGTTCTCTCTTCCACCTTCTTCCTTCAGGAAAAAGATACAAAAGTCTGAGGTCACGTACCTGCTGACTCAAGAACAGCTTCTTCCCTGCTGCCGTCAGACTTTTTGAGTGAACTTACCTCCCTAGCTATGGCCGTAACACTACGCTTTCTCCTTTCCTTCTTTGTGAACAGCATGCTTTGTCTGCACAGCGCACAAGAAAAAAAATACTTTTCATTGCACCCCAATACGTGTGAAAATAATAGATCAAATCAAATCAAATCCCTCCCCTACCTCAGGTCGTTATCTCGATCTGGTTTATCCTGAATGAGCCACAGGAGGTCGAATCGGGACAGCAGTGCCGCTGGAAGCTGAATGTTCTGTTCCACGGTTTTCTTGGGATTGTAGCGGCCGTAGGCAGGGTTGGCGGCCGCCAGGATAGAGCAGCGGGCGTTCAGCGTGGTCATGATACCAGCCTTTAGAGAGGGAAAGAGCCCAGGGGTTCACTTAACGACTGACTAACACTCCCCACTCAATCACCGCCGGTCAAGCCTGCCCTCGACCCCAAGGACCGCTCGACACACACTCAAAATGAAAAGTAACAGCTCCGAGGAGAGGGCGAGAGGCCACGTGCTCGGTCAAGGAGCCGCTGACCGTGAGAGGGGCTGAACTTCTCAGCCAGAATGGGCAGATGCAAGTTTATTTCCTTTGCACTAATGCTAATCCTGAGAAGCGTGAGAGGTGTTGCGTTTTGGCAGGACTAACAAGGTTAGGAAGTACACAGTAGGGCTTTAGGAAATATAAGAGGGTCAGAGAGCGCTTGGGGGTGCACGGTCAAAGATCCCGGTCGGCAGCAGGACAGGTAGATAAAGTGGTTAAGACGACAAATGAGGTACTTGACCCCTTAGCAGAGGCACAGAATACAAGAGCAGGGGGGGTTATGGCCGGAGGTGCATAAAACGCTGGTTAGGCCACAAGCTAGAGTACCACGTGCAGGTCTGGTCACCACACTACAGGAAGGATATGATTGTGCTCGAGACGACGCAGAGGAGATTCATTCAGAAGGGCCGCAGAGTTTCAGCAACGAGGAAAGGCTGGTTTCGCTGGGGTTCTTTTCCTTGGAGCAGAGAAGGCCGAGGTGTGCCTGACCGAGCTGTACAAAACGATGAGAGACAGAGATAGGGCAGAGATCGGAAGGAAAAGAGTTCAAAGACGCACAGGTTAGGGGGCATTGGCCATGCTAAATAGCCGCTCAGTGCTTTCCATACAGGCGCCGGAGTGCGTGGTGACAAGGGGATTTTCATTCATTGCAATGTTAATGTAAGCCTACTTGTGACACTAATAAATAAACGTTAAGACATCCCCCCTCCCTTAGTAAAGGCGTCAATAATCAGAAGGCAAAGATTTACAGTCCATAAGGAGATTTAGATGTATTTTTATTGAAAGCTTTTTCATCTAAGGCTTGTGGGAATCTGGACCTCACTGCCTGAAAGGGTGGTGGAGGCAGAGAACCTCAATATTCAAGAAGCATTTAAGAAAAGCAAAGAACAAAACAGCACGGGAAACAGGCCCTTCGGCCCAACGAGCCCACGCCGCCACCCCAATGTTCCCAACTCTACCCATGATCCCTGTCTATGTTTATAGATCTATGGATTAAAAAAACTAAATTTGAGACAATTTAGGGAGAATTTGTTTTGCCAATTAGCCTAACAGCACATCTTTGGGATGTGGGAGGAAACCGGAGCACCCGGAGAAAACACACTTAGATGAACATCAAAGTTTATTTATTAGCGTCAGAAGCAGACTTGCATTAACACTGCGATGAAGTTACTGTGAAAGTCCCCCAGTCGCCACACTCTGGTGCCCCTTTGGGTAACATAAAGGGGGAACTTAGCACGGCCAATGCACCTAACCAGCATGCCTTTCAGACTGTGGGAAGAAACTGCAGCAGAACACTAGAGGATGCAAGGCTACGGATCAAGGAAACGCTGACATTTCACATGCAACGACTGAGGCAAAGATTCTCGGCACACAGGAACGCAGCCTCTATACTGAGTCCTAACAGGGGAAGTGAAGGAGCTGTTTGATGAGAAGGCTGGGAAGAAGGGCTAAACATTGCGGGGAGAGGGCTTAAGGCGGGGAAACATTGCGGGGAGAGGGCTTAAGGCGGGGAAACATTGCGGGGAGAGGGCTTAAGGCGGGGGAAGATTGCGGGGAGAGGGGATAAGGCGGGGAAACATTGCGGGGAGAGGCTTAAGGCGGGGAAACATTGCGGGGAGAGGGCTTAAGGCGGGGAAACATTGCGGGGAGAGGGCTTAAGGCGGGGAAACATTGCGGGGAGAGGGCTTAAGGCGGGGAAACATTGCGGGGAGAGGGCTTAAGGCGGGGAAACATTGCGGGGAGAGGGCTTAAGGCGGGGAAACATTGCGGGGAGAGGGCTTAAGGCGGGGAAACATTGCGGGGAGAGGGCTTAAGGCGGGGAAACATTGCGGGGAGAGGGCTTAAGGCGGGGAAACATTGCGGGGAGAGGGCTTAAGGCGGGGAAACATTGCGGGGAGAGGGCTTAAGGCGGGGAAACATTGCGGGGAGAGGGCTTAAGGCGGGGAAACATTGCGGGGAGAGGGCTTAAGGCGGGGAAACATTGCGGGGAGAGGGCTTAAGGCGGGGAAACATTGCGGGGAGAGGGCTTAAGGCGGGGAAACATTGCGGGGAGAGGGCTTAAGGCGGGGAAACATTGCGGGGAGAGGGCTTAAGGCGGGGAAACATTGCGGGGAGAGGGCTTAAGGCGGGGAAACATTGCGGGGGCGGGGAGAGGGCTTAAGGCGGGGAAACATTGCGGGGAGAGGGCTTAAGGCGGGGAAACATTGCGGGGAGAGGGCTTAAGGCGGGGAAACATTGCGGGGAGAGGGCTTAAGGCGGGGAAACATTGCGGGGAGAGGGCTTAAGGCGGGGAAACATTGCGGGGAGAGGGCTTAAGGCGGGGAAACATTGCGGGGAGAGGGCTTAAGGCGGGGAAACATTGCGGGGAGAGGGCTTAAGGCGGGGAAACATTGCGGGGAGAGGGCTTAAGGCGGGGAAACATTGCGGGGAGAGGGCTTAAGGCGGGGAAACATTGCGGGGAGAGGGCTTAAGGCGGGGAAACATTGCGGGGAGAGGGCTTAGGCGGGGAAAATTGCGGGGAGAGGGCTTAAGGCGGGGAAACATTGCGGGGAGAGGGCTTAAGGCGGGGAAACATTGCGGGGAGAGGGCTTAAGGCGGGGAAACATTGCGGGGAGATTTATGAATTACCTACTCGGGATCATAGCAGCAGAACAAAGCGATGCAGAATCAAATTAAACACAGATTCCATGTGGGCAAAGGTAAACAATGATAAATAATCAATCATTTTTCAAGTGGCAGTCTACAAACCATCGAATATTTGGAAGTATGAAATGGATGTGAAATCTAACGTGAACTTTGGTTAAACCACACAAAGCACTGTTTTACAATAGTTAGCTGGGCAGGAGGCAGAGAAGGTTTACAAGGATAACTCCAAGTGCATGTGGGTTTACAGATTGTCAAAGGATTTTCAGTCTTTTGGGGATAGAGGTTTTTATATGAATAATTAAAGATTTCTGATTGGAGTGAGTAACTAGCCTTCACAAATCGCTATCTGATGAGGGTGACAGGGAGTGTGTGAATGCTCTGGTCTCTCTCATCTGCCACTTGCCTTGGCGATCGAGATGGTCTGCTGCTCCATCACCTCGTGAATGGCAGTCCGGTCAGAATCCATCATCTTGTCAAACTCATCAATGCAGCAGATCCCTTGGTCAGCCAGCACCAGAGCCCCACCTTCCAGGATCATCTCCCCGGTAACTGGATCCTTCATCACTGCAGCAGTCAGCCCCACGCCTGAAGACCCTCGGCCTGTGGTATACTGACCTGAAGGGAGCACACAAAGGATGTGAGGTCATCACTGATCCACTGAGCAAATTCTCCTGCCAAACATACCGGTGGCTCAGTGGAGACATCCCAACATCAGCACAAGTTCCCTCACTGTTAAAAATAAACTAGGGGAAACACAGTCCAAACTTCATACATCTCTCTCTCACACCGACACGCACACCGACACGCACACCGCGTCCACACCGACACGCACACCGACATCACACCGCGTCCACACCGACACGCACACCGACATCACACCGCGTCCACACCGACACCCACACCGCGTCCACACCGACACCCACACCGACATCACACACGACACCCACACCGACACCCACACCGACACCCACACCGACATCACACCCGACACCACACCGACAGACACACCGACACCCACACCGACATCACACCGACACCCACACCGACATCACACCGACACCCACACCGACATCACACCGACATCACACCGACACCCACACCGACATCACACCGACACCCACACCGACATCACACCGCGTCCACACCGACATCACACCGCGTCCACACCGACATCACACGCGTCCACACTGACATCACACCGCGTCCACACCGACATCACACCGCGTCCACACCGACATCACACCGCGTCCACACCGACATCACACCGCGTCCACACCGACATCACACCGCGTCCACACCGACACGCACACCGACATCACACCGCGTCCACACCGACACGCACACCGACACGCACACCGACATCACACAGCGTCCACACCGACACGCACACCGACATCACACAGCGTCCACACCGACACGCACACCGACATCACACAGCGTCCACACCGACACGCACACCGACATCACACAGCGTCCACACCGACACGCACACCGACATCACACAGCGTCCACACCGACATCACACAGCGTCCACACCGACACGCACACCGACATCGCACAGCGTCCACACCGACACATCGATATCACACAGCGTGCACACACTCACCGATATTACACAGCGTTCACACACTCACCGATATTACACAGCGTTCACACACTCACCGATATTACACAGCGTTCACACTCACACACACGACTTAGACTTCACTCAGTGCAGGGTCAGTTAGCCAGACTTACTCCTCGGTGCAAGTCGGTCAATGTAGCAAAGTAACTGCGATTTGGCCACACCTGGATCGCCCATCAGACAGATGTTGATGTTACCTACACGGGAGCAGAAGGGAAGCGGAGAGCATTAAGGACAGAATTGCAGGCACCGGGCGTGAATGGCCTGAGGCTCAAAGTCAAAGGGTACTCTCCAGTTAATCCTGTCTTTACACATTCACACTGAGATTATCCCCATTGGTTCCATTTATTTTATTGAGATAATGAAGATCACAGTGAACCATTGAGTCAGATTTCCAGAGGGGCTGGACACAACACGGAATTCTCAGCTGCAACCTGTAGCTGGGGTAACACAGTGGTTAGTACTGCAGTCCCACAGCGCCGGGCACCAGAGCTCGGTTCCCGGCTTGGGTTAAAGTCTGTGCAGACCCTGCACAGTTTCCTCCAGGTTCCTCTCTCAGTCTGAAAGACATGCTGGTTAGGATGCAATGGCCATGCTAAATTCTTCCTCAGTGTACCCCAACAGGCGCTGGAATGTGGTGACTCATAGAATCCTACAGTGCAGGAGGTGGCCATTCAGCCCATCGAGCCTGCACCAACTACAATTCCCCTCCAGCCCGTATCGCCAGAACCCCATGCATTTACCCTAGCTAGTTCCCTTGACACTAAGTGGCAATTTGGCACGGTCCAAACTACCTAACCAGCACATCTTTGGACGGTGGGAGGAAACCGGAGAATCTGCAGGAAACCCACATAGACACGGGGAGAATGTGCAAACTCCACACAGACACTGACCCAAGCCAAGCATCTAATCCAGGTTTCTGACGCTGTGAGGAAGCAGTGCTATCCCACTGTGCCACCTGACTCAGGGAGTTCCATGGTAACTTCACCGCAGTGTTAACGGAAACTTGCTTGTGGCATTACTTTAACTTAGCCCAGCGAGTCTCCCAGAACGAAGAGGAGGGAATTGGAAGGAATGTGAAACCAATATCAAAAGGGTGAGGGATGTCTGGGGGCGATTGGTTTAAGACTAGTTGGGTTCTGGGAATTGTTTTAAAAATTCATCCATGGGACATGAGCTCAGCTTTGTGAAGTGCTGCTTGAAGGAGCCTTGGTAAGTTTTGCGTGTGGATGGTACACACGGCTGCTCAGTTATGGAGGGAGTGAGGGAACAGCGATTATATTTCCAAGTCAGGATGGTGAGTGGTTTGGAGGAGGGCTTGCAAGTGGTGGTGTTCCCATGTATCCGCTGCCCTTGTCCTTCTGGAACGAAGCAGTTGTGGGTTTGGAAGGTTCTGTCAAAAGACCTTTGGTAAGTTGCTGCAGTGCATCTTGTAAATGGTACACAATGCTGCTACTGAGCGTCGGTGGGTAGAGGGAATGGGTGTTTGTGGATGTGGTGCCAATTCAGCAGGGCTACTTTGTCTTGGAATCGTGTCCAGCTTCTTGAATGCTGTTGGAGCTTCACCCACTCAGGCAAATGGGAAATATTCCATCAGACTCCTTGTGCCTTGTAGATGACGGACAGGCTTTGGGGAGTTAGGAGGTGAGGTACTCATCGCAGTATTCGTAGTCTCTGACCCGCTCTTATAGCTGCTGTGTTAACACGGTGAGTCCAGTTCAGTTTCTGGTCAATGATAACCCGTACTGGTGTTGGTATCGGTCGGGGAGGGAATTCAGCGAAGGCATTATCCTTCTCACGGAGAGATGGCCGGACTCCCTGCTGTCAGAGAGCCATTGCTGGCACTTGTGTGCCGTGAACATAACTTGCAGGATGACGTTTGGTGGGACAGTCGAGCTCTTGGGAGAGAGCAGATGAGGGGGATTAGATCGTGCAGAGATTCACAAGTATACATGTTTAATTTGGGTGGAACATTCAAGGCTGAGTGGGGGTTGGGGGAGTGAGTGAGCAGCAGAATGGGACTAGTTGTTGGAGAGAAGGTAGCAAAAAGGGAGACGAGGGTTGTATCAAATCTGTCACGATCTTGTGGACTGGTCAACAGATTTGATGGGCCAAATGGCCTCTTCCTTATTGTCTTACTGGCCTGGTTTACACAGAGCAGATTGACAGTAACCTGCTTTTAATGAGTGTAAAATATTCTCTAAATTAAGCATTTTGCAGAACACCAACCTGATTCCTTTGCAAGTCTGGTGCTTCCCCCTTCAGGCCAGTCCAACCTGTCGCAGTTTTAAATTGATTTTTTTGGCGTCCAATTAAGGAGTCGGACGGTGTTGGTTGGTTGGTTGGTGGTGGTGGTGGTGGTGGGGGAGGATTCCCGGACGGGCAGGACCACAACCGTGTTTGCCCGGACCCTCCCCCACCACCCCAGGCAGGGGGATCCAGTCCACATCCCTTACCTCGTATCTTCATGCCTTTGGGAGACTGATCCACGCCTCCGACCAGGAGCAGCAGCAAAGCCTTCTTCACATCCTCGTGGCCATAGATTTCTGGAGCAATGGAGGCGGCGAGTTTCTCATAGAAATCCTCCTCTGGGAGAAAGACAGCGAGAGAGAGAGAGAGAGAGAGCAAGCGTTAAGTTCAGTGCTCATTCACTGCCACCGCTGCATCAAATAACTGGGACACACCCACTGCCTCAATAAATTCCCCCAGTACCTCTGCTAGGTTCCCAAGCATCCTTTAAACTCTCAACTTACCAAATACCACGCTTGATGCTGCACCATTCAAATCAGTAGCAGGAGTACAGACCCCTCGATCCCCATCTGACAGTCAATAAAATCATAGCTGATCTGGCTGCAATCTCCCCACACCCCGATAAACTTTCACTCACCCCCTCGTTAATCAAAAATCTACCTGGCTCTGCCTTAAACAATTCAAAGATTCTGCTTCCACCACCTTTTGGGGAAGAGGAGGGTCCAGCAACACTCAGCACTCAAAACAAAATTTCGCCTCCTCCCCAGCTGAAGTGGGCGACCCCTTATTTCTAAACAATGAGCCCCAAATTCCACAAGAGGGAACATCCTCTCGACATCTGCCTTGTTAACAACACCCGGGCTCTTAAAAGGTTTCCAGGGAGGCGTGATGGCACTGCTACCTCACAGCAGCCAGGCACCTGGGTTCGATTCCCAACTTTGGTCGCAGTCTTGTGTAGAATCTGCACGTTCTCCCCGTGTCTATGTGGGTTTCCTCCCACAGTCTGAAAGGCATGCTGATTAGGGTGCACTGACCGTGCTAAATTCTCCCTCAGAGTGTATCCAAACAGGCACCGGAGTGTGGCGACTAGGGGATTTTCACAGTAACTTCATTAGTGTTAACGTAAGCCTACCTGTGACACTAATAAATAAAATTTAAACTCAGATTGACCCTTATAAACTCTAGTGGATACAAGCCTACCCTTCTCCAACCTTTTCTCATTAGGCAACCCTCCCATCCCTGGAATTAGTCCTGCAAGTGTTCCCTGAACTGCATCCAATACATTGGCGTCTCTCCTTGAATTAGGAGAGTAATACTGTACGCAATATTCCAGAGATGGCCTCATCAGTGTCCAGCTGAAGCATAGCCTCCCTACTTTTAAGCTGAACTCCCCTTGCAATAAATAAAAAAATTCTATTAACTTTTCAATTACTTGCTGTTCCTGATTCCCAGCCTTTCGCGATTCATGCACTGTGACACCCGGATCCCTCTACATCTCAGAGCTCTGCAATCGCTCACCATTTAGATAATAAGCTTCTTTTTCACTCTCTCCGCAAAACTGGATAATTTCATATTTGCCTACATTGTTTGCCAGGTTTTTGCCCACCCGCCCACGTATAACTAGCTACAGAGCTGTCATGAGTGCCACAGCCAAAGCTCAGTACATTCCCACCGGTCAGAACTGATATCACCAGTGAGACACGGTCTCTTCCCACTGATGCTCGCTCTCAGAGTTACGACTCTCTTCATTAATCCTCAATAGGACTGAGAGTTCACGCTCAAGCTTTGGTAGGAATAATGGTAGGAAGGATTACTATTTAAATGGTGAAAAGCTGCAGCATGTGACGGTGCAGAGGGACCTGGGGGTCCTTGTGCACGAATCGCAAAAACACAGTATGCAGGTGATCAAGAAGACGAATGCAATGTTGGTCTTTATAGCTAAGGGGATAGAATATGAAGTAGGGAGGTACTTTTACAGCTGTATAGGGTACTGATGAGGCCGCAGCTGGAGTACTGTGTGCAGTTTTGGTCACCGCATTCGAGGAAGGATATATTGGCCTTGGAGAGGGTGCACAGAAGGTTTACCAGGCTGATAACGGAGATGAGGGCGTTGGATTATGAGGAGAGACTGAATAGGCTAGGTTTGCACTCTTTGGAGTTTAGAAGGCTGAGAGGGGATCTTATAGAAATGTATAAGATAATGAAGGGGATGATTAGGGTAGAGGTTGAGAGACTCTTCCCGCTTAACAAAGATAGCAGGACTAGAGGGCACAGCCTCAAGATTAAGTGGGGAGCAGTTCAGATCAGAGTTGAGGAGGAATTTCTTCACGAAAAGGGTGGTAAATCTTTGGAATTCTCTGCCTGATGAGGTGGTGGAGGCTTCCTCGCTGAATACATTTAAGTCAGGAGTGGATAGGTTTTTGATTGATAAGAGAATTAAGGGTTACGGGGAGAAAGCAGGAAAGTGGTACTGAACCACTGCAGATCAGCCATGATCTTATTGAATGGCGGGGCAGGCTCGAGGGACTGGATGGCCCACTGCTGCTCCTATTTCTTATGTTCTTATATTCTTAAATCAGTGGCCAACGTGGGCCACCCACCGCCCCCATCATCCCTGAGTTCAAGCTGGGGTCAGTCTCTCTCTCTCTCTCTCTCTTTGCCCGTGAAGTGAGGAAACGAGACAGTTGCAGTGGACTGACAGAGACACGGTGACACCATACCGACCCGTGATTTGTTTCAGCTCCTTCTCGCTCAGCTCCTGAGTTCCCAGCTCGTCATCCTCCGTCTTATTCATTTGGCTGATCCTGTGGGCTTCCAGGTACGTCTCCGAGAGCAGACCCTAAAAAGTCGAGGGGAGCCAGTTAGGACCACGGAGAGCTCACTGTACCGGAGGAGGGGTACCAAATGGCTCCTCGTATCTCCGTAGGGGTTAACTCCCCAATGACGCTGAGAAATGAAACACACACACACACACACACACTCAGACAGTCACGTAGCTTTATTCTTCAATAAATTTAGGAGCAAGCATGGACCATTCAGCCCTTCGAGTACACCCTGCCACTCGGTGAGATCACAGCTGATTTGACAGCCCGAGGATTCGGGGTAGGACGGAGGTGAGGAGACATTTCTTCACTCACGGTGGTGAGCCTGTGGAATTCATTCCCACAGGAAATAGTGGATGCCGAAACATTCAACGTCTTCAAAAGATGGCTGGACATAGCAGCTGGGGCAAATGGGATCAAACGTGAGGGAAAGCATTTCGGAAGGTCTAATGCAAATAGGAAATATACAGAAAATGGCAGAATCTTTAGGCGTATTGATAGGCAAAGGGTGTACAGGTACATAGGTAACCGAAAGTAGCAATGCAGGTGGAGAAGGTACAAGAAGGCACACGGCATGCTTGCCTTCATAGGCCGGGGAATAGGCATTGAGTTTAAAAATTGGCCAGTTATGTGGCAGCTTTATAGAACCTTAGTGCAGCAACACTTGGAACATAGTATTCGATTCTGGTCGCCACAGGAAAGATGTGGAGGCTTTGGAGAGGGCACAGAAAAAATTTACCAGAATGTTACCTGGTATGGAGGGCATTAGCTATGAGAGGTTGGAGAAACTGGATTTGTTCTCACTGGAATGACGGAGGTTGAGGGGAGACCTGACAGAAATCTACAAGATTACGAGAGGTGTGACAGAGATGATAGTCAGAAACCTTTTCCCAGGGTGGAACAGTGAACTACTAGGGGTCACAAGCTTAAAGTGCAAGGGGTAAGGTTTAAGGAGATGTACAATAAGATTTTTTTTTTTTTTTTTTACACACAGAGAACAACAGGTGCCTAGAATTCTTTGCTGGGGGAGATAGCGGAAACGGATACGGTCGTGATTTTTAAAGGGCATCTTGACAAATACACAAATAGGTCGGGAATAGAGGTCCTCGGAAGGTTAGAGGTGGTTTTAGTTAAGTTGGGCAGCACAATCAGTGCCGGCTTGTAGGGTCAAAGGGCCTGTTCCTGTGCTGTAATTTTCTCTGCTCGCTCTTTCTTTGTTATGGGGAGAAAGCAGGATTAGGCTGTTGAGTTGGACAATCAGCCACGATTGCGATGAATGGCCAAAGGCCCATTCGAAGGGCCAAATGGTCTCCTTCTGCTCCTACCTTTCCCAGACAGTAGCCTCACCCCACTTTCCGGTCGCGCCTCTCCGCCCTCATCACCCCTCAATCCAGAAAATCTGTCTACCTCAAACTTAAACATTTTCATCAAACCGGCCCCTACGTTTGGAACATTGTATTCAATTCTGATCGCCACACTACCAGAAAGACGTGGAGGCTTTGGAGAGGGTACAGAAATGATTTACCAAAACATTACCTGGTATGGAGGGCAATTGCTATGAGAGGTTGGAGAAACTGGATTTGTTCTCATTAGAACAACGGAGGTTGAGGGGAGACCTGATAAAAGTCTACAAGATTATGAGAGGCATGGATAGAGTGGATAATCAGAAGCTATCGGGGGGGGGGGGGGGGGGGGGGGGGGGGAGTATTTCAAACACAAAACAACCCACAGACTAAGAGATCGCTCCCCATTTCAAGCCTTTATTTTGAAACTGTAGCCCCTCAAAATTCCCTGTGAAGGGACACATCCTCCCAGCAACCACCCTGTCAGGCCTGAGAATCCTGTCTCAATAAAATCACCTCTCATCCCATGAATATCACTACTGAAGTGAAAGTAAAGTATTTTTTTGTGTCACAAGTAGGCTTACATTAATATTGCAATAACATTACTGTGAAAATCTGCTAATCACCACACTCAGGTGCCTGTCTGGTTACACCAAGGGACGATTAAGCACAGCCAATGCACCCTAACCAGTATGTCTTTCAGACTGTGGAAGGAAACTGGAGCATCCGGAGGAAACCCACGCAGGTAAGGGGAGAAGGTGTAAACTCCGCATAGACTGTGACTCAAGCCGGGAATCGAACCCGAGTCCTTGGCACCGTGAGGCAACAGCGCTAACCACTTCGCCACAGTGCTGCCCCTCAATCCTTCTCCACAAGACAACCCCCTTCATCTGAGAGAAATCAACTCAGCGCATCTTCTGGGAACTGCCACCGACGCAAGAATATCCCTCAATTCTCTCGGACTGAGCTCACTAGTCACTAGAGGTTAGTCATGGAGCAAATCAATTCCTGCCTCCCCGATTGCCTGGATCCACGGCAGTTCAGCTGTCGCCGCAACAGGTCCACAGCAAATGCCTTGAACTCAACCCTGGAACACCTTCCGTTGTCAAGCTGGGGTCAGCGCATCACTTTGCTCGACAGCGAGAAGACGAGGCAGCCACTGACAGCACGCCAGACTGACAGAGATACTGTGACACCTTGCAGTCCGCTCGGTACTGACGGTGGGGGTGGCATCGTGGCACAGTGGTTAGAATTACTGCCTCACAGTGCCGGGGACCCAAGCTCAATTCCGGCCTCGGGTGACTGCCTATGCAGAGTCTACACGTTTTCCCTGTGTCTGCGTGGGTTTCCTCCTCCAGGTGCTCCGGCCTCCCCTCTCACTTCCAAGAATGTGCAGGTCAAGTTGATTGGACATGATAAATTGACCCTAATGTCAGGGGGATTAGCAGAGTAAATACGTGGGGTTCAGGGAATAGATTCTGGGTGGGATTCTGAGGTCAGGATAGACTCCAGATGGGCCGAAATGGACTACATCTGTACTGCAGGGACTCTCTGAACCAGGACACCTTTGTTAGATGCCTGTTTATTGACTACAGCTCAGCCTCCAACACTATTATTCCCACAAAACTCATCTCCGAACTCCGTGGCCTGGGGCTCAGCATCTCCCTCTGCGACTGGATCCTGAACTTCCTAAGCACAATCAGTAAGGAGAGGCAACAACACCTTCTCCATGGTCATCCTCAACACCAGTGCCCCACAAGGCTGCGTTCTCAGCCCCCAACTATACTCCTTGTACACCTCTGACCGTGCAGACGAATTCCCCTCCCAACTCGACGTTCAAATTTGCTGACGACCCTGCCGTAGCGGGGGCTCTGATCTCAAACAATGACGAGACAAGAGACGAGACAGGAACGAGATAGAGAATCTGGTGAACCGGCGACAATAATCTCTCCCTCAGTGTCAATAAAACGAAGGCGATAGTTCAGGCAGCGTAGAGGAGAACACGGCCCTGTCTACGTCAATGGTGGGAATGGAAGGGTGGAGAGCTTCAAGCCCTTACCTGGACCACCTGGCGGAAGCCAGACCTCATCATGGGAAGGAAGATGCCAGTGATGCTGACGTGGTCCCCGGGCTGAGCCAGCCTGGTGTTCTCCCCTCGGCTGTACACCGTCATGCTGCGGGGGATGTTTCCCACCGGTACCTGGTCACTCTGAGGAGAAGAGACGCACACGTCAACATCTCACTGAGCGCGAGCTCCCCCCAACGACACCGCAGCCCCCACCCCTCCCAGTTTCAAGCTGACATGAGGTCCAGCTCTCGCCACACTCACGTGTTCCTGGATTTTTATTTCCTGGAATTTGATGAACTTTGACCCTCGCGACTGCAGGTAAACCCTTCCTCCTGACTTGTCGGTTTGGCACTCTCGGCTTGGACACATGATCAACGGCATGAAGCTGGGAGACTGGATCTGGAAGAGGAATCCAACAACAGCAAGGTCAGAGAGAGAGAGCATGGGAATCGGCCCCCTCTCCCCTCCACCGACCAACTCGAAGGGAGATTCGCAGCCAGTTCCATACCACCCAGAGTTATCCATCCAAAAGCAGCACCACCCCCCCCCAAAACTCCTCAAACCACAACCTGCCTCCTACAATAACTCTCCCCCCTGCTCCCAATATCAACGCTAAAGTACACACTGTCCCCACCCATCCCAAAATAACCCTACATTCACCCGAATACCTTCTACCTCTACCCTTAATACCTCTATTCCTCCCCAGTCTCCTTCCCAACTCGCATCCTTTATCCTTTCCCACCAGCTCCTCTCCTCCAAAATCTGCTCCCCCCCCCCGCATCCCCCACCCCAAAACATCTCTCAACCAACACCTTGCCCTGCCGCCCACAATTACCCCTCCAACTGCCACTTAATTACCTCCATCACCTCTCATGTGTATTATACTCCACATCACACTTTCCCCGTTCCCCCACCCTCTGCCTGCCCCTCAGCAAGCCCCCCCCCTCTTCCATAACATCCTCCAATTGCCCCGCCTGCCTCCTGATTGAGAGAACCACACCCCCAAGGTGGCCCAACTCCCTGACGGAAGGCTGCGTTCGACCCGTGTGATCCGAGTTCTCCCCTTTCATTTTTCCCACAGATGCATCCTGTCAGTGGCTGGGTCAACATTTGCTGCTCATCCCTAATTGCCACTGAAAGGATTCAAGTGTCAACCATGTTGCTGTGGCTCACGTGCGGGCCAGCCAGACGAGGTAAAGACAGCAGATTTCCTTCCCTGAAGGACATCAGTTTGTCTGTCTTTTAAAACAACAATCGTTTCCTGGTCACCGTGAGACTTAGAGAGCTGATAAAGGACGAGATAAGTAGACTTGTTGGCAATGATGTGGGGCTACTGGATAGGTGGCAGGGTGAATACAGGCTGATCGCAGGTACAGAAGCAGAGAGCTGTGGTGGACAGCTAAGATTCAGAATAAAACGAAGCTCCGAAAGTCATTCATCAGGGAGGCAACATTCAGACCAAAGCCCATTCTGGTGTCAAGTGCTGGAGTCATGGAGGTTTACAGCATGGAAACAGGCTTTTGGGCCCAACTTGTCTATGCTGCTTTTTTTAAAAACCATTAAACTAGTCCCAATTGCCCGCATTCGGCCCATATCCCTCAACACCCATCGTACCCAAGCAACTGTCAAAAGTTGTTTTTTTAAAAATACAAAATTGTACCTACCTCTCCTACTGCCTCTGGTTCCAGCCACTCACCACTATGTGTGTGAAAAAATTGCCCCTCTGGACCCTTTTTCATATCTCCTTTCTTTCTTAAACTTATGCCCTCTAGTTTTAGACTCCCCCACCTTTGGGAAAAGATATTGACTATCTAGCCGATCTAAGCCCCTCATTCTTTCATAGACATCCATAAGGTCACCCCTTAGCCCACTATGCTCCAGAAAAAAAGCTATCCAGCCTCTCCTTATAACTCAATCCATCAAGTCCCGGTAGTACCCTGGTAAACCTTTGGGGAATCGCGACATGATCTTGGGCAGCTGGTACGAGACACGGGGACGCTGGAATCAGTGAGGACAGTGACAGGTGAGAAACAGCGCCGTGTGTAGTATCTACAAGATGCACTGCAGCAACTCACTGAGGCTCCTTTGGCAGCACCTTCTAAACCTGCAAGCTCTACACCTAAAAAGGACAAAGGCAGCAGACACACGAGGAACACCCACCAAACCTGTAAGTGTCCCTCCAAGTCGCTCGCCATCCCAACGTAACTGGTGCATCGTGGCTGTGTCAAAATCCTGGAACTCCCACCCTTCCCCACACGGGACTGTAATGGATTCAGGATGGCAGCTCACCACTACCCGCTCTGGGGGCAGTTAAGGGATGGACAAAGAGTGCCCGGGCCTGGCCAACGACATCCCCCTCATTCTCGAAATGGATAAAAGAAAGATTAAACTGGCTGCAGAGGAGTGTGAAGTGATACGTCTCAGTACGAATCATGAGGACAGGCAGGTAAACGGTGCAGGGCTCACGTAAGCAGTTCCACCACCGCCCAGCCCCTTATGCATCACCTTCGCCAGCCCACAGACCACCCTCTCACCCCTCCCCGCCCTCTGAACGGGCTGCCGTGGGCTACGGGCGGCCAGGCTCTGTTTGTACTCACTGGCTGGTACGTTTCTGCTCCGCACTGGTCACATGTGTAAGTGGCCACCACCATCATGGGCTTGACCTCTGTCACTCTGGTAACGATGCCTCGGACAGTCACGAGCTTCCCGATGCTGTCGGCCTTCACATCTCGGATCACCTTGGGCTTCGCCGTGCTGCAAGGCTTGAAGTAAATCTCGCTGCGGGGAGCAGAGGGGCGGGTGCACACGGAGCAATTAGTGGCAGCCCAGCGTGAAACTGTTCCACCCCCCTCACGAACACTTACGATTTTACATCTAAGACTGCATCGGCTATCAAATACCTATTTATTCTAATACCATTTTCCAGCACTTACGACCATAAAATGTAGGAGCGAAAACAGGAACACCGATTGCGAACTTATCCATCTCGTCTTACTGATAGGGTAACTCACTGATCTGGCCTCCACAACCCTCTGTGTCAATGAATTCCACAGATTTACCATTCTCTGGCTCAAAAACTCCCTCCTCATCTTGGTTCTAAAGAATTGTCCCTTTACTCTGAGGCTGTGCCCTTGATCCGTAGAACACTACAGCACAAACAGGCCTTTCGGCCCACAAGTTGTGCCAATCATATCCATACCTACCAGGCCATTGAACTACCTGTAACTCCCAATCCCATTAAATCCCATGTACTCATCCAGAAGTCTCTTAAAAGACCCCAGCGAGTTCGCCTCTACCACCACTGATGGCAGCCGATTCCATTCACTCACCACCCTCTGAGTGAAAAACTTACCCCTAACATCTCCTCTGTACTTGCCCCCCAGCCCCTTAAACCTGTGTCCTCTCATAGTGACCATTTCAGCCCTGGGAAATAGCCTCCGAGAATCCACTCTATCTATTCCTCTCAACATCTTATAAACCTCTAACAGGTCGCCTCTCAACCTTCGTCTCTCCGGAGAAGAGTCTCAGCTCCCTCAACCTATTTTCATAGGGCATGCCTCCCAATCCAGGCAACATCCTTGTAAATCTCCTCTGCATCCTCTCAATAGCTTCCACATCCTTCCTGTAGTGAGGCGACCAGAACTGCGTACAGTACTCCAAGTGGGGTCTGACAAGGGTCTTATAAATTTGCAGCATTACCGCCCGGCTCCTAAACTCAATCCCTCAATTAATGAAGGCCAGTACACCATACGCCTTCTTGTCCACGCTCTCCACCTGCGAGGCCGATTTAAGAGTCCTATGGACCCGGACCCCCAGCCTTGTATGCTGTGACATTCTTAAACTTCTGCCTCTGCCACCCTTTCAAGATGTAGAGATGCCGGCATTGGACTGGGACGGGCACAGTAAGAAGTCTCACAGCACCAGGTTAAATCCAACAGATTCATTTGGAATCACGAGCTTTTGGAGCACTGCTCCTTCATCCTTACAGGCAGCGAGTTCCAGATTCCCCCAGTCCTCCTCAAGCCCCCTTCAAATCTCCCTCTCCTGACCTTAAATCTCTATCCCCTGTTTACTGATCTTTTTACTCAGGGGGAAAAGCTCCCCCCTATTTACTCAATGTTCTCTCAAACACATCAATCAGGTTCTCCCTCAGCCTTCTTTGCTTCAAGAAAAACAATCCCAGCCTCTCTCCATAGCTAAAACTCTCCAGCTCTGGGCGAATCTCCTCTGCACCCTTTTCCAGTGCTATCACATCCCTCCTATAATGTGGACTCCAGAACTGCACACGCAACGCACTAACTGTGGCCTAACCAACATGTTATATGACCAAAGAGAAAATGCTGGAAAACCTCAGCAGGGCTGTGAGGAGAGAAAAGAGCTGACATTTCGAGCCCACACGACTAAATCTAAGCTTTGACAAAGGGTCAAAAGTCTGGATTCAAAAGTCAACTCTTTTTTTCTCCTCACAAAACCCGCCGGCCCTGCTCAGATTTTCCAGCATTTTCTCTTCTAGTTTCAGATTCCAGCATCCATACGAATTTCCCTTTATCCAATCTTTTATACACTTTTGTTCACTTAGCCCACGTCCTCTGAAAACATAAGAAACAGGAGCAGGAGTAGGGCATCTGGCCCCTCAAGCTGCCCCGCCATTCAATAAGATCATGGCTGATCTGAAGTGAATCAGTTCCACTTACCTGCCTCTCCCCATCATCCTTAATTTTCTGATTGGTCAAAAATCTATCTACCCGTGACTTAAACACATTTAACAAGGTAGCTTCCACTGCTTCAATAGGCAGAGAATTCCAGAGATTCACTACCCTCTGGGAGAAGAGGTTCTTCCTCAACTCTGTTCTAAATTGACTCCCCCTTATTTTGAAGCTGTGCCCTCTACTTCTAGTTTCCATTCTAAGTGGAAATAATCTCTCTGCTTATACCCTGTCAAGCCCCTTCATTATCTTAAATGTCTCTATAAGATCTCCGCTCAGCCTTCTAAACTCTAATGAATACAGACACAGTCAACTCAATCTCTCCTCATAAGCTAACCCCCTCATCTCCGGTATCAGCCTAGTAAACCTTCTCTTCACTCCCTCCAAGGCCAATGTACCCTTTTGCAAATAAGGGGACCAAAATTGCACACAGTATTCCAGTTGCGGCCTCACCAATACCCTGTACAGTTGCAGCAAGAGATCCCTGCTTTTGTATTCCACTCCCCTCGCGATAATGACCAACATCCCATTCGCCTTCTTGATCATCTGCTGCACCTGCAGACTGAGTTTTTGCGATTCATGCACAAGGAGCCCCACGTCCCTCTGCACCGTAGCATGCTGCAGCTTTTCACCATTTAAATAATAGTCCATTTTAGTATTATTCCTTCCAAAGTGGATAACCTCACGCTTGCCAATGTTATACTCCACCTGCCAGATCCTCGTCCGCTCACTTAGCCTATCCAAATCTCTCTGCAGACTTTGTGCCCTCCACGCAATTTGCTTTCCCACTCATCTTTGTGCCATCTGCAAACTTTGTTACCCTACACTACGTTCTCTCTTCCACATCGTCTACGTATACGGTAAACAGTTGAGGCTCCAGCATCAATCCCTGCGGCACGCCATTAGTCACCAACTGCCAAATAGAAAAGCACTCATTTATTCTCTGCTTCCTGTTAGAAAGCCAATCCTCAATCCACACTACCACCTTTATCCCCAACTCCCTGTACCCTTTTCTTAAACAGCAACCTTTTGTGACGCATCTTATCGAATGCCTTCTGGAAATCTAAAAACACCACATCCACTGGTTCCCCTCTGTGAATCACACTCGTTATATCTTCATAAAAATACAGTAAATTTGTCAAACATGGCTTTCCCTTCATGAATCCATGCTGCGTCTGCTTGATTGAACCATTCTTTTCCAGGTGTCCTGCTATTTCTTCCTTAATGATAGATTCCAGCATTTTCCCAACTACGCATGCTAAGCTAACTGGCCTATAGTTACCTGCCTTTTGTCTAGCTCCTTTTTTAAACAGCAGCGTCATATTAGCTGTTTCCCAATCCACTGGCACCTCCCCAGAGTCCAGCGAATTTTGATAAATTACAACTAATGCATCTGCTAATTACTTCTGCCATTTCTTTTAGTATGGACTTGTCTACCTTTAGTCCCATTAGCCTACCCAGTACTATCTCTTTAGTAAGAGTGATCTTTTTGAGGTCCTCACTCCCTACAATCCCATGACCGTCAATTATCAGTATGCTATTTATCTCCCCTACTGTAAAGAACTGACACAAAAAACTTATTTAAGGCCTCAGCCATTTCCTCGTTTCTCATTATTAAATCCACTTTCTTGCCTTCTAAGGGTGCAACATTTAATTTAGCCACTCTTTTCCGTTTTATATATTTGTAAAAACTTTTACTACTAATTTTTATATTTTGTACTAGTTTAGTTTCATAATCTATCTTACCTCTCTTTATTGCTTTCTTAGTAGCTCTTTGTTATTTTTTTAAAGCTTTTCCAATCTTCTAGTTCCCCACTAATTTTGGCCACTCTGTACGTATTGGTTTTTAATTTGATACTCTACTTCCTTAGTTATCCACGGCTGGTTATTCCTTTTCTTACATTCCCTATTTTTCACCGGAATATATTGTTGCTGAGTACTGAGAAAATCTCCTTAAAAATCCTCCACTGTTCCTCAGCTGTCCTACCAACTAGTCTACATTAGCCAATTCCGCCGTCATCCTATCGTACTCCCCCTTGTTCAAGCAGAGGACACTGATTTGGGACCCTACTTTCTCACCCGCCATCTGCACGCCTTAACATCGCAAGTATAATCCCACAGCCCCTCCCACCTCACACACACACTCACAATCTGCGCAGGAGTTCCTGTGGGTATTGGTTCTGGGGGTCATGGATCTCGTTGGGATCTCGAGTCCGCTGCTCCATCATCAGCCGGTGTTCGATGTAAACGTCCAGGGCATCCCTGTTCAGCACCTGCAGAGAAAGAGAGCAAGCGTTCAGCAGTCAAAACACCCCCAAAGGCACGGTCAAACCGACTGCTAACAATCCAGTGACAGGTGCCAATGGTTTGGCCGATTCAGGGCAGGAAGGCGGAAAGGGAAGAGAGAACAGAAACCTGGGAGTCGGAAGCCAGATGTGACCCACGGCGTAGGGAAGCTACCACGAGAGGCTGTGATGCAGCAAGTCGCAGCACAGTGGTCAGCATTGCAGCCTCACAGTACCAGGGACCCGGGTTTGATTCCAGCCTTGGGTTATCGTGCATAATTTTACACGTTTTCCCTGTGTCTACGTGGGTTTCCTCCAGGTGCACTGGTTTCCTCCCACAGTCCTAAAGATGTGTAGATTGCAGGGATTGGCCATACTAAATCGCCCATCAGTGTTCAGGGATACGCAGTTAGGAGGACTGGCCATGCTAAATTGCCCCATCGGTGTCCAGGAATGCAGGTTAGCGGGATTGGCCATGCTACATTGCCCCTCAGTCTCTAAAAATGTATAGATTGCAGGGATTGGCCATGCTAAATTGCCCCTCAGTGTCCAGGGATGCACAGGTTAGGTGGATTGGCCATGTTAAATAGCCCAACAGTGTCCTGGGATGTGCAGGTTAGATGGATTGGCCATGCTAAATTGCCCCTCAGCGTCCAGGGATGTGCAGGTTAGGTGGATTGGCCATGCTAAATTGCCCCTCAGTGTCCCGGGATGTGCAGGTTAGGTGGATTGGCCATGCTAAATTGCCCCTCAGGGTCCAGGGATGTGCAGGTTAGGTGGATTGGCCATGCTAAATTGCCCCTCAGGGTCCAGGGATGTGCAGGTTAGGTGGATTGGCCATTCTAAATTGCCCCTCAGTGTCCAGGGATATGCAGGTTAGGTGGATTGGCCATGCTAAATTGCCCCTCAGTGTCCCGGGATGTGCAGGTTAGGTGGATTGGCCATGCTAAATTGCCCCTGAGTGTCCAGGGATGTGCAGATTAGGTGGATTGGCCATGCTAAACGTACAGGGTTATGGAGATAGGCCAGGGGTTTGGGCCTGGATAAAATGCTGTGTTGAAGAGTCAGTGCAGACTCAGTGAATGGCCACCTCCTGCACTTCAGGGATTTACGAAGCCAAACTCTTCTCTGTCCTGGCTTTACCTCTCTCGTCTTGAACTGTGGCAGCAACTCCTGAACGGCATCAGCAAAAAGGTTCACGTAGCGTCGCGTGTTCTCACAGATGGAGTCCACCAGTTCGGCGTCTTCCTCTGCAACATCGTCCAAGTCGATGTAGAGTGCCACTTTCTCACGGTGAGCTATCTGCTCCTGGAAACAAAGGACAGAAGAGTGCATTTGGAGGGCGTTATAGTGACATGTGATGACAGCCCACGTAATTGATGAAAATAAATACATTTTTTCTCTTGTTTAAGGTGAAACTTTTAAAATTGCTGACTTATTCAGTTGGTGTGGGTGGAAAACATTTAGCTCAAGGGTTGTGGAAGCAAGGCAGTTACTCGATTCAGTTAGGAATTTTTTACTTTAATAGAGCCAATGGACTTTTGTTTTTATGTGAAGTTCCCTGGGATTTCCAATCAGTGATTGACAGCGTCACGTAGTAATGAGAAGAACACGAGCTGCACAGTGGTCAGCACTCCTGCCCGTCAGCACCGGAGTCCCGGGTTCAAATCCAGCTTGTGTCACTGTCTCTGCAGAGTTTGCACGTCCTCTACGTGGGTTTTCCTCCCACAGTCCGAAAGACACGTTGGTCGGGTGCATTGGCCAAGCTAAATCCTCCCTCAGGAGAGAGCCAAACAGACGCCAGGGTGTGGCAACTAGGGGATTTTCACTGCAGTATTAATATAAACCAAAACGTGAGACTAACAAATAAATTTTAAAAACTGGGTCTGTAAAGAAAGAAGCTTTTTGCCTTTTTTTTTAGCAACTGCAGTTCTAACCGAGAGCTATTCGAAGAGGTCCCGATTTTACCTTTTTGATTCTAAGTGCTGGACGGACTCGAATCTGGGAATATTACAGATCCAACCTTTTAGACTCTTGCTCTGGCACTACCACACGCACACTGCCTAAAAAAAAAAATCAGTGATTCCGAATCGTGCTGCACAAGCTGACTGGGTGGCGATAGTGGCAGAAGCACAGCAAGCTCACAGAAACATTTTTCTCTCCCTGACGATCACAGGTTAATGGTCGCCAATTGGGAGGTTAGCAAGGAGCTGGCGGTGGAATCAGAATGATGGCACACTGCAGGGGGGGGGGTGTCCTGGAAGCAGGAGAGGGGGGAACCGGGGAGTCTACCAGTGAAGTTTCTTACCAACTGTTCGGCATATTTGAACTGCTTCTTTCCGAGGTCACTGTCCGTGTAGAATTCCTGGAGGAACTTGCGGCATTTCTCTGAGAGGAAATTCAACAACAGTTAAAACTTCTGAAGCACAGATACTCTCAAAGCACAGAAGGTGGGATGGGAGGGAAGAGGAGAAATGGGCGTTCCCCATACCCACATCACTCAGTCTCTGTGGTATATATTTCTTTCTCACTCGAACGATCTGTCTGTCTCTCTCTATCACACTCTCATCTGTCTCACTGATAGTATCAATCTATTGTTTATATAAATATATATAAAATCAATCACATACAAAGCTCTACCACTCACATTTTATTTATACAGAGAGAGACCATCTCGGTATAGCAAAGATTTACTACATCACTCTCTCACCTCTCACGCTCTGATAGTCTCAGATCTATCTCTTTCTCTGTATATACCTCTACCTCACACGAACATCTATCACTCTGATAAGTCTTTACCTCTCTATCCCTCAGTCTCTCTATCTCAAACCCACCTTTCTCACTGATAGTTCAGTTTTATGTGTATTTTTCACATTGTCCTAACGCTCTCAGTGTGATAGCCTCTGAGTGAATACAAAGTATGAAGAAAGGACAGCATATAACCAGGACCACCAAGTCTGTGCCAACACAAGATGGATCCCTAATCTATTGTTTTTGCCTCTATGTGGGCAAAGAACAAACAACAGAGAAGATTTCAGTACAGGACAGACCCTTCGAGGCTGCACCTGTGTGAACTAAAACCTCCCCTACCTTTGCAGGGGCCACATTCCTCTACTCTCATCCTGTCGATCACAGAAATCATAGAAACCCTATAGTACAGAAAGAGGCCATTAGGCCCAACGAGTCTGCACCGACTACAATCCCATCTAGGTTCTACCATAAGAACATAAGAAATAGGAGCAGGAGTCGGCCATCCAGCCCCTCGAGCCTGCCCCGCCATTCAATAAGATCATGGCTGATCTGCAGTGGTTCAGTACCACTTTCCCACTTTCTCCCCATAACCCTTAATTCCCTTATCAATCAAAAACCTATCCACTCTTGACTGAAATATATTCAGCGAGGGAGCCTCCACCACTTCAACAGGCAGAGAATTCCAAAGATTCACCACCCTTTGCATGAAGAAATTCCTCCTCAACTCTGATCTGAACTGTCCCCCCTAATCTTGAGGCTGTGTCCTCTAGTCCTGCTATCTTTGCTAAGCGGGAAGAGTGTCTCAACCTCTATCCTTTCCATCTCCTTCATTATCTTATATATCTCTATAAGATCCCCTCTCAGCCTTCTAAACTCCAAAGAGTACAAACCTAGCCTATTCAGTCTCTCCTCATAATCCAACGCCCTTATCTCCAGTATCAGCTTAGTGAACCTTCTCTGCACCCCCTCCAAGGCCAATATATCCTTCCTCGAATGTGGCGACCAAAACTGCGCACAGTACTCCAGCTGCGGCCTCACCAGCACCCGATATAGCTGCAACAGAACCTCCCTACTTTTATATTCTATACCCCTAGCTACAAAGGCCAACATCGCATTCGCCTTCTTGATCACCTGCTGCACCTGCAGACTGTGTTTTTGCAATTCGTGCACAAGGGCCCCCAGATCCCTCTGCACCGTCGCATGCTTCAGCTTTTCGCCATTTAAATAGTAATCCTATCATATCCCTACGTGTTTTACCCATTAATCTTCTAACCTATGCATCTACGGTTAATTTAGCATGGCCAATCAACCTAACCCGCACATCTTTTGACCGTGAGAAGAAACCAGAGCACCCGGAGGAAACCCACACAGACATGAGGAGAATGTGCAAACTCCACACAGAGAGCAATCCAAGCCGGGAATCGAACTCAGCTCCCTGGAGCTGTGAAGCAGCAGTGACAACCATTGTGCTACCGTGCCATCCAATGGTTTGGATTAGTCAAAAGTAACCCTTAAAAGTAATGACCATATTCACTTGCACTGCCTCCCCCAGCAGTGAGTTCCAGGCACTCACTGCGCAAAGAAATTTGCCTCGAACATCTCCTTTAAAATTTGCCCCTTGCATCTTAAACCTGTGCCCCTAATAATTGACTCTGCCACCCTGGGAAAAAGTTTACCTTGCACTCAGTCCATGACTCTCATAATCTTGCAGACTTCTATCAAGTCACCCCTTAACTTAGTTCGTTCCAGTGAGAACAAACCAAATTTCTCCAACCGCTCCTCATAGCTAATGCCGTCCAGAGCACACAACATCTTAGTAAATTTTTGTATCCCGTTCAAAGCCAGCACACCCTTCCGGTAGTGTGGTGACCAGAATTGGACAGTGTTCCAAATACCGCCTAGTGAAGGTTCTAGCTGCAACATGACTTGATAAATTTAAACTCAATATTCCAGCCCAAGAAGGCAAGCATGCTGTAGTTTTTGTTTCTGTGTATCTCTTGTATCAAGATGATTTATATCTGCATAATAATTTTATTTCTTACCCCTCTCACTGGGATAGTTTTTGTCTCTCTGTGCATATCTCTGTATATTAAGGTGATTTATATCTATATAATATTTATAATTATAACTCTTACCCCTCTCACTGGGATAGTTTTTGTTTCTCTGTACCCCTCTCTGTGTATTGAGATGATTTATATCTGTATAATATTTATAATTATAACTCTTACCCCTCTCACTGGGATAGAACATAACAGCACAGAACAGGCCCTTCGGCCTTCAATGTTGCGCCGACCAATATAAAAAGCAATGACCCTCCAAACTAAACCATTCCCTTCTCTTCCATATACTTATCAACTAACCTCTTAAACGCCACCAAAATTGGCGCATCTACAACAGCTGCAGGCAGGGCATTCCACTCCCTAATCACTCTTTGAGTAAAGAACCTACCTCTGATATGCGTCCTATAACTCATACCCCTTAATTTAAAGCTGTGTCCCCTCGTGCTAGCTTTCTCCATCCTAGGAAAAAGGCTATCACTGTCCACCCTATCTAAACCTCTAATCATCTTATATGTTTCGATAAGTTCCCCTCTTAGCCGCCTCCTTTCTAATGAAAACAACCTCAAATCCCTCAGCCTCTCTTCATAAGACCTGCCCTCCATACCAGGAAACATCCTGGTAAACCTCCTCTGTACCCTCTCCAATGCCTCCACATCTTTCTTATAATGTGGGGACCAGAACTGCACACAATACTCCAAGTGCGGCCGCACTAGAGTTTTGTACAGTTGCAACATGACGTTGCGGCTCCGAAATTCAATCCCCCTACCAATAAAGCTAAGACTCCATATGCCTTCTTAACAACCTTCTCGACTTGACTGCCTACTTTCAGGGATCTATGCACATACACACCAAGATCCCTCTTGTTCATCAAGACTACTAAGAATCCTACCATTAGCCCTATACTCTACACATTTATTATTTCTGCCATAGTGCATTACCTCACACTTTTCCACATTAAACTCCATTTGCCACCTCTCGGCCCAGCTCTGCAACTTGTCCAAGTCCCTCTGCAAACTATAACACCCCTATTCACTATCTACCACTCCACCGACTTTAGTGTCATCTGCAAATTTACTAATCCATCCTTCAATACCCTCATCCAGATCATTTATAAAAATTACAAACAGCAAGGGCCCCAAAACAGATCCCTGAGGTACACCACTTGTCACCAAACTCCACGATGAATATCTTCCATCAACCACCACCCTCTGTCTTCTATCTGCTAGCCAATTCCTAACCCAATTAGCTAAATCACCCTCTATCCCATACATCTGCATTTACTGCAGAAGTCTTCCATGGGCCACCTTATCAAACGCCTTACTAAAGTCCATATATACCACATCAACCGCCTTACCACCATCCACCTCTTTAGTCACTTTTTCAAAAAACTCAATGAGGTTAGTAAGGCACGACCTACCCTTCAAAAAACCATGCTGACTATCCCCAATCAATTCATTTCTCTCTAAATAACTATAAATCCGATCCCTAATTACTCTCTCCAATACTTTGCCCACAACAGAAGTAAGACTCACTGGCCTATAATTCCCTGGAAGGTCTCTCTTCCCCTTCTTGAACAATGGGACCACATTCGCTATCCTCCAGTCCTCCGGCACCACACCCGTAACCAACGAGGACCTGAAGATCAGAGCCAGAGGCTCTGCAATCTCCTCTCTTGCCTCCCAGAGAATCCTAGGGTAAATCCCGTCCGGCCCAGGGACTTATCCAACTTCAAACCCTCGAGAATATCTAGCACATCCTTCCTATCTACTTCGATACTTTCCAGTTTGCTACCCTGTACCTCAGTGTTCTCCATAACTACATTTACATCACCCTGCATGAATACTGAAGAGAAATATTTATTCAGTACCTCTCCAATCTCCTCAGGCTCCACGCACAACTTCCCACTGCTGTCTATGACTGGCCCTAATCTTGTCCTAACCAATCTTCTATTCTTAACATATTTAAAGAAAGCTTTAGGATTCTCCTTAATCCTATCAGCCAAAGTCTTCTCGTGTCCCCTCTTAGCTCTCCTCAATTCACTCTTTAGCTCCCTCCTGGCTAATCTATAGCTATCCATTGCACTAACTGAGCCTTCAAGCCTCATCCTGACATAAACCTCCTTTTTCTTCTTAACCAGCAAATCAACTTTTTTCGTACACCAAGGCTCTCTTACTCGGCCATTTCCTCCCTGCCTGACAGGGACATACTTATCAAGGACTCGCAGCAGCTGCTCCGTGAATAAGCACCACATTCCAGATGTTCCCAGTCCCTGTAGTTTCCTAGTCCAATCTATGCACCCTAATTCTCTCCTGATGGCCTCATAATTACCCTTTCCCCAGCTATAACTACTGCCCCCAGCTTCATGCCTATCCCTATCCATCACTAAGGTGAACGTAACCGAATTGTGGTCACTATCACCAAAATGTTCACTAACTTCCAAGCCTAACACCTGGTCTGGCTCATTGCCCAGCACCAAATCCAATGTAGCCTCACCTCTAGTTGGCCTATCTACATACTGAGTCAAAAAACCTTCCTGCACACTTTGTACAAAAACTGACCCCTCTAACGAGCTAGAGCTATAGCTATTCCAATCAATATTAGTAAAGTTAAAGTCCCCCAATAACAACTACCCTATTACTTTCACTCCTGACCAGAATTGACTTTGCAATCCTTTCATCAACCTCTCTAGAACTTTTAGGAGGTCTATAAAAGCCTCCCAACAGGGTGACCTCTCCTCTCCTGTTTCTAATCTCAGCCCATACTACCTCAACAGACAAGTCCTCATCAAACTTCTTTTCTGTCACTGTGATACAGTCTTTGACTAATAATGCCACTCCTCCCCCGCTTCTACCTCCTTCTCTACTCCAACTAAAGCATTTGAAACACGGAACCTGCAACATCCATTCTTGTCCCTGCTCTACGCAAATCTCTGAAATGGCGACAACATAGAAGTTATTGTTTCTCTGTCTATATCTCTGTATATCAAGATGATTTATATCTATTATATTTATATTATAATTTACCCCTTCACGGGATAGTTTTGTTTTCTGTGTATATCTGTTATTAAGATGTTTATATCTATATAATATTTATAATTATAACTCTTACCCCTCTCACTGGGATAGTTTTTGTTTCTCTGTGTATATCTTGTATATTAAGATGATTTATATCTATATAATATTTATAATTATAACTCTTACCCCTCTCACTGGGATAGTTTTTGTTTCTCTGTGTATATCTCTGTATATTAAGATGATTTATATCTATATAATATTTATAATTATAACTCTTACCCCTCTCACTGGGATAGTTTTTGTTTCTCTGTGTATATCTCTGTATATTAAGATGATTTATATCTATATAATATTTATAATTATAACTCTTACCCCTCTCACTGGGATAGTTTTTGTTTCTGTGTATCTCTCTGTATATTAAGATGATTTATATCTATATAATATTTATAATTATAACTCTTACCCCTCTCACTGGGATAGTTTTTGATTCTGTGTATCTCTCTGTATATTAAGGTGATTTATATCTATATAATATTTATAATTATAACTCTTACCCCTCCCACTGGGATAGTTTTTGATTCTGTGTATCTCTCTGTATATTAAGGTGATTTATATCTATATAATATTTATAATTATAACTCTTGCCCCTCTCACTGAGATAGTTATTGTTTCTCTGTACCCCTCTCTGCGTATTGAGATGATTTATATCTGTATAATATATATAATTATAACTTTCACGTCTCTCACTAGGATAGTTTTTGATTCTCAGTACATCTCTCTGCTTATTGAAATGATTTATAACTACATAATATTTATAAGTATAACCCTGAGCACTCTGGCTCGGATAGTTTTCGTTTCTCTATATTTCTTTCTCTGTATATTAAGATGATTTATATCTATATAATATTTATAATTATAACTCTTACCCCTCTCACTGAGACAGTTTTTGTTTCTCTGTGTATATCTCTGTATATCAAGGTGATTTATATCTATATAATATTTATAATTATAACTCTTACCCCTCTCACTGAGACAGTTTTTGTTTCTCTGTGTATCTCTCTGTATATTAAGATGATTTATATCTATATAATATTTATATTTATAACTCTTACCCCTCTCACTGGGATAGTTTTTGTTTCTCTGTGTATCTCTCTGTATATCAAGATGATTTATATCTATATAATATTTATAATTATAACTCTTACCCCTCTCACTGAGACAGTTTTTCTTTCTCTCTGTATAGTAAGATGATTTATAACTATATATTATTTATAATTATAACTCTTACCCCTCTCACTGAGAGGGTTTTTGTTTCTCTCTGTATCTGTATATAAAGATGATTTATATCTATATAATATTTATAATTTAACTCTTACCCCTCTCACTGAGACAGTTATTGTTTCTCTGTGTATCTCTCTGTATATTAAGATGATTTATATCTATATAATATTTATAATTGTATCTCTTAACCCTCTCACTAGGATAGTTTTTGTTTCTCTGTGTATATCTCTGTATATTAAGATGATTTATATCTATATAATATTTATAATTATAACTCTTACCCCTCTCACTGGGATAGTTTTTGTTTCTCTGTGTATCTCTCTGTATATCAAGATGATTTATATCTATATAATATTTATAATTATAACTCTTACCCCTCTCACTGGGACAGTTTTTGTTTTCTCTGTATATTAAAGGATGATTTATATCTATATAATATTTATAATTATAACTCTTACCCCTCTCACTGGGATAGTTTTTGTTTCTCTTGTATATCTCTGTATATTAGATGATTTATATCTATATAATATTTATAATTATAACTCTTACCCCTCTCACTGGGTAGTTTTGTTCTCTGTGTATCTCTCTGTATATTAAGATGATTTATATCTATATAATATTTATAATTATAACTCTTACCCCTCTCACTGGATAGTTTTTGTTTCTCTGTGTATCTCTCTGTATATTAAGATGATTTATATCTATATAATATTTATAATTATAACTCTTACCCCTCTCACTGGGACAGTTTTTGTTTCTCTGTGTATCTCTCTGTATAGTAAGATGATTTATATCTATATAATATTTATAATTATAACTCTTACCCCTCTCACTGGGACAGTTTTTGTTTCTCTCTGTATATTAAGATGATTTATATCTATATAATATTTATAATTATAGCTCTTACCTCTCTCACTGGGATAGTTTTTGTTTCTCTGTGTATCTCTCTGTATATTAAGATGATTTATATCTATATAATATTTATAATTATAACTCTTACCCCTCTCACTGAGACAGTTTTTGTTTCTCTGTGTATATCTCTGTATATTAAGATGATTTATATCTATATAATATTTATAATTGTATCTCTTAACCCTCTCACTAGGATAGTTTTTGTTTCTCTGTGTATATCTCTGTATATTAAGATGATTTATATCTATATAATATTTATAATTATAACTCTTACCCCTCTCACTGGGATAGTTTTTGTTTCTCTGTGTATCTCTCTGTATATCAAGATGATTTATATCTATATAATATTTATAATTATAACGCTTACCCCTCTCACTGGGACAGTTTTTGTTTCTCTCTGTATATTAAGATGATTTATATCTATATAATACTTATAATTATAACTCTTACCCCTCTCACTGGGACAGTTTTTGTTTCTCTCTGTATATTAAGATGATTTATATCTATATAATATTTATAATTATAACTCTTACCCCTCTCACTGAGGGGGTTTTTGTTTCTCTCTGTACATTAAGATGATTTATATCTATATAATATTTATAATTATAGCTCTTACCCCTCTCACTGAGACAGTTTTTGTTTCTCTCTGTATATTAAGATGATTTATATCTATATATTTATAATTATAACTCTTACTCCTCTCACTGAGACAGTTTTTGTTTCTCTGTGTTTTCTGTATATTAAGATGATTTATATCTATATAATATTTATAATTATAACTCTTACCCCTCTCACTGAGACAGTTTTTGTTTCTCTGTGTATCTCTCTGTATATTAAGATGATTTATATCTATATAATATTTATAATTATAACTCTTACCCCTCTCACTGAGACAGTTTTTGTTTCTCTGTGTATATTAAGATGATTTATAACTATATAATATTTATATTTATAATTCCTACCCTTCTCACTGGGATAGTTTTTGTTTCTCTGTGTATCTCTCTGTATATTAAGATGATTATAAACTATATATATTCTAATTATAACTCTTTACCCCTCTCATGGATAGTTTTTGTTTCTCTGTGTATCCTCTGTATATTAAGAGATTATAGTCATATAAATTTATAATTATAACTCTTACCCCTCTCACTGGGATAGTTTTGTTTCTCTGTGTATCTCTCTGTATATTAAGATGATTATAAATTTATATAATATTTATAATTATAACTCTTACCCCTCTCACTGGGATAGTTTTTGTTTTCTGTGTATCTCTCTGGTATATTAAGATGATTATATCTATATAATATTTATAATTATAACTCTTACCCCTCTCACTGAGACAGTTTTTGTTTCTCTCTGTATATTAAGATGATTTATAACTATATAATATTTATAATTATAACTCTTACCCCTCTCACTGAGAGGGTTTTTGTTTCTCTCTGTATCTGTATATTAAGATGATTTATATCTATATAATATTTATAATTTAGCTCTTACCCCTCTCACTGAGACAGTTTTTGTTTCTCTGTGTTTTCTGTATATTAAGATGATTTATATCTATATATTTTATAATTGTATCTCTTAACCCTCTCACTAGGATAGTTTTTGTTTCTCTGTGTATATCTCTGTATATTAAGATGATTTATATCTATATAATATTTATAATTATAACTCTTACCCCTCTCACTGGGATAGTTTCTGTTTCTCTGTCTATATCTCTGTATATTAAGATGATTTATATCTATATAATATTTATAATTATAACTCTTACCCCTCTCACTGGGATAGTTTTTGTTTCTCTGTGTATATTAAGATGATTTATATCTATATAATATTTATAATTATAACTCTTACCCCTCTCACTGGGATAGTTTTTGTTTCTCTCTGTATATTAAGATGATTTATATCTATATAATATTTATAATTATAACTCTTACCCCTCTCACTGAGACAGTTTTTGTTTCTCTCTGTATATTAAGATGATTTATATCTATATAATATTTATAATTATAACTCTTACCCCTCTCACTGGGATAGTTTTTGTTTCTCTGTGTATCTCTCTGTATATTAAGGTGATTTATATCTATATAATATTTATAATTATAACTCTTACCCCTCTCACTGAGACAGTTTTTCTTTCTCTGTGTATCTCTCTGTATATTAAGATGATTTATATCTATATAATATTTATAATTATAACTCTTACCCCTCTCACTGAGACAGTTTTTGTATCTCTCTGTATATTAAGATGATTTATATCTATATAATATTTATAATTATAACTCTTACCCCTCTCACTGAGACAGTTTTTGTTTCTCTGTGTATATCTCTGTATATTAAGATGATTTATATCTATATAATATTTATAATTATAACTCTTACCCCTCTCACTGAGACAGTTTTTGTTTCTGTGTATATTAAGATGATTTATATCTATATAATATTTATATTTATAATTCCTACCTTTCTCACTGGGATAGTTTTTGTTTCTCTGTGTTTCTCTCTGTATATTAAGGTGATTTATATCTATATAATATTTATAATTATAACTCTTACCCCTCTCACTGAGACAGTTTTTGTTTCTCTCTGTATATTAAGATGATTTATATCTATATAATATTTATAATTATAACTCTTACCCCTCTCACTGAGACAGTTTTTGTTTCTCTGTGTTTTCTGTATATCAAGGTGATTTATATCTATATAATATTTATATTTATAACTCTTACCCCTCTCACTGGGATAGTTTTTGTTTCTCTGTGTATCTCTCTGTATATTAAGATGATTTATATCTATATAATATTTATAATTATAACTCTTACCCCTCTCACTGGGATAGTTTTTGTTTCTCTCTGTATATTAAGATGATTTATATCTATATAATATTTATAATTATAACTCTTACCCCTCTCACTGAGACAGTTTTTGTTTCTCTCTGTATATTAAGATGATTTATATCTATATAATATTTATAATTATAACTCTTACCCCTCTCACTGAGACAGTTTTTGTTTCTCTGTGTATATCTCTGTATATTAAGGTGATTTATATCTATATAATATTTATATTTATAACTCTTACCCCTCTCACTGGGATAGTTTTTGTTTCTCTGTGTATCTCTCTGTATATCAAGATGATTTATATCTATATAATATTTATAATTATAACTCTTACCCCTCTCACTGGGATAGTTTTTGTTTCTCTGTGTTATTCTGTATATTAAGATGATTTATAACTAATAATATTATAATTATACTCTTACCCCCTCTCACTGGATAGTTTTTGTTTCTCTGTGTTATCTTCTGTATTAGTAAGATGATTTATATCTATATAATCTTTAAATTATAACTATTACCCCTCTCACTGGGATAGTTTTGGTTTCTCTGGTGTATCTCTCGTATATTAAGATGATTGATAACTATATAATATTATAATTAAACTCTTACCCCTCTCACTGAGGACAGTTTTTCTTTCTCTGTGTATCTCTTCTGTATATTAAGGTGATTTATATCTATAATATTTAGAATTATAACTCTTACCGCTCTCACTGGATAAGTTTTTGTATCTCTCTGTATATTAAGATGATTATTATCTATACAATAATTATAATAAGAAACTCTTACCCCTCTCACTTGTAGGACAGTTTTTGTTTCTCTCTTTATATTAAGATGATTTATATCTATTAAATATTATAATTATAATCTTACCCCTCTCACTGGGATAGTTTGTGTTTTCTCTGGTGTATCTCTCTGTATATTAAGGGATTTATAAACTATATAATATTTCTAATTTATTAAACAACTCTTAACCCTCTACGGGATTAGTTTTTGTTTCTCTGTGTATATCTCGTATATTAGGATGATTTAGAAAACTATATAATATTTATAATTATAACTCGTACCCCTCTCACGGGATAGTTTTGTTTCTCTGTGTATCTCTCTGTATATTAAGATGATTTATCTCGATATAATATTATAATTAGAACCTTTACCCTCTCATGGATAGTTTTTGATTCTGTTATCTCTCTTGTATATAAGGTGATTTATATCTATATAATATTTATAATTATAACTCTTACCCCTCTCACTGGGATAGTTTTTGTTTCTCTGTGTATCTCTCTGTATATTAAGATGATTTATAACTATATAATATTTATAATTATAACTCTTACCCCTCTCACTGGGATAGTTTTTGTCTCTCTGTGTATATCTCTGTATATTAAGGTGATTTATATCTATATAATATTTATAATTATAACTCTTGCCCCTCTCACTGAGATAGTTATTGTTTCTCTGTACCCCTCTCTGCGTATTGAGATGATTTATATCTGTATAATATATATAATTATAACTTTCACGTCTCTCACTAGGATAGTTTTTGATTCTCAGTACATCTCTCTGCTTATTGAAATGATTTATAACTACATAATATTGATAAGTATAAACCCTGAGCACTCTGGCTCGGATAGTTTTCGTTTCTCTATATTCTTACTATGTATATTAAGATGATTTATATCTATATAATATTTATAATTATTAACTCTTACCGCTCTCAAGGGATAGTTTTGTTTCTCTGTCTATATCTCTGTATATTTAAGATGATTTATAAGTATAAATATTTAATAATTTAAATACCTTACCCCTATCACGGGAGAGTTTTTTGTTTCTCTGTGTATATTAGATGATTTATATCGATATAATATTTATAATTATAACCTCTTACCCTCTCACTGGTATAGTTTCTGTTTCTCTGTCTATATATTCTGTATATTAAGGATGATTTATAACTATATAATATTTATACTTATAACTCTACCCCTCTCACTGGGATAGTGTTTTGTTTCTTGTGTTTCTTTGTGTAAATTAAGATGATTATATCTATATAAATTTTAAATTATAAACTCTTACCCCTGCACTGAGACAGTTTGTTTCCTCGTGTATCTCTCTGTATATCAAGGTGATTTCATATCTATATAAATAGTTTATAATTTAACTCTTACCCCTCTCACTGTGGATAGGTTTGTTTCTCGGTGTATCTCCTCGGTATATCAAGATGATTTTATATCTATAATAATATTTATGATTATAACTCTTACCCACTCTCACTGGGATAGTTTCTGTGTATATTAAGATGATTTATATCTATATAATATTTATAATTATAACTCTTACCCCTCTCACTGGGATAGTTTTTGTTTCTCTGTCTATATCTCTGTATATTAAGATGATTTATAACTATATAATATTTATAATTATAACTCTTACCCCTCTCACTGGGATAGTTTTTGTTTCTCTGTGTATATTAAGATGATTTATATCTATATAATATTTATAATTATAACTCTTACCCCTCTCACTGGGATAGTTTTTGTTTCTCTGTTATTCTCTGTATATTAAGATGATTTATAACTATATAATATTTATAATTATAACTCTTACCCCTCTCACTGGGACAGTTTTTGTTTCTCGCTGTATATTAAGATGATTTATATCTATATAATATTTATAATTATAACTCTTACCCCTCTCACTGAGGGGGTTTTTGTTTCTCTCTGTACATTAAGATGATTTATATCTATATAATATTTATAATTATAGCTCTTACCCCTCTCACTGAGACAGTTTTTGTTTCTCTCTGTATATTAAGATGATTTATATCTATATATTTATAATTATAACTCTTACCCCTCTCACTGAGACAGTTTTTGTTTCTCTGTGTATCTCTCTGTATATTAAGATGATTTATATCTATATAATATTTATAATTATAACTCTTACCCCTCTCACTGAGACAGTTTTTGTTTCTGTGTATATTAAGATGATTTATAACTATATAATATTTATATTTATAATTCCTACCTTTCTCACTGGGATAGTTTTTGTTTCTCTGTGTATCTCTCTGTATATTAAGATGATTTATAACTATATAATATTTATAATTATAACTCTTACCCCTCTCACTGGGATAGTTTTTGTTTCTCTGTGTATTCTTGTTATTAAGATGATTTATACTATATAATATTTATAATTATAACTCTTACCCCTCTCACGGATAGTTTTTTTTCTCTGTGTATCTCTCTGTATATTAAGATGATTTATATCTATATAATATTTATAATTATAACTCTTACCCTCTCACTGGGATAGTTTTTGTTTCTCTGTGTAATCTCTGTATTAAGATGATTTATAACTATATAATTTATATTTAACTCTTACCCTCTCACTGGATAGTTTTTGTTTCTCTGTGTATCTCTCTGTATATTAAGATGATTTATATCTATATAATATTTATAATTATAACTCTTACCCCTCTCACTGGGATAGTTTTTGTTTCTCTGTGTATATCTCTGTATATTAAGATGATTTATAACTATATAATATTTATAATTATAACTCTTACCCCTCTCACTGGGATAGTTTTTGTTTCTCTCTGTATATTAAGATGATTTATATCTATATAATATTTATAATTATAACTCTTACCCCTCTCACTGGGATAGTTTTTGTTTCTCTGTGTATCTCTCTGTATATTAAGATGATTTATAACTATATAATATTTATAATTATAACTCTTACCCCTCTCACTGAGACAGTTTTTCTTTCTCTGTGTATCTCTCTGTATATTAAGGTGATTTATATCTATATAATATTTATAATTATAACTCTTACCCCTCTCACTGGGATAGTTTTTGTATCTCTCTGTATATTAAGATGATTTATATCTATACAATATTTATAATTATAACTCTTACCCCTCTCACTGAGACAGTTTTTGTTTCTCTCTGTATATTAAGATGATTTATATCTTTCTAATATTTATAATTATAACTCTTACCCCTCTCACTGGGATAGTTTTTGTTTCTCTGTCTATATCTCTGTATATTAAGATGATTTATAACTATATAATATTTATAATTATAACTCTTACCCCTCTCACTGAGACACTTTTTGTATCTCTCTGTATATTAAGATGATTTATAACTATATAATATTTATAATTACAACTCTTACCCCTCTCACTGGGATAGTTTTTGTTTCTCTGTGTATATCTCTGTATATTAAGATGATTTATATCTATATAATATTTATAATTATAACTCTTACCCCTCTCACTGGGATAGTTTTTGTTTCTCTGTGTATCTCTCTGTATATTAAGATGATTTATATCTATATAATATTATAATTATAACTCTTACCCCTCTCACTGGGATAGTTTTTGTTTCTCTGTGTATCTCTCTGTATATTAAGATGATTTATATCTATATAATATTTATAATTATAACTCTTACCCCTCTCACTGGGATAGTTTTTGTTTCTCTGTGTATCTCTCTGTATATTAAGATGATTTATAACTATATAATATTTATAATTATAACTCTTACCCCTCTCACTGGGATAGTTTTTGTCTCTCTGTGTATATCTCTGTATATTAAGGTGATTTATATCTATATAATATTTATAATTATAACTCTTGCCCCTCTCACTGAGATAGTTATTGTTTCTCTGTACCCCTCTCTGCGTATTGAGATGATTTATATCTGTATAATATATATAATTATAACTTTCACGTCTCTCACTAGGATAGTTTTTGATTCTCAGTACATCTCTCTGCTTATTGAAATGATTTATAACTACATAATATTGATAAGTATAACCCTGAGCACTCTGGCTCGGATAGTTTTCGTTTTTCTATATTTCTTTCTCTGTATATTAAGATGATTTATATCTATATAATATTTATAATTATAACTCTTACCCCTCTCACTGGGATAGTTTCTGTTTCTCTGTCTATATCTCTGTATATTAAGATGATTTATAACTATATAATATTTATAATTATAACTCTTACCCCTCTCACTGGGATAGTTTTTGTTTCTCTGTGTATATTAAGATGATTTATATCTATATAATATTTATAATTATAACTCTTACCCCTCTCACTGGGACAGTTTTTGTATATCTCTGTATATTAAGATGATTTATATCTATATAATATTTATAATTATAACTCTTACCCCTCTCACTGAGACAGTTTTTGTATCTCTCTGTATATTAAGATGATTTATATCTATATAATATTTATAATTATAACTCTTACCCCTCTCACTGAGACAGTTTTTGTTTCTCTGTGTATCTCTCTGTATATTAAGGTGATTTATATCTATATAATATTTATAATTATAACTCTTACCCCTCTCACTGGGATAGTTTTTGTTTCTCTGTGTATCTCTCTGTATATCAAGATGATTTATATCTATATAATATTTATAATTATAACTCTTACCCCTCTCACTGATAGTTTTTGTTTCTCTGTGTATCTCTCTGTATATTAAGATGATTTATATCTATATAATATTTATAATTATAACTCTTACCCCTCTCACTGAGACAGTTTTTCTTTTCTCTCTGTATATTAAGATGATTTATATCTATATAATATTTATAATTATAACTCTTACCCCTCTCACTGAGACAGTTTTTGTTTCTGTGTATATTAAGATGATTTATATCTATATAATATTTATAATTATAACTCTTACCCCTCTCACTGGGATAGTTTTTGTTTCTCTGTGTATCTCTCTGTATATTAAGATGATTTATATCTATATAATATTTATAATTATAACTCTTACCCCTCTCACTGAGACAGTTTTTGTTTCTCTCTGTATATTAAGATGATTTATATCTATATAATATTTATAATTATAACTCTTACCCCTCTCACTGGGACAGTTTTTGTTTCTCTCTGTATATTAAGATGATTTATATCTATATAATATTTATAATTATAGCTCTTACCTCTCTCACTGGGATAGTTTTTGTTTCTCTGTGTATCTCTCTGTATATTAAGATGATTTATATCTATATAATATTTATAATTATAACTCTTACCCCTCTCACTGGGATAGTTTTTGTTTCTCTGTGTATCTCTCTGTATATCAAGATGATTTATATCTATATAATATTTATAATTATAACTCTTACCCCTCTCACTGGGATAGTTTTTGTTTCTCTGTGTATCTCTCTGTATATTAAGATGATTTATATCTATATAATATTTATAATTATAACTCTTACCCCTCTCACTGGGACAGTTTTTGTTTCTCTGTGTATCTCTCTGTATAGTAAGATGATTTATAACTATATAATATTTATAATTATAACTCTTACCCCTCTCACTGGGACAGTTTTTGTTTCTCTGTGTTTCTCTCTGTATATTAAGGTGATTTATATCTATATAATATTTATAATTATAACTCTTACCCCTCTCACTGAGACAGTTTTTGTTTCTCTCTGTGTATTAAGATGATTTATACCTATATAATATTTATAATTATAACTCTTACCCCTCTCACTGACACAGTTTTTGTTTCTCTCTGTATATTAAGATGATTTATATCTATATAATATTTATAATTATAACTCTTACCCCTCTCACTGAGACAGTTTTTGTTTCTCTCTGTATATTAAGATGATTTATATCTATATAATATTTATAATTATAACTCTTACCCCTCTCACTGAGACAGTTTTTGTTTCTCTGTGTATCTCTCTGTATATTAAGATGATTTATATCTATATAATATTTATAATTATAACTCTTACCCCTCTCACTGAGACAGTTTTTGTTTCTGTGTATATTAAGATGATTTATAACTATATAATATTTATATTTATAATTCCTACCTTTCTCACTGGGATAGTTTTTGTTTCTCTGTGTTTCTCTCTGTATATTAAGGTGATTTATATCTATATAATATTTATAATTATAACTCTTACCCCTCTCACTGAGACATTTTTTGTTTCTCTCTGTATATTAAGATGATTTATATCTATATAATATTTATAATTATAACTCTTACCCTCTCCACTGGGATAGTTTTTGTTTCTCTCTGTATATTAAGATGATTTATATCTATATAATATTTATAATTATAACTCTTACCCCTCTCACTGGGTAGTTTTTGTTTCTCTCTGTATATTAAGATGTTTATATCTATATAATATTTATAATTATAACTCTTACCCCTCTCACTGGGACAGTTTTTGTTTCTCTCTGTATATTAAGATGATTTATATCTATATAATATTTATAATTATAACTCTTACCCCTCTCACTGGGATAGTTTTTGTTTCTCTGTGTATCTCTCTGTGTATATTAAGATGATTTATATCTATATAATATTTATAATTATAACTCTTACCCCTCTCACTGGGATAGTTTTTGTCTCTCTGTGTATCTCTCTGTATATTAAGATGATTTATATCTATATAATATTTATAATTATAACTCTTACCCCTCTCACTGGGACAGTTTTTGTTTCTCTGTGTATCTCTCTGTATATTAAGATGATTTATATCTATATAATATTTATAATTATAACTCTTACCCCTCTCACTGGGACAGTTTTTGTTTCTCTGTGTATCTCTCTGTATATTAAGATGATTTATATCTATATAATATTTATAATTATAACTCTTACCCCTCTCACTGAGACAGTTTTTGTTTCTCTCTGTATATTAAGATGATTTATATCTATATAATATTTATAATTATAACTCTTACCCCTCTCACTGAGACAGTTTTTGTTTCTCTCTGTATATTAAGATGATTTATATCTATATAATATTTATAATTATAACTCTTACCCCTCTCACTGGGACAGTTTTTGTTTCTCTCTGTATATTAAGATGATTTATATCTATATAATATTTATAATTATAACTCTTACCCCTCTCACTGGGACAGTTTTTGTTTCTCTCTGTATATTAAGATGATTTATATCTATATAATATTTATAATTATAACTCTTACCCCTCTCACTGAGACAGTTTTTGTTTCTCTCTGTATATTAAGATGATTTATATCTATATAATATTTATAATTATAACTCTTACCCCTCTCACTGGATAGTTTTTGTTTCTCTGTGTATCTCTCTGTATATTAAGATGATTTATATCTATATAATATTTATAATTATAACTCTTACCCCTCTCACTGGGATAGTTTTTGTTTCTCTGTGTATCTCTCTGTATATTAAGATGATTTATAACTATATAATATTTATAATTATAACTCTTACCCCTCTCACTGGGATAGTTTTTGTATCTCTCTGTATATTAAGATGATTTATAACTATATAATATTTATAATTATAACTCTTACCCCTCTCACTGGGATAGTTTTTGTTTCTCTGTGTATATCTCTGTATATTAAGATGATTTATATCTATATAATATTTATAATTATAACTCTTACCCCTCTCACTGGGATAGTTTTTGTTTCTCTGTGTATCTCTCTGTATATTAAGGTGATTTATATCTATATAATATTTATAATTATAACTCTTACCCCTCTCACTGAGACAGTTTTTCTTTCTCTGTGTATCTCTCTGTATATTAAGATGATTTATATCTATATAATATTTATAATTATAACTCTTACCCCTCTCACTGAGACAGTTTTTGTATCTCTCTGTATATTAAGATGATTTATATCTATATAATATTTATAATTATAACTCTTACCCCTCTCACTGAGACAGTTTTTGTTTCTCTGTGTATCTCTCTGTATATTAAGATGATTTATATCTATATAATATTTATAATTATAACTCTTACCCCTCTCACTGAGACAGTTTTTGTTTCTGTGTATATTAAGATGATTTATATCTATATAATATTTATATTTATAATTCCTACCTTTCTCACTGGGATAGTTTTTGTTTCTCTGTGTTTCTCTCTGTATATTAAGGTGATTATATCTATAACATTTATAATTATAACTCTTACCCCTCTCACTGAGACAGTTTTTGTATCTCTCTGTATATTAAGATGATTTATATCTATATAATATTTATAATTATAACTCTTACCCCTCTCACTGAGACAGTTTTTGTTTCTCTCTGTATATTAAGATGATTTATATCTATATAATATTTATAATTATAACTCTTACCCCTCTCACTGAGACAGTTTTTGTTTCTCTGTGTATCTCTCTGTATATTAAGATGATTTATATCTATATAATATTTATAATTATAACTCTTACCCCTCTCACTGAGACAGTTTTTGTTTCTCTCTGTATATTAAGATGATTTATATCTATATAATATTTATAATTATAACTCTTACCCCTCTCACTGGGACAGTTTTTGTTTCTCTCTGTATATTAAGATGATTTATATCTATATAATATTTATAATTATAACTCTTACCCCTCTCACTGGGATAGTTTTTGTTTCTCTGTGTATCTCTCTGTATATTAAGATGATTTATATCTATATAATATTTATAATTATAACTCTTACCCCTCTCACTGGGACAGTTTTTGTTTCTCTGTGTATATTAAGATGATTTATATCTATATAATATTTATAATTATAACTCTTACCCCTCTCACTGGGACAGTTTTTGTATATCTCTGTATATAAAGATGATTTATATCTATATAATATTTATAATTATAACTCTTACCCCTCTCACTGGGACAGTTTTTGTATATCTCTGTATATTAAGATGATTTATATCTATATAATATTTATAATTATAACTCTTACCCCTCTCACTGAGACAGTTTTTGTATCTCTCTGTATATTAAGATGATTTATATCTATATAATATTTATAATTATAACTCTTACCCCTCTCACTGAGACAGTTTTTGTATCTCTCTGTATATTAAGATGATTTATAACTATATAATATTTATAATTATAACTCTTACCCCTCTCACTGAGACAGTTTTTGTTTCTCTCTGTATATTAAGATGATTTATATCTATATAATATTTATAATTATAACTCTTACCCCTCTCACTGAGAGAGTTTTTGTTTCTCTCTGTATATTAAGATGATTTATATCTATATAATATTTATAATTATAACTCTTACCCCTCTCACTGAGACAGTTTTTGTTTCTCTGTGTATATCTCTGTATATTAAGATGATTTATATCTATATAATATTTATAATTATAACTCTTACCCCTCTCACTGGGATAGTTTTTGTTTCTCTGTGTATATCTCTGTATATTAAGATGATTTATATCTATATAATATTTATAATTATAACTCTTACCCCTCTCACTGAGACAGTTTTTGTTTCTGTGTATATTAAGATGATTTATATCTATATAATATTTATATTTATAATTCCTACCTTTCTCACTGGGATAGTTTTTGTTTCTCTGTGTTTCTCTCTGTATATTAAGGTGATTTATATCTATATAACATTTATAATTATAACTCTTACCCCTCTCACTGAGACAGTTTTTGTTTCTCTCTGTATATTAAGATGATTTATATCTATATAATATTTATAATTATAACTCTTACCTTTCTCACTCTGATAGTCTCTCGGCGCCATTTTCCTGTTGCTGCCTCCGAAAGTGGCGCCAAAACCGGGTCAGGTGACCGTCCCGGCCTGTTCCACCCGGGGAGCGGGGATGGGGGAGGACCGGGACCTACCATCAGCGAGGGGATCCCCTAGGGACGTGCCATTCGGTAGGGGAGCGCACGGCCCCTCCCACTTATCGTTGGTATGATCTGGTGTGGGGCCAACGGGACCGCGGGGAGAGAAGGGCGGGGATGGTGAGTGACAATGGGTCTGACCAATGAGCGCAGGGAACGGAAGAGCGGCCGTTTGGCACGTCCAATGGGGGAGCGGTCGGTGAAGAGTGACAGTCGTGTTGGCCAATGGGATGGGAGTAGGCGGGGCAGGATGGGGCGGGGCGTGAGGGAGCGGAGGCGGGAGGGAGAGACTCAGGGTCAGTGAGAGGGAGAGAGGGACCGCACAGGGCCAGAGGAGAGCGGCCTCATCTCATCCCCGGGGGGGTGGGGAATTGTGTCTGGGTCTCTGTCACTCTCTGTGTCTGGGTCTCTGTCACTCCCTGTGTCTGGATCTCTGTCACTCTCTGTGTCCGGGTCTCTGTCACTCTCTGTGTCTGGGTCTCCGTCACTCCCTGTGTCCGGGTCTCTGTTACTCCCTGTGTCTGGGTCTCTGATACTCCTGGTCTGAGTCTCTGTCCTCCCTGTGTCCGGGTCTCCATCACTCCTGTGTCCGGGCTCGTACTCCTGTGTCCGGGTCTCTGTTACTCCCTGTGTCCGGGTCTCTGTCACTCCCTGTGTCCGGGTCTCCGTCACTCCCTGTGTCCGGGTCTCTGTTACTCCCTGTGTCCGGGTCTCTGTTACTCCCTGTGTCCGGGTCTCTGTCACTCCCTGTGTCCGGGTCTCTGTTACTCCCTGTGTCCGGGTCTCTGTTACTCCCTGTGTCCGGGTCTCTGTTACTCCCTGTGTCTGGGTCTCTGTCACTCCCTGTGTCTGGGTCTCCGTCACTCCCTGTGTCTGGGTCTCCGTCACTCCCTGTGTCTGGGTCTCTGTCACTCCCTGTGTCTGGGTCTCTGTCACTCCCTGTGTCTGGGTCTCTGTCACTCCCTGTGTCCGGGTCTCTGTCACTCCCTGTGTCCGAGTCTCTGCCACTCCCTGTGTCTCTGTCACTCCCTGTGTCTGAGTCTCTGTCACTCCCTGTGTCCGGATCTCTGTCACTCCCTGTGTCCGGGTCTCTGTCACTCCCTGTGTCTGAGTCTCTGTCACTCCCTGTGTCCGGATCTCTGTCACTCCCTGTGTCCGGATCTCTGTCACTCCCTGTGTCCGGGTCTCTGTCACTCCCTGTGTCTGTATGTCTGTCTCTCAGAGACAGTGATGATCTCTCAGATTTTCATTCTCTCCCCCCGCGGGGACCACCTCCTTTACAAAGACTGTATCCTTCAATTGGAGTCGACAGCCCAGAGAGAACCCCAAACTCCAGCCCAGAATCTGGAGAGAGGGGAGGGGAGAGTGAGGGGAGGAGGGGATGTATTTAGTGTGTGTGTATTTAGGGATGTATGTGTGTGTGTGCGCGTGCGTGTGTGTGTGTGTGTGTCCATGCGCGCGTGCGCGGTGCCTGCGTGGTGCATGTGTGTGTAATTAGGGGAGGGAGCCCATGCATGTTTGTGTGTAATGTGGGGTGGTGCCTGCACACACGTGTACTTAATTACTGGAGTGCCCATGCTCGTGCATGTGTGTAATTAGGGGGTGCATGCGTGCTTGTGTGTGTAAATAGGGTTTGCCCATATGTGTGCGTGTGTATATAATTTGGGGGGGCGGTGTCTGCATGCGCATATATGTAATTAGAGAGGTGCCCACATGTTTTCATGTGTGTGTAATTAGGAAGTGGCGCATGATGTGTGTAATTGTGGGGGGTGCCCATGCGTGTGTGTGTGTGTGTAATTAGGGGGTGCGCACATGCACATATAGAACATAGAAATAACATATGTATAATTAGGGGGGTGTGCGGATGTGTAAGTGTGTGTAATTGGGGTGGGGTGCCTGTGTGTGTGTGTGTGTAATTTGGAGGGTGCCCACGTGTATTGTTTTTATCCTGGTATGGAAGGTCTGAGTTACGAGGAGAGGTTAAGCAAATTGGGACTGTTTTCCTTAGAAAGACGTAGACTTAGGGGAAAATTAATAGAGGTGTACAAGATTATGACGGGTATAGATAGAGTAAACAGGGTTAAGCTTTTTCCTAGGATGGACTCTAATAGCACGAGGGGAATAAGGTATAATTTGGATGCTAGAGGGAGTTTTTTTCACACAGAGGGTGGTGGGGGTATGGAATGCGCTGCTAAGTAAAGTGGTGGAGGCAGGCACTCTGGAGTTATTTAAGAAATACTTAGATGGGCACATGAACAGAATGGGACTGGAGGGATATAGAAAACTGATTTAAAATAGGGATCATGAGCCCTAGGAATCCCTGGGAAGTGTGTAAATAGATGATGATATTGATGTAATTGTTTTTATCCAACAGGTGCTTTGGTCCACCTTGCTGTCTAACAAGGGGCATACACGCGATGGGTCTTGGGAGGGCTGCTCTTGGATTTTTTTTCCAAGAGTATCCTATTGCTTCACGTCATTAGTGTACGCTTGACCTGGACCATTTGATGGGCGACATGACAGCTCAGTGACTATCGCTGTGCTGTGCAGATACATGGATTTGGGCCTGTGTCTGTGGGAGTTTGCGCATTCTCCCCATGCTTGCATGGGTTTTCTCCGGGCGCTCCGATTTCCTCCCACGTCCCAAAGATGTGCTGTTAGGCTGATTGGCAGAACAAATTCTCCCGAAATTGTCTCCAATTTGGTTTTTAATCCATAGATCTAATAAACATAGACAGGGATCACGGGTAGAAGTGAGAACATCGGGGTGGTGGTGCGGGCGGCGTTGGCCGAAGGGCCTGTTTCCCGTGCTGTTTTGTTCTTTGTTCTATGTATGTGTGATTAGGGGGGTGTGCGTTTGTGTGTGTAATTAGGAGGGGGTGCCTGTGTGTGTTTGTGTGTGTAATTAAGGGGTGGTGGTGAGTGTGTGGGTGTGTGTGTTTGCATTTGGGGGGGGAGGGGGTGGTGGTATGCGTGTTTAGGGATTGTTCCCTCCTCTCGAAGGCGCTGCAGGCCAGGCTGAGTGTTTTCCTAACTCTGGGTTTGACAGTTCGTGGGGAAGATTCAAAGGATGTTGTTGATATTTTCTACCAGAATGTCAGGGCTCTACCCCAGGACCAGGCCCCTGTTGTCATGGTGAGCAAATTATATTTATTACCATTGGTATGAGAGAGAGGGAGCTCTGTGTTGGAGCATTCTACAGGCCCAACCTGACCCCTGTGCTTGCTCCCCCCTCCCCGCTGGCTCCCCATCCCCTCCCGCTCGCCCTCCCGCTCCCCCCAGCTATGAACCCACCCAGTCCTCCGGCCGTGACCCTACCACGCCCCCCTCTTTCCCCATTCCTGCCCCCCCCTCCCCCTTTCCCCATCCCACCCCTCTCTTTTCTGTGTTGCTTCTCTATTTGAGTTGATCTTATTGAATTTTCCCCGCAGCATCATCAGGGTTTGCAGTTTATTCATCTCCGGCAGAACACCCTCTACTTTGTCGTGACGACTCGATCCAACCCGTCTCCCTTCACCATCATCCAGTTCCTCGTCAGGTACGGGCAGCTCTTTCTATGTTACCCGCCCCCCCGCCCGAGGAGGGCCCTTTGATTGGGGTGGGGTGGGTTGGGACAGAGGCAGTGGCCCATATTTTTCACACTGTGTGCTTTGCTTTATCTGACCCAGCACAATGGTTAGCACTGCGGCCTCATAGCGCCAGGGACATGGATTCAATCCCCGGCTTGGGGCAAGTAAGAGCAATTTTCCGGGGTGTCCCTCGGAGGCGGGGGGTGCGGTGGTGTCGTGTATTCAGTGAACTCAATCAATAACGAAACCATAACATACAACGTGTAGTTAAATACTGAAAAAAAAAGTTTATTACTAAGGCATGCATCAGGAAAAAAGATTGCAAACACCAGCTACATAGAGCTAACAGTGGTTAGCGGTGCTGCTTCACAGCTCGGGGGTCACTGTCTGTGTGGAGTTTGCACATTCTCCTCGTGTCTGCGTGGGTTTCCTCCAGGTGTTCTGGTTTCCTCCCATAGTCCGAAGGATGTGCGGGTTAGGTTGATTGGCCGTGCAAAGAAATTGCCCCTTAGTGTCCAGGGATGCGTAGAGGTAGGGTACGGGGATAGGGCCTGGGTGGGATCGTGTTTGGTGCAGACTCGATGGGTCGAAGGGCCTCTTTCTGCAGTATAGGTTGCTATGATTCTATGATTTTCTGAATTAACAGTAGCTATGAGTTAAGAGTTACTGGGAGGGAAAATGGGTTGTGTTTAATGGTGCACGCGGAAAAGTTGAAAGTGTGTTAAAGCGCTAGCAGACTAAATAATCAGGGGCGGCACAGTGGTTGGCACTGCTGCCTCTCAGCGCTGGGGATCCTGAGTTGGGGGGTCACTGTCTGTGCGGAGTCTGCGCATTCTCCCCGTGTGTGCGTGGGTTTCTTCCGGGTGCTACGGTTTTCTCCCACAGTCCAAAGATATGTGGTTTAGGGTGGATTGGCCATGCTAAATTCCCCCTCATTGTACTCAGAGAGGTGCCGGAGTGTGGTAATGGGGGAGGGGAGGGGGGGGGGGGGGTGGGTGGGTGGGGTGGTGGTGATATTTGGTGGGAGGGGAACGTGTGGTGGTGGGTGTTTCACAGCAACTTCATTGCAGTGTTAATACAAGCCGACTTGTGATGCTAACCAACAAACTTTGGAAACCCATAGTTTTGGCTGCAGTTGGCTGTTGGTGGCGGGGGTCTCAAAAGCTGCCCTCCGCACACCCCTCTTCCCCCAGCACAATCCCTGCTCCGCTGCGCACCCCTCTAACTGACCCCAGCACGACCCGGACTGCCCTCTGACCCCAGCGGCATGGGGCTACGACCCAGACTCCCAGAGCAGTGGGGGCCTGTGAGCCTGGCCGCCCTCGCTCCAGCCCTGGGAGTCCCAGCCTTCAGCCGCCTCGGTTTTGAGCTCCGGGATTCCCTCTCGGTCCCCTCCCCTTAAATACGTTCTTCTGGTGAAGATTTCTGATCACGCCCGTGGCACACAGCTTCAGACAACGTCATCCTTGATATTCCTTACTAAAGACATGTTTCACCCTCTTATATACGCTGCCAGACTGGTCAGTCTCATCAAGGATCACTGCGGGACTCTGAGTGAGAAGACACTGCAGTTGAATTTTTCCCTGATATACGAGCTGCTGGATGAAATGCTGGTGAGTGTTCAGAGTCTGAATCGTCTGGACGGCGCGGCGTTTCTTGCCAATGCGCGGGACGGCGCGGCGTTTCTTGCCAATGCGCGGGACGGCGCGGTGTTTCTTGCCAATACGCGGGACGGCACGGTGTTTCTTGCCAATGTGCGGGATGGCGAGGCGTTTCTTGCCAATGCACGGGATGGCGCAGCGCTCAAATTAGGCTGCTCAGACGCAGTACTCTTGATTGTTGCTCAGTGCCAAAGATAGTGTTCCTGCAAACCGAATACTTGGTCTCTGTGTGCCACACAGTCATCATCTCCTTTGAATCCCACGTAACACAACACTACCCTTGCTGAGTGCACAGAGCACTAAGATTAATTTAGGATTGATACTGCACTATAGGAAGAGAGCGGGGCAGTGGGATTAGTTTGTGGATTGATACAGGGCCACAGGGAGAGAGTGGGGGCAGTGGGATTACTTTGCGATTGATGCAGGGCTGTGGAGAGAGAGAGCGGGGCAGTGGGATTAGTTTGGGATTGATACTGGGCTGTGGAGAGAGAGAGCGGGGCAGTGGGATTAGTTTGGGATTGATACTGGGCTACGGGGAGAGAGCGGAGCAGTGGGATTAGTTTGGGATTGATACAGGGCTGTGGAGAGAGAGCGGGGCAGTGAGATTAGTTTGGGATTGATACTGGGCTACAGGGAGAGAGCGGGGCAGTGAGATTAGTTTGGGAATTGATACAGGGCTCTGGGGAGAGAGCGGAGCAGTGGGATTAGTTTGGGATTGATACAGGGCTGTGGAGAGAGAGCGGGGCAGTGAGATTAGTTTGGGATTGATACTGGGCTACAGGGAGAGAGCGGGGCAGTGAGATTAGTTTGGGAATTGATACAGGGCTCTGGGGAGAGAGCGGAGCAGTGGGATTAGTTTGGGATTGATACAGGGCTAGGGAGAGAGCGGGGCAGTGGGATTAGTTTGGGATTGATACAGGCTATGGGGAGAGAGCGGGGCAGTGGGATTAGTTTGGGAATTGATACAGGGCTACAGGGAGAGAGCGGGGCAGTGAGATTAGTTTGGGATTGATACAGGGCTATGGGGAGAGAGCGGGGCAGTGGGATTAGTTTGGGGATTGATACAGGGCTATGGGGAGAGAGCGGGGCAGTGGGATTAGTTTGGGGATTGATACAGGGCTATGGGGAGAGAGCGGGGCAGTGGGATTAGTTTGGGGATTGATACAGGGCTATGGGGAGAGAGCGGGGCAGTGGGATTAGTTTGGGGATTGATACAGGGCTATGGGGAGAGAGCGGGGCAGTGGGATTAGTTTGGGGATTGATACAGGGCTATGGGGAGAGAGCGGGGCAGTGGGATTAGTTTGGGGATTGATACAGGGCTATGGGGAGAGAGCGGGGCAGTGGGATTAGTTTGGGGATTGATACAGGGCTATGGGGAGAGAGCGGGGCAGTGGGATTAGTTTGGGGATTGATACAGGGCTATGGGGAGAGAGCGGGGCAGTGGGATTAGTTTGGGGATTGATACAGGGCTATGGGGAGAGAGCGGGGCAGTGGGATTAGTTTGGGGATTGATACAGGGTATGGGGAGAGAGCGGGCAGTGGGATTAGTTTGGGGATTGATACTGGGCTAGAGAGAGAGAGCGGGGCAGTGGATTAGTTTGGGATTGATCGGGCTAGGGGAGAGAGCAGGGCAGTGAGATTAGTTTGGGGATTGATACAGGGCTATGGGGAGAGAGCGGGGCAGTGGGATTAGTTTGGGATTGATACAGGGCTATGGGGAGAGAGCGGGGCAGTGGGATTAGTTTGGGGATTGATACAGGGCTATGGGGAGAGACGGGGGGCAGTGGGATTAGTTTGGGGATTGATACAGGGCTATGGGGAGAGAGCGGGGCAGTGGGATTAGTTTGGGGTTGATACAGGGCTAGGGGAGAGAGCGGGGCAGTGGGATTAGTTTGGGGATTGATACAGGGCTATGGGGAGAGAGCGGGGCAGTGGGATTAGTTTGGGGATTGATACAGGGCTATGGGGAGAGAGTGGGGCAGTGGGATTAGTTTGGGGATTGATACAGGGCTATGGGGAGAGAGTGGGGCAGTGGGATTAGTTTGGGGATTGATACAGGGCTATGGGGAGAGAGCGGGGCAGTGGGATTAGTTTGGGGATTGATACAGGGCTATGGGGAGAGAGCGGGGCAGTGGGATTAGTTTGGGGATTGATACAGGGCTGTGGGGAGAGAGCGGGGCAGTGGGATTAGTTGGGGTTGATACAGGGCTATGGGGAGAGAGCGGGGCAGTGGGATTAGTTTGGGGATTGATACAGGGCTGTGGGGAGAGAGCGGGGCAGTGGGATTAGTTTGGGGATTGATACTGGGCTGTGGAGAGAGAGAGGCGGGGCAGTGGGATTAGTTTGGGGATTGATACAGGGCTGTGGAGAGAGAGGGGGCAGTGGGATTATTTGGGGATTGATACAGGGCTTTGACAGAGAGCGGGGCAGTGGGATTAGTTTGGGGATTGATACAGGGCTGTGGACAGAGAGCGGGGCAGTGGGATTAGTTTGGGGATTGATACAGGGCTGTGGACAGAGAGCGGGCAGTGGATTAGTTTGGGTTGATACAGGGCTGTGGACAGAGAGCGGGCAGTGGATTAGTTTGGGATTGATACAGGGCTGGGGAGGAGCGGGGCAGTGGGATTAGTTTGGGGATTGATACAGGGCTACGGGGAGAGAGCGGGGCAGTGGGATTAGTTTGGGGATTGATACTGGGCTGTGGACAGAGAGCGGGGCAGTGGGATTAGTTTGGGGATTGATACTGGGCTGCGATTGGAATGGAGCAGTTTGGTGGGGACGAGGTCGGTGGGTCTGTGACAGGTTTGTGTGCTGACCCAGGGGCAGTTGTGATTGTTCTTTCCCTCCCAGGATTACGGATATATCCAGACCACATCGAGTGACATCCTGAAGAATTTCATCCAGAGCCAGCCCGAAATCCCCAAACAATTCAGCCTCTTCGAACTCGGCAATATCGGCCTGGTGAGTCCGACTACATTATTCTCCCCCCCTCCCTCACCCTGTCCCGGTGAGCGGGGAGACTGTTGTTTTGAAAGGGAATCCAGTCGTGGGGAGCGTTGGTGAGGTGGAGGGGGGTTGGTGGTGACGGAGAATAGGAGGTGAGAGGTGGGTGGGGGGGCACAGTGAGGGTTTGTAATCAATGGTTTGATGGCTGTGAGGCGGGGGGGGGGAGTTAGGGGGTTTGGTGTTGTGAGGGTTAGAGGATCTGGGTGAGGGAGCTGGGGTGCAAAGGGGGGGGGGGGGCCGCATTTGGGTGCAGGGGGGGCTGCGTTTGGGGGTTGAAGGGGGGAGGCCGTGTTTGTGTGCGGAGGGGGCTGCCGCGTTTGGGTGCAGGAGGGCTGCATTTGGGTGGGGGGTGCCCGCGTTTGGGTGCGAAGTGGGGGGTGCCCGCATTTGGGTGCAAAGTGGGGGGTGCCCGCGTTTGGGTGCGAAGTGGGGGGTGCCGTGTTTGGGTGCGAAGTGGGTGCGAAGGGAGCGATGTTCTGGTTTGTGTGTTTCTAATTTGTGTTCTGTTGCAGTTTGGTGCGGACACGCAGCAGAACAAGGTGGCTCCCAGTAACGCAGCAAACAGACCCGTCCTAGCAATGCACAGTGAGGAGGTGAATATCAAGTGGCAGGGATAGGATGGGCAAGTAACATGGCTCCCGGGATGGAGACCCCTTGGGTGAATCGCGGTGTCCTGGGACGTGGACCCTCTCTGGGATCGTGGGTGTCCCGGGGCAGATAGGGATTCTCTCTGGGTTTCTGGGACAGGAAAATTCTGTCTGGGATATGCGATCCTGGGACAGGGACTCTCTGGAATTCGGATTCCTGGCAGACTGACTTTCTGGGTTCCTGAATCAGCGCCTCTCGCTGGGATACGGGATTTGTAGGTGGGCATAGAGAGGTCGGGATGGCAGGTCACTTCCGGGGTGCAAATGGATTGAATTTAATGCATCGACATTCTGTGTTCTTTTCCCAGGGAATGAAAACTGAAATCTTTGTGGATGTTATCGAGAGACTGACAGTGGTGATCGGAGGAAATGTAAGGCCAGTCAGTCACAGATTTATGCGGCTGGTAACTGCATGCGTGCATTTGCCTGCGTACGTGCGAGTGTGTAAGTGTGCCCGCGTGTGAGCATAAGCAAGTATGGGCACGTGTGTGTGTGCATCTGCCCCCATGTATGCACGAGCAAGTGAGTTGTGTGTGTTTGTGTGTGCTTGTGTGTGTGTGCATCTGTCCGCGTGTGTGGATGAACAAGTGTGTGCTTGTGTGTGTGTGTGTGTGTGTGTGTGTGTCACTGCCTGTGTGCTTGTGTGGTGTGTGTGTGTGTGGCTCTGCTGTGTCTTGTGTGCTGTGTGTGTGTGCATCTGCCTGTGTGTTGTGTGTGTGTGCATCTGCCTGTGTGCTTGTGTGTGTGTGCATCTGCCTGTGTGCTTGTGTGTGTGTGCATCTGCCTGTGTGCTTGTGTGTGCGTATGTGTATCTGCCCAAGCGTGTGCGTGTGTGTGTGTGCATCTGCCCACATATGTGTGAGTTGTGCTTGTGTGTGTGCATAAGCGCATGCCTCTTTTCTGCCTGTCCTTGCACATGCGTCTCATCTGTCTGTGAGTGCGCACACGTATCTTGCCTGCCCGTGTGTTTGTTTGTATCTGTATGTGTGTATATATGTATTTGCATATAGAACATAGAACACTACAGCGCAGAACAGGCCCTTCGGCCTTCGATGTTGCACCGACCAATTATGAAAAAAGCAATGACCCTCCAAACTAAACCATTCCCTTCTCTTCCATAAACTTATCAACTAACCTTTTAAACGCCACCAAACTTGGCGCATCTACAACTGCCGCAGGCAGGGCATTCCACTCCCTAACCACCCTCTGGGTAAAGAACCTACCTCTGATATCCGTCCTATAACTATCACCCCTTAATTTAAAGCTGTGTCCCCTCGTGCTAGCTTTCTCCATCCTAGGAAAAAGGCTATCACTGTCCACCCTATCTAAACCTCTAATCATCTTATATGTTTCGATAAGGTCTCCTCTTAGCCGCCTCCTTTCTAACGAAAACAACCTCAAATCCCTCAGCCTCTCTTCATAAGACCTGCCCTCCATACCAGGCAACATCCTGGTAAACCTCCTCTGTACCCTCTCCAATGCCTCCACATCTTTCTTATAATGTGGGGACCAGAACTGCACACAATACTCCAAGTGCGGCCGCACTAGAGTTTTGTACAGTTGCAACATGACGTTGCGGCTCTGAAATTCAATCCCCCTACCAATAAAAGCTAAGACTCCGTATGCCTTCTTAACAACCTTATCGACTTGACTGCCTGCTTTCAGGGATCTATGCACAAATACACCAAGATCCCTCTGTTCATCGACACTATTAAGAATCCTACCATTAGCCCTATACTCTACACATTTATTATTCCTGCCAAAGTGCACCACCTCACACTTTTCCACATTAAACTCCATTTGCCACCCCTCAGCCCAGCTCTCCAACCTGTCCAAGTCTCTCCGCAAACTATAACACCCCTCTTCACTATCTACCACTCCACCGACTTTAGTGTCATCCGCAAATTTACTAATCCATCCTTCAATACCCTCATCCAGATCATTTATAAAAATTACAAACAGCAGGGGCCCAAAAACAGACCCCTGAGGTACACCACTTGTAACCGAACTCCACGATGAATATCTCCCATCAACCACCACCCTCTGTCTTCTATCCGCTAGCCAATTCCTAATCCAATTAGCTAAATCACCCTCTATCCCATAGATCTGCATTTTCTGCAGAAGCCTTCCATGGGACACCTTATGGAACGCATGTGGGGTTGTCAGTGTGAGTAGGAGGTGTCTGTGTGTGTGTGTAGGAGATATTGTTGCTGGTCTATGCTGATATCTTCCTCTGGGAATGTTTTACAGGGTGCTCTATTGAGGGCGGATGTACAGGGAGAAGTGCGGATGAAATGCTTCCTGCCCAGCAGCACAGGTATTGGTAATATTCTGGGTGTCTCTCCCGTGCTGCTGCAGTTTGTCGCAGTACTGCCAATCCCAGGGGCACACTGCAGTCGAACACGATTCTCAATCTCTTCCCGTTACCTCACAGGCGCGGAGTCTGGGTCGGGGCTGGAGGGGATGTGGTGGTGGACTCGGGGAGTGTGGGGGGCAGAGACAGTGTCAGGGCCTCGGGGTGGGGGTGGAGCCAGGGGAGACATGTCTGGGCCTGGGGGGTTGGAGCCAGGGGACGGCGTGTCAGGGCCTCAGGGGGTGGCGCCAGGGGAGGGCATATCAGGGCCTCGGGGGGTGGAGCCAGGGGAGGGCGGGTCGGGGCCTCGGGGGTGGGAGCCAGCGGAGGGCGTGTCTAGGCCTCAGGGGTGGAGCCAGGGGAGGGTGTGTCAGGGTCTCAGTGGGTGGAGCCAGGGAAGGGCATGTCAGGGCCTCAGTGGGTGGAGCCGGGGGAGGGCATGTCAGGGCCTCAGTGGGTGGAGCCAGGGAAGGGCGTGTCAGGGCCTCGGGGATGGAGCCGGGGGAGGGCATGTCAGGGCCTCAGTGGGTGGAGCCAGGGAAGGGCATGTCAGGGCCTCAGGGGTGGAGCCAGGGGAGGGCGTGTCAGGGTCTCAGTGGGTGGAGCCAGGGAAGGGCGTGTCAGGGCCTCAGTGGGTGGAGCCAGGGAAGGGCATGTCAGGGCCTCAGGGGTGGAGCCAGGGGAGGGCGTGTCAGGGCCTTGGGGTGTGGGGGGGCGTGTGGAGCCAGGGGAGGGCCTGTCAGTGCCTCAAGGGGTGGAGCCAGGGGAGAGCGTGTCAGGGCCTTGGGTGGTGTGTGGAGCCAGGGGAGGGCCTGTCAGTGCCTCAAGGGGTGGAGCCAGGGCAGGTTATGTCAAGGCCTCAGGGGTGGAGCCAGGGTAGGGCCTGTCAGTGCCTCAGGGACAGTGTGGGCTCGTTCTGTGGCAGAGGTCGCTCAGTCTCGATGCTGAATCTGTTGATACGCCTCTCTCCTGTCAGTCTATAATTACTGAGCTGACACAGGTCCTCCTCCCAGGACAATAACCTTTGTCCTTCCCAGTGTTGGATTGGGGTAAGCACAGTAAGAAGTCTAACAACACTCACCTGACGAAGAGCAGTACTCCGAAAGCTACCAAATAAACCTGTTGGACTTTAACCCGGTGTTTGTGAGACTTCTTACTATGCTTTCCCCAGGTCTAACTATCGGAGATACTTCCACTCTCTCCTGCTCTGAGTGACCTGTCTTTCTTCCCTTAGAGATCCGCATTGGCTTGAATGAGGAGTTCAGTATCGGGAAGGATGAGGTTCGAGGTGAGTGCTGTTTGTGCAGGAGCATTGGGTTAGCTAGACGTTGAGATATGTGGGGGTTGCACATACAGAGGAGAGAGGGGCTGTGTGTATGTGCTGGGGGGGGTTGATGAGAATCTAGGAGAGACACTGGTCGGCATTAGCAGAGTGATACAAGGGATTGAAAGGATTAAACCATAATGATAAGTTGTACAGACTATGAACAGTGTTATAATTCAGGTCAGAAACTCCAAAGTGTTTTATGAAGTCCGCACTTCAAATTTGCCATGAGTGAGCTTGAGATGTTTCACTTCAGGGATGATTCAAATGACTCATTGGGGAGCTTTTATCAAACAAAGTTTATTTAAGAATATAGCTAACATATAGCAATAACTTTACCAGTTACAAACAAACAAGAATAAAACCATGATTTTATATAAAGCTTAACAGTCTAATACAGTTCCAAACAAACAAATCCCAGAAATAAAACACATGCCTCAGATTTAGCACAGAAAATACAAATGCTCAAGTGATGCTAGATCTTAGGCCCTTGCTTGGACGTTCTTTTGAAATGTACGCGGACAAGCTTGAAGTCAGAACAGCTTCCCAGAACACCAGGGAAAGAGGGAGAGGCTCTAGGTACTAACAAGTAAACAACCAACAACAGAATTTTCTCTCCAGGAAGGCCACGAGACCTGCTGCCAGCTAACCAGCAGAATTTCCAATACCAGGGAGAGGGAGAGGAAAAAAAAAACACTGCTTTCAGTCTGATCTCCAAATACTAAAACAACAACTCAGAACTGAAAATGAAAGAGTTCCTCCCAGCAAATACCTGAGGCCCAGAACAAAAATAAACAAAACCCCATTCAAACCATTGAAGCAGCAATAAAAGGACTTTTAGCAGCAACAAAAGAAACAAAAACCTAAAGCTTCTTAACTGCAGAGAACATGATTTAAAACAAAATTCTTACAGCCGCAGTAATGTCACAACAGATCCTCTGCGATCCACTCAATAGTTAAAGAATTTCAGAGGGGAGACAAACACCATTTCTTTCCTCTGGTGTGTGGACAGAATATAAAGCAATGGAATAGAATTATAGCGCAGGAGGCCATTCTGCCGGCTCATTCACCTAATCCTAATCCCCACTATCCTCTCGTCTTTTCCCTGTAGCCCTCATGAGATGGTGATCCAGTTCCAATGTCTATCCTTAATTTGCCCTGGAACTAATTGTCTTGTTTGGCCATTTCAGGGGTTCCATATTGCTCTGTGGGTCAAGGGTGCTAGAGGGAGTTTTTTCACCCAGAGGGTAGTGGGGGTATGGAATGTGCTGCCAAGTAAAGTGGTGGAGGCAGGTACTCTGGAGTTATTTAAGAAATACTTAGATGGGCACATGAACAGAACGGGAATGGAGGGGTATAGAAAATTGATTTAAAATAGGGATCATGAGCCTTGGGAGTTCCCTGGGAAGCGTATAAATCGATGATGATATTGATGTACTTGTTTTTATCCTACAGGTGCTTTGGTCCACCTTGTTGTCTAACAAGGGGCATACACGCGATGGGTCTTAGAGGGCTGCTCTTGGATTTTTTTTTGAGAGTATCCTAGTGCTTCACGTCGTTAGTGTACGCTTGACCTGGACCATTTAACGAGCAACACGACAGCTCAGTGACTATCGCTGTGCTGTGCAGATACATGGATTTGGGCCTGTGTCTGTGGGAGTTTGCGCATTCTCCCCGTGCTTGCGTGGGTTTTCTCCGGGTGTTCCGCTTTCCTCCCACATCCCAAAGATGTGCTCTTAGGCTAATTGGCAAAACAAATTCTCCCTAAATTGTCTCAAATTTGGTTTTTTAATCCATAGATCTATGAACATAGACAGGGATCGCGGGTAGAGATGGGAACATCGGGGTGGCGGCGCGCGCTCGCTGGGCTGAAGGGCCTGTTTCCCGCGCTGTTTTGTACTTTGTTCTTTGATTTTCCTGGATGGGTGCAGCTCCAACAACATTCGGGAAGCTCGACACCATCCAGAGCAAAGCAGCCCCAATTGATCGCTACCCCTCCCTTCACCACAGACGCTCAGTAGCAACCGTGCGTACCACCTACAAGATGCACTGCAGCAACTCACCAAGGCTTCTGAACCTCCCAAAACCCACAACCACGAAGGACAAGGGGAGCAAATGGCTAGGAACAACAGCAACTGGAGGTCCTCCTCCTCCTCCTCCTCCAAGTCACTTATTGGGAAATATATTCCTTCACTGTCGCTAGATCAAAACCCCGGAGCTCCATCCCTAACAGCAGTGCGGGTTTACCACGTGGAACACCACAGTGGGATCCAGAAGGTACCTCACCACCACCTTCTCAAGGGGCCAACTAGTGATGGGTAATATACACTGCCTGTGGACGGTGAAAATAAATTTCAGAAAAAGGATAGTGGGCGGGGTGGGGGTAGGAATTTTGCATCAGAAACCCAGAATGGACCGGCACCAATTACTGCTCTTCCCATGATGAAGTATTTGATTTGGAATCAAATACTTTGTCCCGGAACCCAACCAACGTGCTCATCGAATTGATTATTGTCACGTGCATCGGGATAGACAGTGAAAAATACTGTTTCTTGCGTGCGATACAGACAAAGCATACTGTTCATAGAGTAATTGGTACCAGTCCATTCTGGGTTTCTGATGCAAAATCCACCCTCCCCCCCAACCTTCCTTTTTCTGAAATTTATTTTCACCGTCCACTGGCTGTATATATTACCCATCACTAATTGGCCCCTTGAGAAGGTGGTGGTGAAGTAACTTCTGGATCCCACTGCAGTGTTCCACATGGTAAACCCGCACTGCTGTTAGGGAGGGAGCTCCGGGGTTTTGACCCAGCGACGGTGAAGGAATATATTTCCCAGTAAGTGACTTGGAGGAGGAGGAGGAGGAGGACCTCCAGTTGCTGTTGTTCCTAGCCATTCGCTCCCCTTGTCCTTCGTGGTTGTGGGTTTTGGGAGGTTCAGAAGCCTTGGTGAGTTGCTGCAGTGCATCTTGTAGGTGGTACTCATGGCTGCTACTGAGCGTCGGTGGTGAAGGGAGGGGTAGCGATCAATTGGGGCTGCTTTGCCCTGGATGGTGTCGAGCTTCCCGAATGTTGTTGGAGCTGCACCCATCCAGGAAAATCCTTGACCCACAGAGCAATATGGAACCCCTGAAATGGCCAAACAAACCATTAGTTCCAGGGCAAATTAAGGATAGACATCGGAACTGGATCACCATCTCATGAGGGCTACAGGGAAAAGACGAGAGGATAGTGGGGATTGGGATTAGGTGAATGAGCCGGCAGAATGGCCTCCTGCGCTATAATTCTATTCCATTGCTTTATATTCTGTCCACACACCAGAGGAAAGAAATGGTGTTCGTATCCCCTCTGAAATTCTTTAACTATTAAGTGGATTGCGGAGGATCTGTTGTGACGTTAGTGCGGCTGTAAGAATTTTGTTTTAAATCATGTTCTCTGCAGTTAAGAAGCTTTAGGTTTTTGTTTCTTTTGTTGCTGCTAAAAGTCCTTTTATTGTTGCTTCAATGGTTTGAATGGGGTTTTGTTTATTTTTATTCTGGTCATCAGGTATTTGCTGGTTTTTGTTTTACGACTCTGCATTGCTAGGGGGAAGAATGATTGATTGACAGGTCAGGTAAGAGGAACTCTCTGATGGGGAGACAAAATGGAGAGGTGCAGAAGATAGTGTTCCGGTCATAGCAAGAGTATAGAGAAGGATCAGCTTAATGTGAGGTAGGTCCATTCAGAAGTCTGACAGCAGCAGGGAAGAAGCTGTTCTTGGTACGTGACCTCAGACTTTTGTATCTCTTTCCCGAAGGAAGAAGGTGGAAGAGAGAATGTCCAGGGTGCGTGGGATCCTTAATTATGCTGGCTGCTTTCCCCGAGGCAGCAGGAAGTGTAGACAGAGTCAATGGATGGGAGGCTGGTTTGTGTGACGGATTGGGCTACAGTCAGAACCTTTTGTAGATTCTTTACGGTCTTGGGCAGAGCAGGAGCCCATACCAAGCTTTCTATGGTGCATCTGTAAAATTCGGTGAACTGGCATGTCAAATTTCTTCTGAGAAAGTAGAGGTGGCGGTGGGATAGCTTTTTGGTAAGGCCTTGACCAATCTGATTTGATTAGTCCAGGCACTCTGTACCCTCTTCACGTGTAGTGTAATTTGGCATTCTGGTGTCTGTCCTCCTGAATACCCGAAGAGAAGCTTCTTCAGTCAGGTCTCCCTCTGTCTCTTTTGGGGCCAGAGTCACCTGGAAATAGCCACTCGAAGCTCAGAGCAAAATATCTTCCTCCAGAGCAGAGCAGCAACTGTAGTGGAGGACGTGTCCCCGGCTACATCAACGGGGATGGAAGTAGAAATGGTCGAGAGCTTAGCGTTTTTTGGTGCCCAAGTCGCCAAAGCACTGTCCAGGTCCCTTCGTGCCGACACTATCGTTAAGAACATAAGACCTAGGAGCAGGAATAGCCCATCTGGCTCCTTGAGCCTGCTCTGCCATTCAATAAGACCATGGGTGATCTTTTTTGTGCACTCAGCTCCACTTACTCATCCGCACACCACAACCAGGAACAATAAATGGCAGGAACAATAAATGTGTAGAGTATAGGGCTAATGGTAGGGCTCTTAATAGTGTTGAGGAACAGAAGGATCTTGGTGTATGTGTCAATAGATCCCTGAAAGTAGGCAGTCAAGTGGATAAAGTTGTTAAGAAGGCTTATGGAGTCTTAGCTTTTATTGGTAGGGGGATTGAATTTAGGAGCCGCAGCATCATGTTGCAGCTGTACAAAACTCTAGTGCGGCCGCACTTGGAGTATTGTGTGCAGTTCTGGTCCCCACATTATAAGAAAGATGTGGAGGCATTGGAGAGGGTACAGAGGAGGTTTACCAGGATGTTGCCTGGTATGGAGGGCAGGTCCTATGAAGAGAGGTTGAAGGATTTGAGGTTGTTTTCGTTAGAAAGGAGGCGGCTAAGAGGGGATCTTATTGAAGCATATAAGATGATTAGAGGTTTAGATAGGGTGGACAGTGATAGCCTTTTTCCTAGGATGGAGAAAGCTAGCACGAGGGGACACAGCTTTAAATTAAGGGGTATGAGTTATAGGACGGATATCAGAGGTAGGTTCTTTACTCAAAGAGTGATTAGGGAGTGGAATGCCCTGCCTGCAGCTGTTGTAGATGCGCCAAGTTTGGTGGCGTTTAAGAGGTTAGTTGATAAGTATATGGAAGAGAAGGGAATGGTTTAGTTTGGAGGGGCATTGCTTTTATTTTGGTCGGCACAACATCGAAGGCCGAAGGGCCTGTTCTGTGCTGTATTGTTCTATGTTCTATGTTCTATGTTCTAACCCTTAATTCCTTTACAAAAAAAATTCAACTATCCCACCAACGCCTCTACTTTCTCAGAAGACAAAGGAAATTTGACACACCAGCTACGACTCTCACCGAATTTTACAGATGCACCATAGAAAGCGTCACGGCTTGGTGTGGGCTCCTGCTCTGCCCAAGACCGCAAAGAAACTACAAAAGGCTGCGCGTGTAGTCCAATCCGTCACGCAAACCAGCCTCCCATCCATTGACTCTGTCTACGCTTCCCGCTGCCTCGGCAAAGCAGCCGGCATAATTAAGGACCCCACGCATCCTGGACTTTCTCTCTTCCACCTTCTTCCTTCAGGAAAAAGACACAAAAGGTCACGTACCAAGAATAGCTTCTTCCCTGCTGCTGTCAGACTTTTGTATGGACTTATCTTGTATTAAGTTGATCCTTCTCTATACTCTTGCTATGACTGTAACACTATCTTCTGCACCCTCTCCGTTTTGTCTCCCTTACGCACTCTACGAATGGTATTTTGTCCGTATCGCGCACAAGAAACAATACTTCTCATTGTATCCCGATGCGCGTGACAATAATCAATTCGATGAGGAATTTGGTTGTTTGATTTCAAATCAAACACTTCATCATGAGCAGAGCAGGCTTGGGCAGAGCAGGTGCCATACCGAGCTGCGATACAACCAGAAAGGACGCTTTCTGTGCTGCTTCTGTAAAAATTGCTGAGAATCATAGCTGACATGCCAAATTTTCTTAGTCTTTTAAGAAACTACATGTCTCGGTGGGCTTTCTTAAGTGTAGTGTCGGCATGAAGGAATTGAGACAGGTTGTTGGTGATCTGGACGCGTAAAAAAGACATGAAGCTCTTGATGAGAGTCGTAGCGGACATGTCAAATTTCCTTAGCCTCCTGAGAAAGTAGAGGCGTTGGTGGGTTTTCCAAACGATAGTGTCGGCATTGGAGGGAGGGGGAGAAGGACAGGTTGTTGGTGATCCAAACACTTAGAAACCTGAAGCCCTTGACCCTTTCTATTTGGTTCCTGTTGATGTAGACAGAAGCATGTTCTCCGTGATACTTGGTTGTGTCCTGGGGTTTTGCAACTGGTTATATTCCGGAATGTGACTGGGATCGTGGCTCCTCTATTCATTTCCGGTGGGGATTTATTTTTCAGGATATGCCGCTGCTGTTAAGGTTGACGAGTGCAGCTTTCATCAGTCGGTCAAACTGGAGGAATTTGAAAGCAATCGAGTATTGAGAGTCATCCCCCCCCACGGAGAGGTATGTAATCCGCACACCTCACTCCACCACACAGAATGACCCCAATTCCCACCTTCAATCCCACCCCAAATCCCATCCTTCAATCCCCTCCCCCTCCAGCCCCGCCTTTGATCCCCTCCCCCTCCAGCCCCGCCTTTGATCCCCTCCCCCTCCAGCCCCGCCTTTGATCCCCTCCCCCTCCAGCCCCGCCTTTGATCCCCTCCCCCTCCAGCCCCGCCTTTGATCCCCTCCCCTCCAGCCCCGCCTTTGATCCCCTCCCCCTCCAGCCCCGCCTTTGATCCCCTCCCCCTCCAGCCCCGCCTTTGATCCCTCCCCCTCCAGCCCCGCCTTTGATCCCCTCCCCTCCAGCCCGCCTTTGATCCCCTCCCCCTCCAGCCCCGCCTTTGATCCCCTCCCCCTCCAGCCCCGCCTTTGATCCCCTCCCCCTCCAGCCCCGCCTTTGATCCCCCCCCCTCCAGCCCTTCCGGTTCCCCCCCCCCTCAGCCCCGCCTTCGATCCCCTTCCCTCCCCCCCCTCAGCCCCCTTCGATCCCCTTCCCCCCCCTCTTCGATCCCCTTCCCCGACTCAGCCCGCCTTCGATCCCCTTCCCCCCCTCATCCGCCTTCGATCCCCTTCCCCCCCACCCCGCCTTCGATCCCCTTCCCCCCCCTCAGCCCCGCCTTCGATCCCCTTCCCCCCCTCAGCCCCGCCTCAGCCCCGCCTCGATCCCCTTCCCCCCCCCCCGCCCGCCTTGATCCCCTTCCCCCCCCCAGCCCCGCCTTCGATCCCCCCCCCCTCAGCCCCGCCTTCCCCCTCCCCCCCTCAGCCCCCGCCTTCGATCCCCTTCCCCCTCAGCCCTGCTTTCGGTTCCCTTCCCCCCCCCCCCTCAGCCCCACCTTCGATCCCCTTCCCCCCTCCTCAGCCCCGCCTTCGATCCCCTTCCCCCTCAGCCCTGCTTTCGGTTCCCCTTCCCCCCCCCTCACCCGCCTTCGATCCCCTTCCCCCCCCTCAGCCCCGCCTTCGATCCCCTTCCCCCTCAGCCCTGCTTTCGGTTTCCCTTCCCCCCCCCCTCGAGCCATCCCCTTCCCGCCCTGCTTTCGTTTCCCTTCCCTCATTCCGCCTTCCCCCCCCCCCCCTCAGCCCCGCCTTCCCTAATCCCATCTCGTGTTTCCTAATCTCCCATGCTCCACTTCCCCCTCCATCGCCTTGCTGACATTCAGGTTCTCTCTCTAACTGACTGATACATTCTCTCTCTGTCTCTCTTCTAACACGTTTTCTCTCTCTCTCTCTCTCTAACACGTTCTCGATTTGTCTCTCTGTGTGTGTGTCTCTCTCCCTCTCTCTTTCTAACTGACGTTCTCTCTCTCTCTGTCTCTCTCTGTCTCTCTCTGTCTCTCTCTGTCTCTCTCTGTCTCTCTCTGTCTCTCTCTGTCTCTCTCTGTCTCTGACACGTTCTCTCTCTCTGACACGTTCTCTCTCTCTCTGACACGTTCTCTCTCTCTCTGACACGTTCTCTCTCTCTCTGACACGTTCTCTCTCTCTCTGACACGTTCTCTCTCTCTCTGACACGTTCTCTCTCTCTCTGACACGTTCTCTCTCTCTCTGACACGTTCTCTCTCTCTCTCTGACACGTCTTCTCTCTCTGACACGTTCTCTCTCTCTCTGACACGTTCTCTCTCTCTCTGACACGTTTCTCTCTCTCTGACACGTTCTCTCTCTCTCTTGACACGTTCTCTCTCTCTCTAACGTTCTCTCTCCTCTGACACGTTCTCTCTCTCTCTGACACGTTCTCTCTCTCTCTGACACGTTCTCTCTCTCTCTGACACGTTCTCTCTCTCTCTGTCTCTCTCTCTCTGACACGTTCTCTCTCTCTCTCTGTCTCTCTCTCTCTCTCTAACATGTTCTCTCTCTCTCTGTGTCTCTCTCTCTCTCTCTAACATGTTCTCTCTCTCTCTGTGTCTCTCTCTGTCTCTCTCTCTAACATGTTCTCTCTCTCTCTGTGTCTCTCTCTGTCTCTCTCTCTGACACGTTCTCTCTCTCTCTGTGTCTCTCTCTCTAACACGTTCTCTCTCTCTCTGTCTGTCTCTCTCTCTCTCTGACACGTTCTCTCTCTAACACGTTCTCTCTCTCTAACACATTTTCTCTCTCTCTCTCTCTCTAACATGTTCTCTCTCTCTCTGTCTCTCTCTCTGTCTAACACGTTCTCTGTCCTCCTCTTGTCTAACACGTTCTCTGTCTCTCTCTCTCTAACCACGTTCTCTCTCTCTCTCTCTCTCTAACATGTTCTCTCTCTCTCTCTCTCTCTAACGTGTTCTCTCTCTCTCTGTCTAACACGTTCTCTGTCTCTCTCTCTCTAACATGTTCTCTCTCTCTCTCTCTCTCTAACATGTTCTCTCTCTCTCTGTCTAACACGTTCTCTCTCTCTCTCCAGCTCACTCTGATGCAGTATTCATTATCAGATGATCTTCCAGCCCCTCTCCCATTTCGACTCTTCCCGACCGTGGATAAGGACTCCGATAGCAAGTGAGAAACTTGAGGCAAACGCTGTCCACTGAGACACAGAGATTGGGGTGAGGATGTGGGGAGGAGGGCCAGAGGGTCACCTTATGGTGCAGTGGAGGGACTGCTTGAGAATCTGTTCAGTTGTTTGATCCGGTGAGAGGCGTTTGGTCCTCCATCTCCCCCTCCCCCCCTCCCCTCCCTCGGCCTCCCCCTCTCTCTCTCTCTCCCCTGTCACCCTCCTCTCTCTCTCTCTCTCTCCCCTCATCCTCCCCCTTTCTCTCTCTCTCTCTCCCTGTCCCCCTCCCTCCCCTCCTCCCCCTGTCTCCTCCCGCCCTCTCTCTCTGTCACCCTCCTCCTCACCCGCCTCCCTCTCTCTCTCTCCCGTCACCCTCCCTCTCTCTCTCTCGTCCCGTCACCCTCCCTCTCTCTCTCTCTCTCACCCTCTCCTCTCCGTGTCTCTCCCTCCCCATCACCATCCCTCTCTCTCTCTCTCCCGTCACCCTCCCTCTCTCTCTCTCTCTCTCTCCCCCCTGTCACCCTCTCTCTCTGTCTCCCCATCATCCTCCCCCTTTCTCTCTCTCTCTCTGTCCCCGTCACCCTTCCCTCCCTCTTTCTCTTTATCTGCTCTCCCCTGTCACCCTCCCTCCCTCTCCTCTCTCTGTCACCCTCCCCTCTCTCTCTCCCCTGTCACCCTGCCCTCTGTCCTCTCTCTCCTGTCACCCTCCCCCCTCTCTCTCTATCTCTCTCCCCTGTCTCCCTCTCTCTCTCTCTCTCTCTCTCTCCCCTGTCACCCTGCCCTCTCTCTCTCTCTCTCTCCCCTGTCACCCTGCCTCTCTCTCTCTCTCTCTCTCTTCACCCTGCCCCCTCCCTCCTCTCTCTCTCTCTCTCTCCCCGTCAACCCTGCCCTCTCTCTCTCTCTCTCTCCTCTCTCCCCTGTCCCCTGCCCTCTCTCTCTCTCTCTCTCTCTCTCTCCCCTGTCACCCTCGCCATACCACTCCTCTCTCTCTCTCTCTCTCTCTCTCTCGCCCCTGTCACCCTCAAGCTATCGATCCTCTGGAGACAGACTAGCAACTGTTCCAGGAATCCCTCGCTGTTGGAACCAGCTGGGAAGTCTGCCTCTGTGCACCCCGACACCTTAAGGAGACATGGTGGCACAGTGGGTTGGCACGGCTGCCTCACAGTGCCAGGGACCCGGGTTCGATTCCTAGCTTGGGTCACTGTCTGTCTAGAGTTTGCACGTTCTCCCCGTGTCTGCGTGGGTTTCCCCCGGATGCTCCGGCTTCGTAGAATCCCTACAGTGCAGAAGAGGCCATTCGGCCCATCAAGTCTGCACTGACCCTCTCTGACAGAGGGTCTTACCCAGTCCCTCGATTCCATGCTGTCCCCGTAAATCCACACATTGCCCGTGGCTAATCCACGTATCTTACACGTCTTGGAAAGCGAAGGGGGGCGGATTATAGCACGGCCAATCCACCCTAACCAGCACGTCTCTCGTACTGTGGCAGAGGAAACCCATGCAGACACGGGGAGAACATGCAAACTCCAGGCAGACGGCGACACAAGTTGGGAGTCGAACCCGGGTCCCTGAGTGAGGCAGCAGTGCTAACCATTGTTCTGCCCACACTCCGAGAGACATGCATTGGCCGTGCTAAATTCCCTCCAATGAACCCGAACAGAGTGTGGCGACTGGGGAGATTTCCACAGTAATCTCATTGCGGTGTTAATGTACTTGTGACACTGATCAGTAAATGCGCGGATGAGAAGCTGTGCTCAGTGGCTTGCACTTTTTACTCAGTCTCCTTCTCTCTGTCTTCCAGCCGATTGATGGTGCATCTCAAACTCCGCTGTGACCTGTCTCCTAAGAGGTGAGTAATGACCTCTGACCGGACCAAAGAGAGGAAGACACGATGCCAGCACCCCACACACGAGCTGACCTCAGGACGAGCTGAGGTTGACTCCTGCCCGTGTTCCATCTCTACGTCGCTAATTGTCCTGTTTTTTTTTCTCGATTGCAGCCAGGCTCTGAATGTTACTCTGCATCTCCCGGTGCCCAAAGGGACAAGCAGGTTAGAAACTGCACCTCTGCTCACCTCCAATTGGGTCTCACGCCTTATTTGTTTAAGGGATATGGGAGGCGCCATCCAAGAGAGAGGGTCGGTGCCGAGGGAGTGCCGCGCTGTCAGAGGGTCGGTGCCGAGGGATGCCGCGCTGTCAGAGGGTCGGTGCCGAGGGAGTGCCGCGCTGTCGAGGGTCGGTGCCGAGGGAGTGTGCCGCGCTGTCAGAGGGTCGGTGCCGAGGGGTGCCGCGCTGTCGAGGGTCGGTGCCGAGGGAGTGCCGGCGCTGTCAGAGGGTCGGTGCCGAGGGAGTGCCGCGCTGTCAGAGGGTCGGTGCCGAGGGAGTGCCCGCGCTGTCAGAGGGTCGTGCCGGGGGGTGCCGCGCTGTCGTGGGTCGGTGCCGAGGGGGTGCCGCGCTGTCAGAGGGTCGGTGCCGAGGGAGTGCCGCGCTGTCAGAGGGTCGGTGCCGAGGGAGTGCCGCGCTGTCAGAGGGTCGGTGCCGAGGGAGTGCCGCGCTGTCAGAGGGTCGGTGCCGAGGGAGTGCCGCGCTGTCAGAGGGTCGGTGCCGAGGGAGTGCCGCGCTGTCAGAGGGTCGGTGCCGAGGGAGTGCCGCGCTGTCAGAGGGTCGGTGCCGAGGGAGTGCCGCGCTGTCAGAGGGTCGGTGCCGAGGGAGTGCCGCGCTGTCAAAGATGCTAGTTACAGGTGAGACATTAAACGAAGGCGCGGCCTCTCTCTGCTTGGTTGGTGTGATTTCTAAAGAGAGCTGGTTTGGTTCTGTGCAGGTTTGACAGGATTTCCTCATGAAACATCACCACAAAATCAGATTCTCTGCTTGTGGTTACAATTGCATTGACATTCAGTAACTGGCACAGTCGACCAGTGATGATCCTTCACCGTGTCTCTCATTGGCTGTGAAAGTGTCAGAAACAGATCCAGAAAAGGCCATTCTAACGAGACACCAATAGCAGCAGATATAGTGAGAGCACAAAGCTGCTTTCAGATACGGGGCCACCCTGGAATTCAGTCTGGGGCTGGTCCTGGATCAGCGTGTTGACCGTCACTAATTGAAGCTTGTTTTTCTTTCCTTAAGCCTATCCCAAGAATTGAGCAGTCCGGACCAGACCGCGGAGCTGGACTCCAGCACTCGCTCCGTGCACTGGCTCATCCCTCGTTTCCACGGAGGCTCCCAGCTCTCTGCCTTGTTCAAGGTGAGGACGGTGGGGCGGGAGGGAGGCCGAGAGGAGGAGGGTTTGGCACTGTCTGCTGTCGCCGAGAACGGAGGGCGTTTAACACATCTCTGTTTCCTTCCTTACAGCTGGAGGTCCCCGGCCTGAGTGCCTCGTCGCTTCTGGAGCTGGGTCCTGTCTGCATGCAGTTCGAGCTCCCCATGGCCACCTGCTCCGGGCTGCAGGTCCGATTCCTGCGCATCTCCAGCCAGCACTGTCCGCTGCCCCACCGCTGGGTCCGCTATGTTACACACAGTGACTCGTACCTCATCCGCATCTGAAATGGATTGGGGAGGGAGGGGATGTTTGTGTCCAGTCTGGCATGATCAAGAATCCCCATTGACTGACATGAAGGTTGCCCAAGGTTCAACACAGACATGCTTGAGAATTAGGACCCGTTTACATCACAGGAACTTTTTGAGGAGGTGATAAAAACACAGAGTTGTTGGGGTATGGAACACATTGCCAAGTAAGGTGGTAGAGGCAGGCACGTTGGAGTTGTTTAAGAGATACTTCGATGGGCACATGAGCAGAATAGGGATATAGAAGACTGATTTAAAATAGGGATCATGAGCCTTGGGACTTGCATAAGTTGTGCATGATATTGATGTATTTCTCTTTTAATTCTATGGGTGCTTTGGTCTGCCTTGTTGTCGAACGAGGGGCATACACTCAATGGGTCATGAGAGGGCTGCTCTTGGATTTTTCGAGAGTATCCTAGTGCTTCACGTTGTTAGTGTACGCTTGACCTGGACCATTTGATGGGCAACACGACAGCTCAGTGACTATCGCTGTGCTGTGCAGATACATGGATTTGGGCCTGTGTCTATGGGAGTTTGCGCATTCTCCCCGTGCTTGGGTGGGTTTTCTCCGGGTGCTCCGGTTTCCTCCCACACCCCAAAGGTGTGCTCTTCGGCTAATTGGCGAAACAAATTCTCCCTAAACTGTCTCGCTAATTTGGTTCTAATGCAGGTTTCTATCAACATAGACAAGGGTCAGGGGTGGAAGTGGGGAACATTGAGGTGGTGGCATGAACTTGTTAGGCTGAAGGGTCTGTTTCCCGTGCTGTGTTATTCTTTGTAATGGGGGGGGAGGAGGAGGCCATTCAGCCCCTCTCTCCAGTCTGATCTGCTTTTGAATGAGACAGTGATGGCTGCTGTGCAAGTTAACTCCACATTGTATCTGAGTTGAGGTTATCCAGGGCAGTGCAGATGCCCATCTGTGTGTGTGTGTCTCTCTCTCTCTCTGAGAATGGGGAAGGGGGTGAAATAACACCATCAAATAAAATAAAAATCTCCACTTATACCCATCAATCGTATTAAATGGCAGAGCAGGCTGGTGAATGACTTACTCCTGCTCCTTGAAGAGCCCAGGAACAGCGGCTTTGACAGAAAGCATCAAGCAAAGAGAGGCTGCAGCGGCTTGCAGTCACACGCCCTTCCATCTGGATCTCAGTCATTATCCCGGTTTTCCTTAGAATACTCTCTCCACGTGCAGCACCAGGATTAGATGGATTTCAGGCATGGGTTCTCGAGAGACAGCGGCAAGGGAGAATCCATTCCTGTCAGCTTTCTCCTTGAGTGGCCTTTATTAGTGAGGCACAGACTATTGGCCGGGGGGGGGGGGGGGGGGGGGGGGGGGGTGGGGGGGGGGGGCGGTGGTTTATGATGGAGCTGTATAAATATTGAGGTCGAAGCGAGAGCACTGTGCACAGGTTTGGTCACCGCCCTATAGGAAGGATGTGATGACACTAGAGTGGAGGTGGGGGGGGACAGAGCAGGTTCACCAGGAATGTCGCCTGGACTGGAGACGTTCAGCAAAGGCTGGCATTTTCCTTCGATTGAACAGTACAGCACAGGAACAGGCCCTCTAGGCCTGCGCCCATCACAGTACCTGCTTAAACTAAATGCACTTATCCTTCCATTCCCATTCTATTCACATATTTGTCGAGATGCCCCTGAAATGCCATTATCGTACCTGCTCCCCCTCACCTCCCCGGCTAGGAGGTCTGTCACCCGGGAGACTGATCGATGTACAAAATTATGAGGGACGTCAATGGAGTAGAGAGGAAGGAAACTTTCCCCTCAGAGAAAAAAAAGGGGGTTAGTAACCAGGAGGCAGAGATTTAAAAGGTAACAGACAGGTGGTGTAGATGGAATTCGAGGAAAATCTTTTCTTTTCCCCCCTGGTGGGAATCGGGAACTCGCTGCCTGAAAGGGGTGGGGCTAGGGGAGGAACCCTCAACACTTCAGAAACGTTTAGATGAACACTTTGTCTCATAGCTTCAAGGCAATGGACTTGTGCCAAAAAAAAATGATCAGAATAGACAGGGGGCTTGATGACAGGCACGATAGGCTGAAGGGCCTTTTCTGTGTTGTCAACTCTGAAATATCCTCGCTGCTGCTTCTCACGTTCAAACAACACCACGTCCTCTCGCCATCAAGACCTGGGGAGGAGAAAAACAGACGGAAAGCAGCCAAGAAATGGGGGAGGATTTAAATCGATATCACTTTTATTAACAGACCATAAACTAAGCAGGAAAAACGAAATCTCTTTACATCGGAAATGTACAAAAAAAGACAGGTTAACTGTACAACAGAGAGGAGAGAGAGCAGCTCTGCGATCTTTGCTCATGTCTTCACTCAATCCTGTGTCCTCAGTAACAAAATGCCCCAAATCAATTCATAAGCAACTGATCAAGAAACGCAACTTAAAAACAATGGCTTTGGCTGTGGTAGCAGAGGCAAGCATCTCATCTCATCCCACCCCACCCCACCCAGCAGCATAGACACTCCATTCCTTAAACACACATCGCAAGTTCATTCCAGCCGCAGAGCATGAATTCATCTCGCTGGCAGTAACTTCAGAAATCCTGAGGGCACAAAAGACAAGAACTTAATCAGGCAACAAGATTATAGCGTGTCTATAAGAAATGGATTTACATCGTGTGTCTACAAAAGGGACAATACAGTGATCAGCACTGCTGCCTCACTGCGCCAGGGACCCTGGTTCAATTCCTGGTTTGGCTCACTGGCTGTGTCGAGTTTGTGTTCTCTGTTTCTGCATGAGTTTCCCCCCACAGTGCGAGAGATATGCTGGTTAGGTGCACTGACTGTGCTAAATTCTCCCTCAGTGTTACCTGAGCAGGCACTGGAGCGTGGTGACTAGGGGATTTTCACAGCAATTTCATTGCAACGTGAATGTAAGCCTTGTTTATCACTAATAAATAAACATTTACTTCCCTTTAGAACTCACATCTGTTCTGCACAGTGCTGGTTTGTCTGGCTAAACCCTTAACATTAGTGGCTGGGAGAACAAGATAAGTACTCATTTTAGACATGGAGTGTTTATTTAAGCAGGGCCAAGGCATTTGTGTTTGCTTAGGGTCCTTCTGGGGTTTCAGAGCAGAGTCTTGATTAGCCTGATTAACAGATTAATCGGAGGAGCTAAGCTGGCAAGAAAGCATTTCAGTTTCACTTTGAAACATAAGTCAGTTGCTGCCTGGGCTGCCAGAAAGAAGTAGTGAGTCTTTGCCTCTCTCCAGGAATGCCCTGAAAGCTCCAGGACTGTTAACCTAAGGCAAGAAAGTATGCCCATGTTTGGCTAACTAATTTTAGAGAGAGGTTTAAGTCTACAAGAGAAATATTGCATGATCAGAACTCAGAGACAAGAATTCTATCCTGTATTCTTCAGTAGTTAGAAGTTAAGCTAATTTATTTGTAATAATTAAACTGTTCTTAAATAAAGGTTGTTTCAACAAAAGCTCCTTGGTCTGTTCAATAGAATTGTGCCCAGAATGCAATACCTTACCCTCATACTAATGCCAAAATGAGATGCAAGTGCACAGAAAGAATTAGAGACTGACCCGCTCCAGTTTCCTGCTACAGTCCAAAGATGTGTAGGTTAGGTGGATTGGCCATGCTAAGTTGTCCTTTAGTGTCCAAAAATGTGCAGGTTGGGGGATTAGTACAGGGGATACAGGGATAGGGCCTGGGTCTGTGTGAGAGAGGTGGTGTAGACTCAAATGGGCTAAATGAACTCCTCCTGCACTGTAGGGATTCTATGATAAGAACTATCAGGGGTAGGCTATTCGGTCATTCGAGTCTGCTCTGCCATTCAATAGTCACGGAAGATCGGATTTTAACCTTGACTCTATATTCCTGCCAACTCTCAGTCATCTTTCATCTCTTTGCTAAGAGTCCTACTCTTGATTAATTGATTAACAATGTTGAGGAGCAGAAGGACCTTGGAATCTGGGTCGCAGGTGGAGGATGTGGTCAAGAAGGCATATGGTATACTGGTCTTCATTAATAGAGGGATTGAGTTTAGGAGCCAGGAGATAATGCTGCAACTTTATAACACCCTTGTCAGACCCCACTTGGAGTACTGTGTACAGTTCTGGTCGCCTCACTACAGGAAGGATGTGGAAACTATTGAGAGAGTGCAGAGGAGATTTACAAGGATGTTGCCTGGATTGGGTGGCATGCCTTATGAAAATAGGTTAAGGGAGCTAGGTCCCTTCTCCCTGAAGCAACGAAGGTTGAGAGGCGACCTGATAGAAGTTTAAAAGATGTTGAGAGGAATAGATAGGGTGGATTCTCAGAGGCTATTTCCCAGGGCTGAAATGGTCGCTACGAGAGGGCACAGATTTAAGGTGCTGGGGGCAAGTACAGAGAAGATGCCAGGGGTACGTTTTTCACTCAGAGGGTGGTGAGTGAGCGGAATCGGCTGCCGTCAGTGGTTATAGATGCGAACTCGCTGGGGTCTTTTGAGAGACTTCTGGATGAATACATGAGATTTAACGGGATTGAGGGTTATAGATAAGCCTGGTAGGTATGGATATGATTGGTGCTGTTTGTGCTGTAGTGTTCTATGTTAATTGCCCCTCAACGTCCCAAGATGTGTCGATTAGGGGATTAGCAGGATAAATGTGTGGGGCCAGGGGAGATAAGGCAGAGGTAGTTTGGGACGGCACGGTGGCACAGCGTTAGCACTGCTGCCTCACAGCACTAGGGACCTAGGTTCGGTTCTTGGCTTGGAACACGGTCTGTATGGAGTTTACACATTCTTCCCATGTCTGCGTGGGTTTCCACCATGTGCTTTGGTTTCTTCCCACAGTCTGAAAGACGAGCTGATTGAGTGCGTTGGCCATGCTAAATTCTCCCTCAGTCTACCCACAGGTGGTGGAATGTGGCGACTAGGGGATTTTCACTATTTCATTGTAGTGTTAATGTCAGCCAACTTCTGACAATAATAAATAAACTTTAAACCGACAATGCCCTTCAAGATTTCTATGGTTTTAAACCAAGCTGCCTCTTTCCCTTCTAAACTCCAGTGAATCAGAGAATTCAGTACAGGAGGAGGCCATTCAGCCTATCGAATCTGCACCAACAACAATCCCACCCAGACCGTATCCCCCACAACTCCATGCATTTACCCTAGCTAGTCCTCCTGACACTAAGCGGCAATTTTGCACAGTCAATCCACCTGAACCTGCACATCTTTGGACTGTGATGGGAAACCAGAGCAACCGGAGGAAACCCACACAGACATAAGAATGTGCAGACTCCACACAGACAGCGACCCGAGCCAGTAATTGAATCCGAGTCGCTGGAGCTGTGAGGCAGCAGTGCTAACCAGCGTGTCACCCCCAAACTTAATCTTTCCAATCTGTCCTTAAAAATCGTAGCATCCCTGCAGTGTAGAAGGATGAATAGCCTCCTCCTGTTCAGACAGGGCAAACTGAAGGATTTCACTGAATAGGTCCAGTTACTTACTTCAATGTCGAGTATACTGGAGTCAAACAGATCGTGTAACAGTCCAGCTCTGCCCTGTCGACTGAGGGGTGCCGGCTGAAAGAGTGAGACACAGTTTGAGAAAGATGCAGCCACACGGGAACAGAGAAAACTGCACACAACTCATCGTTTCACACCAACATCAGGAGATTGTATGCAGAGAGTGCAAAAAATATTTCGTACAAACTGCGCATCAGTACCTCGAAACCTAGAGAAGGGAGCACTAAAGTCAGCGCACCGTCAGGGGGTCAGTGCCGGGGGAGCGCCGCACCGTCAGGGGGTCAGTGCCGGGGGCGCCGCCCGTCAGGGGTCAGTGCCGGGGGACGCCGCACCGTCGGGGTCAGTGCCGGGGGGCGCGCACGTCAGGGGGTCGTGCCGGGGCGCCGCACGTCATGTCAGTGCCGGGGAGCGCGCACCGTCAGGGGGTCAGTGCCGGGGAGCGCCGCACCGTCAGGGGTCAGTGCCGGGGAGCGCCGCCGTGGGGTCAGTGGGGGGAGCGCCGCCGCGGGTCAGTGCCGGGGAGCCGCCCAGGGTCGCCGGGGGCGCACGTCAGGGGGTCGTGCCGGGGAGCGCCGCACCGTCAGGGGGTCAGTGCCGGGGGCGCACCGTCAGGGGTCCGGGAGCCGCACCGTCAGGGGTCATGCCGGGGAGCGCCGCACCGTCAGGGGGTCAGTGCCGGGGGGCGCCGCACCGTCAGGGGTCGTGCCGGGGGACGCCGCACCGTCAGGGGGCAGTGCCGGGGGAGCGCCGCACCGTCAGGGGGTCAGTGCCGGGGGAGCCCGCACCGTCAGGGGTCAGTGCCGGGGGAGCGCCGCACCGCAGGGTCAGTGCCGGGGGAGCGCCGCACCGTCAGGGGTCAGTGCCGGGGGAGCGCCGCACCGTCAGGGGGTCAGTGCCGGGGGAGCGCCGCACCGTCAGGGGGTAGTGCCGGGGGACGCCGCACCGTGGGGTCAGTGCCGGGGAGCGCCGCACCGTCAGGGGTCAGTGCCGGGGAGCGCCGCACCGTCAGGGGGTCAGTGCCGGGGGAGCGCCGCACCGTCAGAGGGTCAGTGCCGGGGGAGCGCTAAAGTCAGCACACTGTCAAAGGGTCAGTGCCAGGGCAGCGCTGCACGGTCAGAGATTCGGCAGTTGAGGGAGTGCCGCACGGTCAGTGGGTCAGTGCCGGGGGAGTGCCACATTGTCAGAGGGTCAGTGCTGAGGGAGTGCTGGACTGTTCAGCCTCAGACGCTGTTCCTACTGCTTCTAATCCTCTTTTTTTTACTGACCAGACTGATTTCACTGTTGGTATCAGACCGCTCACTCGTGGCGTCTGAAATCATTCCTCCCGCTTCGGAATCCTCTCCATCTTCTTCCATCAGACTCAGGCTGAGAGAGAGAGACAAGAAAGAGAATAACCCTTTAAAACAGGCCTCATACACAGTGTGATATAGCACACAGCCACCCGGGAACAGGCAGCTGCCTCTGTACTCCCAGTGCCTCCAGCTTACCTACTCGTATCCCCACAACAACTCTCCCAGGTCTCCATGCCCACATCCTGTCTGCTTTATCGCTCATTGACTGGTACTGCGCTGGCCTCATTCCTTCCCCCACCCCCGCACTGTCCCCATCCCATCCCGTGCTAGCCCTTTCCCGCGGCCCTGTTTCCCCCCCCTCTCCCCCGCCAATCCCGTGCCGACTCTTGTCTTATCGTGCCCGCACTGTCAGATGACACCAGGCCCCCTAGTTGGTCCTGGCACTGCCCAGGGGTCAGATTGAAACGTCACAATCTGAGCCACGTGATCAATGACACACAGACTTACAGCTGCTGCTTGTTGACCTTCTGTCGGAGTCGCTTCCTCTGCAGCCGTTCCTTTGATAGCCTCTCCTTCTGCTGCTTGCTCCGACGTTGTGAGTCTAGCCAGGATTGACTGGAGAGGGGGGGGGCGGGAGAGAGAAAAGAGGAGGTTAGATCTCCCAACACAAGCTGCTCCGGCCTCGCGCACTACACATTCTGGTCTCAGCCCAAAAGGACGCAGAATAAATTGGCGGACGGCAGGAGGAGGGGGAGCTTGTGGATAGTAACAGCCAGCAGAGAAAGTTGAAGGATGTGTGTGATTTGGAGTGGGAAAACAGAAGTGAAACGCTTGATGGTGGAAGTGACTCTCACTTTGACAGCCCCACAAACTTGACAAAATAGAGACCTTTCTGATTCAGGATAAACTGCGGTCAGTTTGACGACTGCAAGATCATACAAACCACAATATAGAATGATGTACTTGTTTTTATCCTACAGGTGCTTTGGTCCACCTTGTTGTCTAACAAGGAGCATACACGCGACAGGTTGTGAGAGGGCTGCTCTTGGATTTTGAGAGTATCCTAGTGCTTCGCGTCGTTAGTGTACGCTTGACCTGGACCATTTGATGGGCAACACGACAGCTCAGTGACTATCTCTGTGCAGATACATGGATTTGGGCCTGTGTCTGTGGGAGTTTGCGCATTCTCCCCGCGCTTGCGTGGGTTTTCTCCGGGTGCTCCGGTTTCCCCCACACCCCAAAGATGAGCTCTTGGGCTGATTGGCAGAACAAATTCTCCCTAAATTGTCTCAAATTTGGTTTAATCCATAGATCTATAAACATGGACAAGGATCACGGCTAGAGGTGGGAAGATCGGGGTGGCGGCGCGGGCCCGTTGGGCCAAAGGGCCTGTTTCCGTGCTGTTGTTCTTTGTTCTTTATAAAAATGACCACATTATCTGGTTTCAACAAGCCCTTCACAGAACAAAAAGGCTCCGTTACAAAATTACTCTAGCGAGGCCTTAATCCATAGGATTAAAAAAAGCATCTAGAAACAAAGAAGGACTAAGGGATTGATTAAGAAGGGGAAAATACAGTACGAAAGCAAGCTTCCAGGGAGCATAAAGACTAACACGAAGAGTTTTCATAGATACGTAAAGAGAAAGAGGTTGATGAAGACAAGTGTACCCCATTTCTGTCTGTCAGGGACCTAATGTACAACAGAGGGCAAAGAAACAGGCGAGCAACTGAATACGTACTTTGGTTCTGTCTTCACAACACAGGACACAAATCAGATGCTGGAAATGTTGGAGAATACAAGATTTAGCGAGAGGGAAGAACTGAGGGAGATCAGTATTAGTAGAGAAATGATACTGGGAAAGTTGATGGGATTGAAGGCAGATAAATCCCGTGGTCTGATAAGTATTCTTGGGGGATGTAGTTTAGGAAAGTGGCTCAGAAGTAACGGATGCAGTGGTGGTCATCTTCAGGATTCTAGAGACTCTGGAACAGTCCCTCAAATCAGAGAGTAGAACATTACAGCACAAACAGGCCCTTCGGCCCACAAGCTGTGCCGATCATATCTATACCTATCATATCTATATTGGTAGGGGGATTGAATTTCGGAGCCGCAACGTCATGTTGCAACTGTACAAAACTCTAGTGCGGCCGCACTTGGAGTATTGTGTGCAGTTCTGGTCCCCACATTATAAGAAAGATGTGGAGGCATTGGAAAGGGTACAGAGGAGGTTTACCAGGATGTTGCCTGGTACGGAGGGCAGGTCTTATGAGGAGAGGCTGAGGGATTTGAGGTTGTTTTCGTTAGAAAGGAGGCGGCTAAGAGGAGACCTTATTGAAACATATAAGGTCTCCTCATTGAAACAAACAGGATCTTAAAAGGGGTATTAGAAAGGCAAAAAGGGGCCATGAGGTGGCTCTGGCAGGTAGGATTAAGGAAAATCCAAAGGCATTTTACACCTATGTAAGAAGCAAAAGGATGGTTAGAGGCAAGATTGGACCTCTCAGGGACAGAGGAGGGGATCTATGCTTAGAGCCTGAGGGAATGGGGGAGATCCTGAATGAATACTTTGCGTCGGTATTCACGCAGGAGACTGGACAGATGTCTGTGCCTGATGTTGACAAAGTTGAGGATCGGTTGAGGGAAATAAGGATTACGAGGAAAGAGGTGTTGGGGCTGTTAGGCAGCTTAAAGACATATAAAGCTCCGGGGCCTGATGGCATTTACCCCAGGCTGCTAAGGGAGTTGAGGGAAGACTTGGCTGGGCCTCTGACGCAAATCTTTGTCTCTTCCTTGGACACAGGTGAGGTCCCAGAGGACTGGAGGATAGCAAACGTAGTACCGTTGTTTAAAAAAGGTCAGAGGGATAACCCAGGGAACTATAGGCCGGTGAGCTTGACTTCAGTTATAGGTAAGCTAATGGAGAGGATCCTCAGGGACAGGATGTATGAGCATCTGGAGCGCTGCGATCTGATCAGGGATACGCAGCATGGCTTCGTCAAGGGGAAGTCTTGTCTTACGAATCTAGTGGAATTTTTTGAAGAAGTGACAAAAACAGTTGATGAAGGACAGGCTGTTGATGTCGTCTACATGGATTTCAGTAAGGCGTTTGACAAGGTTCCTCATGGTAGACTGATAGAGAAGGTGAAGGCGCATGGGATACAGGGTGGGGGTATGTAGATGGGTCGAGAACTGGCTCGGGAGGAGGAGACAGAGGGTAGTAGTGGAAGGCTCTTTTTCCGGCTGGAAGCCTGTCACTAGTGGAGTGCCACAAGGCTCAGTACTAGGTCCTCTTCTATTTGTGGTCTACATAAACGACTTGGAAGTTGGGGTAGGTGGTGAGATCAGCAAATTTGCTGATGACACCAAGATGCTTGGATTGGCGGGTACAGAGGAGCAGTGTCAGGCAATACAACAGGACATAGACAGGTTGGTAGACTGGGCAGATAGATGGCAAATGGAATTTAATCCGGATAAATGCGAGGTGATGCATTTTGGCCGGAAAAATGTAGAAGAGAGTTATAGGATAAAAGGTAAAACTATACGGAGCATAGAGACGCAGAGAGACTTGGGGGTGCAGGTTCACAAGTCTCTGAAGGTGTCCTCACAGGTGGAGAAGGTGATAAAGAAGGCGTATAGTATGTTAGCTTTCATAGAAAAGGGTATAGAATACAAGAGTAGGAGTTTGATGTTGTAGTTGTATAGAACTTGGTTAGGCCTCACTTGGAATACTGCGTCCAGTTCTGGTCGCCGTACTATCGGAAGGATGTGGAGTCCTTGGAGAGAGTGCAGAGGAGGTTTACCAGGATGCTGCCTGGTATGGAAGGACTGTCTTATGAGGAACGATTAATAGACTGGGGTTGTTTTCCCTTGAAAGACGTCGGCTTAGAGGGGATCTCATAGAGGTGTATAAGATTATAAGGGGTATAGATAGAGTAAATGGAGGTAACCACCTTCAAATGGATAGGACGAGGGGTCATGGCCAGGGTGAGGGGGCTATGTATAAGACGAATATTAGAGGGCAGTTTTTCACACAAAGGGTAGTGGGGGTGTGGAATGCACTGCCGAGTAAGGTGGTGGGAGCAGGCACGCTGGGGCTGTTTAAGGGTCTCTTGGACAGCCACATGAGCGGTATGCAGATAGAGGGATATAGTAGGACTGTTTAACTATGGCTTTTTTTCCACAGGTAATTCGGTCCATACTTGACCAACAAGGAGCATGCATTCGGCAGGTGGTGCGAGGACAGCTCTTGGATGTTGATTCATGGGTTGCCTGGTACTTCATGTCGTAAATGAGTGCTTTATGTGGACTATCTGAAGGGCACCATGACAGCTCAGAGACTATCGATGTGGCTGTGCAGACACTTGGAATTGGGCCGGTGTCTGTGGGAGTTTGCGCGTTCTCCCCGTGGCTGCGTGGGTTTTCTCCGGGCACTCCGGTTTCCTCCCACAACCCAAAAATTTACTCTTAGGCTGATTGGGAAACAAATTGTCCCTATAGTGAGAGTCTTCCATATTAGGAATAACCTAAATTTATAATAGGATAATGGAATTGCTACTATATAGTTATGACGGCGGTGCGGGCTCGTTGGGCCGAAGGGCCTGTTTCCCGTGCTGTGTTGCTCTTAAAAAAATGATTAAAGGTTTAGATAGGGTGGACAGTGATAGCCTTTTTCCTAGGATGGAGAAAGCTAGCACGAGGGGACACAGCTTTAAATTAAGGGGTGGTAGTTATAGGACGGATATCAGAGGTAGGTTCTTTACCCAGAGGGTGGTAAGGGTATGGAATGCCCTGCATGCTGCAGTTGTAGATGCGCCAAGTTTGGTGGCGTTTAAGAGGTTAGTTGATAAGTTTATGGAAGAGAAGGGAATGGTTTAAGTTTGGAGGGTCATTGCTTTTTTTTTCCAGAGTTGGTCGGCGCAACATCGAAGGCCGAAGGGCCTGTTCTGCGCTGTAATGTTCTATGTTCTATACCCACCAGGCCACAGAGCTATCTGCAACTCCCAATCCCATTTTTTTCAAGAGGCAGCTAGATATAGCACTTGGGTCGAATGAGATGAAAAGGTTATGGGTAGCAAATGTCACTCCAATATTCAAAAAGGGAGATAGAGAGAAAACAGGGAATTATAGACCAGTAAGACTAACATTGGTATCGGGGAAAATTCTCAATTCCACAATCAAGGATTTTATAGTGGAGCATTTAGAAAGCAGTGGCAGGATCAGACAGAGTGAGTGTGGATTTATGAAGAGGAAATCATGCTTGACAAGTGTGATGGAATTGTTTGAAGATGTAACGAGTAAAGTTGACAAGGGAGAGCTGGTAGATGTGGTGTATTTGGACTTTCAGAAAGCGTTTGACAAAAGTCCCGTACAAGAGATAATCAAGCAAGACTAATATGCACTAATATCTGGGAGGGAAGTGTATTGAGATGGACAGAAAACTGGTTGGCAGAGAGGAAACAAAAGAATAGGAATTAATGTGTCCTTTTCAAATTGGCAGGCAGTAACTAGTGGGGTGTCACAAGGATCAGTGCTGGGACCCCAGCTGTTCACAATAATGATTAGGGTGTAACATCTCAAAGTTTGCAGATGATACCAAGGTGGGCGGGAGGGTGAACCGTGATGAGAATGTGGAGGTCCTTCAGAATGATCTGGACAGGTTGGGCGAGTGGGCTAATCAGCGGCGCATGCAATACTACCAACGTGCACCAACCGCCTCCCTCCCCTCAGCAGCGATTCTCCCCACGACACTCCCTCAGCACAGCCCCTGACCACCCCCCTCCCACACTCGGCTCCAACCACCACCCCGCCCCGCATCAACACTCCCTCAGCACAAACCACCCCCCTGACACTCGCTCGACAAACCCACTCTGTCCTCGCCTGGACAGGTTGGGCGAGTGGGCTAATCAACGGCGCATGCAATACAACCAACGTGCACCAACCGCCTCCCTCCCCTCAGCACCGATTCTCCCCACGACACTCCCTCAGCACAGCCCCTGACCACCCGACCCCGACCTCAACACCCCCTCAGCACCAAACCCACCACCCGCCCCCGACACTTGCTTGACAAACCCCCTCTCAATGCGGTGCTCCCTCAGCGCTGACCCTGTTGACAGTGCGGCGCTCCCTCAGTACTGACCCTCTTGACAGTGCGGCACTCCCTCAGCGCGGTAGGTGTGTTGAGTTTGATCAGTGAGTGTGTGGGATCGAATAGAGACGTAACTGGAATCTGAAGGAATCAGATTTTGCTGGAGTGATGTTTTCTGACAGTAAGCGCTCGATTACAGTGTTTAGTTAGTGACAGGGACTGCCTCTCACTGAAAAGCCTTGCTCAATGGCACACGGATAAGACTGGCTATCCACAAAACAACAGTGGATTCACTGGAGATGAAGTCTGTATCGTAACTAAACGGTGGTATTCCGACACGTCAGTCCAAACCTACCTGTTCACAAACTCTGAGTCTGAGCCTTTCTCCGAATCCTGATCGTCTGAGCTCTGCAGACTGCCCGTGTCCCACTGTGGGGGTCTGATGATGGTGGAGGTGAGTATGGGAGTCCTCAGCTTACCCCGCAGCGGCAGGCTGTCTGTGCTGTGTGGCCACCCTCTATCCGAGCTCGCATCTGAAACTGGGACACACGCCGGGTCAGAGACATCAGAAACCCAGTCCCGACACAGCAGAGACACCCCAGCCACACCACCATCACCAACCCCCCTCCCATACACAGTCCCACAGTGCAACAACCTCCCCTTCATCCAAAAGGAGGGGGAGTGAGGGGGAGAGGTCAAAGGAGTAGGATTTGGAGTGGGCGGAAGTCGAGGGGATAGGATTGGGAGTGGGGGGTCCAGGTGAGGAAGTGAATTGGTACATCACCCTCGCCCAGCACCCCCATCTCCTGTGCACCACCCCCCCCCCCACCCCATCTCCACCCACCCCCCACACCCCACCCTTTTACCTTCCAGCTTCCTCCTCTTGGCAGAGGTCGCTGGTGCTCTCTTGCTCCGCACGCTTGTTCCTCGGCCGCTGATCATTGACATGGTGTCATCGTCTCCCCGAGCCAGCAGCGAGCGGCGATACGAGGCCAGCGGCTGCCAGGCTTCAGTGTTCGTGGTGAGTGGGGCTGGAAACGTCTTGTCCAGGTAAGTGAGGCTGCAACCAGAACACGGCCTTAGAAAACGGACAGGTACGTATTCGTACACAGACGTCGTACATGGAAACAGAGGACACACACGTGTGCGCACACACACACACACACACACACACACACACACTGGCGCAGAGATCAGAGGAGTGGGCTAGTGCTGATGCAAGTCTTTTTGCCGCTCCGTCCCCCCCCCCCCCTCCGTCCCCCCACCCCCTCCTGCATCCACTCACACTGCCTTCTTGTCCTGCCGCAACAGCTTGTTGGAGAATTCACTGAGGACATCGAGGAAGGGCAGGTTCAGCGGAGCTGAGTCCAAAGCACTGGGCTGGTACCGCTGGAAGGCAAACTTTATCCCCTCCCTGTAAGAGAGGGCAAAACAAAAAAAAACGAGGAGACATCAGCAACTCACCGAATATGGGCAGATCGATCAGACCCTAAGTGCCTGGTGATTAAAATCAAATTCAGCTCTAGATGCCTTTCCCATCTCCTGTCTCAATGACTCAATTGAGACACCAGACTGTTCCCATGTCCCCTTCAACGCAGGGAAATCATCACCCTCCTCGCCCCCTCCCCCGTCCAATCGTCACCTTGTTCATTTGTCACCTACACCTGACCCGATCACCACCCTCCCAAATATTCAGTCCGCTCCAGAGTTGGAAAGCTCTACTTCCCCTTCCCACACCCCATGTTTAATCTGTGGCCTAACCTCCTCAACCCTGCCCCCCTAAACCCTCTCGTTCACCGTCCTGCCCTGCCAGACAGTGTGCCCTAAATACTGCCTCACAGCGCCAGGGACCTGGGTTCAGCTCCTGGTCGCTCTCTGTGCAGAGTTTGCACATTCTCCCCGTGTCTGCGTGGGTTTCCTCCAGCTGCTGCTGCTTCCTCCCCCACAGTCCGAAAGACGTGCTGGTTAGGGCGCACCGGACATGCTAAGTTCTCTCTCAACAGGCACTGGAGCATGATGGCTAGGGTATTTTCACAGTAACTTCGTTGCAGCGTTAACGTAAACCTACTTGTGACAACAATAAATAAACTCTGCCTTTCACATCACAGTGCCCCCCCGGGGTTACTTACAAGTGCAGCGAGACGACGGATTGCCTGCTCTTGATCAGATCCAGGCCGAACGTCAGGGCAAACCTCTTACCCAGATCCTTAATGGTGACGAAACCAACCGAGGAACGATCGACGAAGGAGCCGTAATCCTGGACTAGCTCATTGAACATCTGGAGATGGAGGAGGCAGGCAATCAGAGCAACTCCCTGTGTTCGCTTCCAGAACGGGGTTCAGTCTGGATCGCTGACGCGGGGTGGTGGGGGTGGGGGGGGGGGGGGGGGGGGGGGGTGGGGGGGGGGGGGGGGGTGGGGGGGGGGGGGGGGGGTGGGGGGTGGTCAGTCTGGATCGCTGATACCGGGGGTGGTGGGTGGGGGCGGTCAGTCTGGATCGCTGACATTGGGGGTTTGATGGGCTGAGTGGCTGCTGCCACGCCGTGTCTGTGCGGTGATATGAACACACTCACCTGCTGCAGGGTAAGGAGCAGTGTCTTGGCACACTCAATTTTATCCACCAGCCTGGCTTTCGCCAACATGTCCTTGATGATGTCTCCGTAGTCACCGTAGTACTGTAAACGAGGAGCACGCAGAACTCAGGACCGCTCCCCACCAGACCGCGCGAATCCTGTCCCAGTAAAAAGATATCCCCTGCTCCTCTCACAGCCTAACAGAACCCCTTGGGTCCCTCATCCCACCCCAAAATTCACCCCTTACCCAGAACACTGCCCCCCACCCCCCCATCTCCACTAGACAGCCCGCACCCAGACAGAGTGGGACAGCATGTCTGGGAGGGACCGTAGGGTGAGGAGAACAGGGGTACAGGGCACGTTTCGGAGGATTGGGGGAGGGGTTGTGGAGAAGTGGGGGGTGTGCGGGAAGAGCGGGGGAGTGCGGAGAGAGTGGGTGCAGGTTGGGCATATTGCGACGTATGCTCCCCTCACCCTAAGCTTATCCGTTCGCCCAGAACTCTGGACCCAAAACCCGGATTTTCAAGACTTGCTGCTTCCACGTCATCCACCATCTCCAGCACCGCCTCCCCAAACCTTCATGTTAACCCCCCTCGTCTCATGTTAACCCCCGCCCTCCCTCCAATGTCTCACCTCCCCACCCCAACTCCCAGCTACCCAAATTGGACCCTCCTCCTCTGCCTCCCCAATCCCAAGACTGATTGGATGGTGGGGTCAGTGGATTGTTGGTGGGGTGGGGGGGGGTGGGGTGGGGGGGAGTTCTCTACAGCTACTTTGGGTGAAGTGTCAGACCAAGTGGCCAATGTGTGTGATACACACACCACCACCACCACCACCCCCCCCCCCCCCCCCCACTCCTCTGATGCTATGGCAGCTCTCCATCCTCTGAACCATCACAGCCCCACTCAGTGCTGACCACCCCTGCCCCCCCCCCCCCCCCCCCATACCTTCATGTAGTGTTTGAAAATGTCCGCCGCGGTATGCAAATCCACCATGTTGTAGATGATGAGCTTACAGAACGCAGCCAGGAAATTCCTCCTCTTGTGCAACATCTCGATCTTCAGCGACTCGTCTACATTCAAACAAAAGCCCGGCAGTGAGTCCAAACCCGGCGGCAAAAAAAAAAAAAGAAAAATCAAACCCAGCGTGACGTCGTCAGCCTACCGGGTAGGTGCCGAGAAATAAACTTTAAACAAAGAGCGAGGACGAGATCCATCAACTGCCAGGGGTGGTGCAGACAGACAGGTTGGGAGAGCGGGCAGATCGAATTTAAATAAGGACGCAAGGCGGGACTGGGAGAGGCAGAGCTCGAAAAAGAGTGTGCAGGGACAGAGGGACCACGTGCACACGTCTGACAGATCGAGGGGGAATACGAGATCTTGGGCTTCATAAATAAATGCAGGAATTAAGCTCTTATTGAGAAGAATTGCAGAAAGCTGCAATTCAAAGGGACTTGTCACAGAAAGCAAACAAAGGAGCGCAGAATCCCTACGGCGCAGAATCCCTACGGCGCAGAATCCCTACGGCGCAGAATCCCTACGGCGCAGAATCCCTACGGCGCACTGCTTGCAAAGAAACGCAGATCTAACAGTAATTTTGTTTTGAAAGTTAAGACTAAAATTCATTTAAAAGCGTTCAGCGAGCCTTAAAGGCTACATTGACTTTAAAAAAACTGGCAAGTTACGTTGCAGCTTTATAAAACCTTAGTTACACCACACTTGGAATATAGTGTTCAATTCGGGTCGTCACAACTACCGGGAGGATGTGGAAGCTTTGGAGAGGATACAGAAGAGGTTTACCAGCATGTTGCCCTGGTATGGGGGGCGTTAGCTATGAGGAGAGGCTGGAGAAACTTGGTTTGTTCTCACTGGAGCGATGGAGGTTGACGGGAGACCTGATAGAAGTCTACAAGATTATGAGAGGCATGGAGAGTCAGAAGCTTTTTCCCCAGGGTGGAAGAATCAATTACTGGGGGGGCATAAGTTTAAGGTGTGAAGGGCAAAGTTTAAAGAAGATATACAAAAGTTTTTTTTTTAAAAAACACAGTAGTGGGTGCCTAGAACTCGGAGATAGTTGGAGCAGATCGGGTAGTAACTCTTAAAGGGCATCTTGACAAGTACATGAATAGGATGGGAATAGAGGGATATGGTCCCCAAAGGGTAGCGGGCTTTAGTTCCAACAGGCAGCATGGTTGGTGCAGGCTTAGAGGGCTGAAGGCCCCGTTCCTGTGCTGTAATTTTCTTTGCTCTTTGTCACAGACACGGATGAGGTTTGGGAAGATTCCAGAATTTCATCAACGTCTCTGCGTAGGGAATTGAATGTTATGCAGCCAAAGGCTGTGCTGCAAAGAACAAAGAACAAAACAGCACGGGAAACAGGGCCTTCGACCCAGCCAGCCCGCGCCGCCACCCCGATGTTCCCACCTCTGCCCGTGATCCCTGTCTATGTTTATAGATCTATGGATTAAAAACCAAATTTGAGACAATTTAGGGAGAATTTGTTTTGCCAATTAGCCTAAGAGCACATCTTTGGGATGTGGGAGGAAACCGAAGCACCCGGAGAAAACTCACGCAAGCACGGGGAGAATGCGCAAACTCCCACAGGCCCAAATCCATGTATCTACACAGCACAGCGATAGTCACTGAGCTGTCGTGTTGCCCATCAAAGCTACTCCTATTGCAGGCTCCAGGCAGTGGTACTGTTAGTTGGCTCTGTGTAGTCTTGGTTCAGGACAAGTTCCAGGGGCCTTCAAACCGCTCTGCGCACTTAGAGCTCAGGAGGAGTCCAGAGGAGCTGAGAAGGTGGCAGAAAGTCACTGGCTCTGAGCAGGAATGGATTACGGTTCAGGAGAATCCCTGGAAGCCATTTACAGCCTGGTGATACCAGGGAACATAAGAAATAGGAGCAGGAGTAGGCCATCCAGCCCCTCGAGCCTGCCCCGCCATTCAATAAGATCACGGCTGATCTGAAGTGGATCAGTTCCACTTTCCCGCCTGCTCCCCATAACCCTTCATTCCCTTATCGATCAGAAATCTATCTACCCGTGACTTAAACATATTCAACGAGGCAGCCTCCACTACTTCAATGGGCAGAGAATTCCAGAGATTCGTCACCCTCTGAGTGAAGAAGTTCCTCCTCAACTCTGTTCTAAACTCCACCCCCCCCCCCCCCACCCCCTTATTTTGAAGCTGTGCTCTCTAGTTCTGGTTTCCTTTCTAACTGGAAAGAATATCTCTATCTCTACTCTATCTAGCCCCTTCATTATCTTGTAAATCTCTACAAGATCCCCCCTCAGCTTTCTAAACTCCAACGAACACAGGCCCTGTCTATTCAATCTCTCTTCATAAGCTAACCCCCTCATCTCCGGTATCAGACTAGTGAACCTTCTCTGTACTCCCTCCAAGGCCAATATATCCTTTCACAAATAAGGGGACCAAAACTGCACAAAGATTGGGACTTGTGGAATCGAGAGGGCTGCTTGCCAGCGCAGGGAAGCTGGCCAGTACTCACGGAGCTGGAACTGCACCAGGATGTACAGACGAGAGCACAAACTCTGAAATCCAAAACTCTGGGCAGTGTGAGTGCTGTCGTTGAGACAGTCCAAGTTGGAGTGGCTTGGAGAGAATTCGAAGGTTTGAGATTCAAAAATGAAAAATTTGGAGTCCCTTGTGAGCAAAACAGAGTTTCAACAAGATTGATTGACTCAGAGGTCCGGGTGGGGAAACCATAGGGATCTGCCTTAATTGTACACTGTAGTATGCTCAGCCAGTTTATCTATTAATTCACATAATATTCATATTAACTCTGACTTGTAGATCAATTTTGAGGCTTGTTTTATCTATTTCACTTTGTATTGTAACTTTTTGTGCTTCTATTCTCTTGGTAACTCAAGACTTTGTCAACTTTAAACAAAATGTTATTGGTCCCTAATTGAATTGTAGCAAGAACATGGGGCTGATTGAATCTCTATAGTGCAGGAGGCCCACTGCGTGTACACTGACTCACCAACAGATGATCTTATCCAAACCCTTTAACCGTAACCCCGTTATATACCCCACAAGCCTCCTTAACTAGCACACCTCATGAGGGACAATTCAGCGTGGTCAATCCCCTTAACTCGCCTACCTTTGGACTGTGAGGGGAGGAAACCCACGCAGACACAGGGAAAACATGCAGACTCCACATAGGCAGCGTGGACAGTGACCCGAGATCCCGAATTGAATCCGGGTCCCTGGTGCTGGGAGGCAGCAGCATTAAACACCGAATGCAACGGGAGTTGTACAAAATTTTATCAAGTTCTAGTTGGACTGCAGCTATAGAACATAGAACATTACAGCGCAGAACAGGCCCTTCGGCCCTCGATGTTGCGCCGACCAATTAGGAACAAGCAGTGACCCTCTAACCTAAACCATTCCTTTTCATCCATAAACTTATCTACTAACCTCTTAAACGCCACCAAACTTGGCGCATCTACAACTGACGCAGGCAAGGCATTCCATACCCTTACCACCCTCTGGGTAAAGAACCTACCTTTGACATCTGTCCTAAAACCACCACCCCTTAATTTAAAGCTATGTCCCCTCGTGCTAGCTTTCTCCATCCTAGGAAAAAGGCTATCACTGTCCACCCTATCTAAACCTCTAATCATCTTATATGTTTCAATAAGTCTCCTCTTAGCCGCCTTCTTTCTAATGAAAACAACCTCAAATCCCTCAGCCACTCTTCATAAGACCTGCCCTCCATACCAGGCAACATCCTGGTAAACCTCCTCTGTACCCTCTCCAATGCCTCCACATCTTTCTTATAATGTGGGGACCAGAACTGCACACAATACTCCAAGTGCGGCCGCACTAGAGTTTGTACAGTTGCAACATGACGTTGCGGCTCCGAAATTCAATCCCCCTACCAATAAAAGCTAAGACTCCATATGCCTTCTTACAACCTTATCGACTTGATTGCCAACTTTCAGGGATCTATGCACATATACACCAAGATCCCTCTGTTCTTCAACACTATTAAGAGTCCTACCATTAGCCCTATACTCTACACATTTGGTATTCCTGCCAAAGTGAATTACCTCACACTTTTCCGCATTAAACTCCATTTGCCACCTCTCGGCCCAGCTTTGCAACTTGTCCAAGTCTCTCTGCAAACTATAACACCCCTCTTCATTATCTATCACTCCTCCGACTTTGGTGTCATCCACAAGTTTACTAATCCATCCTTCAATACCCTCATCCAGATCATTTATAAAAATTACAAAACAGCAGGGGCCCCAAAACAGATCCCTGAGGTACACCAATGTAACCGAACTCCACGATGAATATCTCCCATCAACCACCACCCTCTGTGGTGCTGCACACTATGGCAGTGTGCAGTTTGAAGAGGACGCGAAGGTGAAGCTGGGGTTGGGGCAAAGAAGGCGAAGGGGAGATTTGAAGAAGGTGGACAAGGTAGATATCGACAAGGTACAGATTGGAGTCTCTCCTCACCATCTCCATCTTCATCCAGTTCCACAAACACGTGGTCCATGACAAAGCTCAGAAGCTCAGACACCAGTGCAACATCAGCGGTGAAGACCAGGGGCTGCAACTCATCGTGGCCGTCTTTCGCCATCTGAGAGCTGAAGACCACCAGCAGGTCGCACAGCAAGACAAAGGACTGTGGAAGAACAGGACAGAACAGGATGGTTAACAAGTTTCCCCACCACCCCGCTCCTAATATCGGCGCTCTGCGCACAGCACTGTCAACCCTCGACCGGGGAACAGGACGGTAACTGATCCCAACATGCAGTGTCCCAGTGCGCACACAATCATTCTACCTAGCGAAAGAAACTGCAGGCCTCTGACCCCACACCATCCACTGTCCTGAGCCACCCCCCTCCCCTCTATCCCAAGGCCTCCCCCGACTGCCCCAAGGCTCCACCCTGCCCATCCCGAGCTCCCTGCTGTCCCAAACCCCTCCGTCACCCTGAAGCACCCTAAATTCCCCCACCCAGAGGCTCACCCCACTGCGCAGTCACCTTGCAGATTTTCAGTCTGACACTGACTGTCCAAAACTTGCCACCTGATCATTCTCACAGGGGTACAGTCTCCTGGACGGGATTTAATTCCCCTCTGCTGTCTCTTTGGGGTGTGTGTGTGTGTGTGTGTGTGGTGGAGGGGCCAGTCAGTGAGGTAGCTGACAGTCACTGTGGGAGGGCGGGGTGGGTGGCTGGAACTCTGCCAAGCGCGCTGGGCCTACGCTCACTCACCTGCTCCCTCACACTCCTGCTGGCATTAGACAGGCCATGCTGACACATGGCCAGCACTGTGTTCCGCTGCTTCCTCAGTCTGATCAGCTGCTCCTGTGCACATCAGAAAGAGCGAGGGTGAGTCAATCGCCACCGATCCCAGCTCCCCCCTGCGCCGCCCCCTTCCTCCTCCCCCCCTTCAATCCCTTTTGCAATTAGGGCCTGGCACCAGGGGTGAAACAGGGCAGGTGCCAGGGCAGCCAGGCACTGGGGGAGTGGATGGGCAGGCAGACAAGCAGTGGGGGAGGGGGCAGACAGCCAGGCACTCACAAGGAAGGGGAGGGCAATGGCAGGGGATGGAGGGGGGGGGGTGTTCAGACAGGGGGATAGGTAGCCGGGAATAGGATAGATATCAAACACTCCCAGGACAGGTACAACATGGGGTTAGATACAGAGTAAAGCTCCCTCTACACTGTCCCCCATCAAACATTCCCAGGACACGTACAGCACGGGCTTAGATACAGAGTAAAGCTCCCTCTACACTGTCCCTATCAAACACTCCCAGGACAGGTACAGCACAGGGTTAATAGAGAATAAAGCTTCCTCTATACTGTCCCCCATCAAACACTCCCAGGACAGGTACAGCACAGGGTTAGATACAGACTAAAGTCCCTCTACACTGTTCCGCATCAAACACTCCCAGGACAGGTACAACATGGGGTTAGATACAGAGTAAAGCTCCATCTACACTGTCCCCCCATCAAACACTCCCAGGACAGATACAGCACACAGTTAAGTGCTGATGCCAAAGGGTGATAACGTCTTTCCCATTCAGCACCAGCCAGCTGACAGCTCTACTGGCACACAATCACAAACTGCGCGGCAGGAAATCCCCTTTCAGAAACTCCTTTGCTTTGTATCCCACTAGCTGTTTAACTGAGGCTGCTGTGTGGCGTGGAGTGTTTGCAGCTATCTCCAGGTGCCCAGCCAGCAGGATCTACCAATATTACCTTGGTTCCTGGATACTCGGAGATGACAGCCAGTCTCCAGAGAATATGAAAGTGAACACAGAGTAATGCTTGAATAACAATCTGAGGATCAAGAGAAAAAGAATGAGGGTTACACACAAGGTCTTCACAAAGCATCCTTTCCATACAGCTTGGTATGGCTCCAGCCCTATCCAAGACCGCAAGAAAATGTAAAGGATCACACAAATGAAGCCTAGTCCATTTTGCAAACCAGCTTCCCATCAATTGACTCCATCTGCACACTCGACTGCCTCGGAAAAGCAGTCAATTAAGAATATAATGCAGCCCGGGCATGCTCTCTTCCACCTTCTTCGACTGAAGAACAGCTTCTTCCCTGCTGCCATCAGACTTCTGAGAGTCATATATAAGGACCTACCTCACAATAAATGATTTTTCTCTACACCCTGACTACGACTGTAACATCCTCAGCACTTTCTCCTTTCTTTCTGTATACAAAGTATGCTTTGTCTAAATAACGCACAAGAGACACTGCTTTTCACTCTATATTAATACGGTGGCATGGTGACACTGCTGACCCACAATGCCAGGGATCTGAGTTCGATTCCTGGCTCAGGTCACTGTCTGTGTGGAGTTTGCATATTCTCCCCGTATCGGTGTGGCTTTCCCTCGGGTGCTCTGGTTTCCTCCCACAGTCTGAAAGACGTGCTGGTTAGGTGGATTGGCCGTGTTAAGTTCTCCCTTCTTGTTACCCCAACAGATGCCAGAGTGTGACGACTAGGGGATTTTCACATTAACTCCATTGCAGTGTTAATGCAAGCCTACTTGTGACGCTAATAAATAAATTTAAACTTTTAATGCATGGGGCAATTATAAATCAAATATTCAACTGATACAGCACCAAAAAACAGTAGACTTAGCCAACACTCTATGGAGAAGAATGATCAGTCATTGCACTATGTGATGATACTGTGCCTTTAAGAAATGTATTTGTGTCATATTTCTTGTGCTAGATTTTTTTTTAAGACGGTCACTTCTCTTTATTGGTGCTGCTTTATCTGAAACTGGCAGCTCCTCTGATACTGCGAAGCATAATTGCTCCTAATTGCTGGAATGTTGTCTTATTGTGAGCTAATGCAGTTTGGTTATTTCCCCTAGTTTTTCCCCTAGGGTTTTTCCAGAGTAGGGCTCAATTGGCAGGAAAGGATCACGTGACTGGGCAAGATTAAGCTTACATGGAGCAATCAAGTCAGTTGTTGCTTGAAGGGGGGTGGCTTTCTCAGTGTCTCATTACCGTCCGGACTTGGAGACTATGATTTCTGGCAGAACTTTCCAAAAAGTTCCAGAGAAGTAGAGGAAGGGATTGCAAAGTTGATCCTGGATAGGTGTGAAAGTAACAGGGTAGTTGTAATGGGGGACTTTAACTTTTCTAATATCGATTGGAAAAGCTATAGTTCAAGTACGTTAGAGGGGTCAGTTTTTGTTCAATGTGTGCAGGAAGGTTTCATGACTCAGTATGTAGATAGGCCAACAAGAGGTGAGGCTATATTGGATTTGGTACTGGGTAATGAACCAGACCAGGTGTTAGACTTGGAGGTGGGTGTGCACTTTGGTGATAGTGACCACAATTCGGTTACGTTTACCTTAGTGATGGAAAGGGATGGGCACGTACCAAATAACAGTAGTTATAGCTGGGGGAGAGGTAATTATGAGGCTATTAGGAGAGATTTAGGATGCATAGGGTGGAGCAGGAAATTGCAGAGGCTGGGGACATCTGAAATGTGGAGCATATTTAAGGAACAGCTTCTGCATGTCCTTAATGAATATGTACCTGCCAGGCAGGGAGGAAGTGGTCGAGTGAGGGAACCATGGTGTACTAGGGAAGTTGAATCTCTGATGAAGAGGAAGAAGGAGGCTTATGTAATGATGAGACGTGAAGGCTCAGTTAGGGCAATAGAGAGCTATAAATCAGCCAGGAAGGAGCTAAAGAGGGAGTTGAGAAGAGCTAGAAGAGGACACGAGAAGACTTTGGCGGATAGGATTAAGGAGAATCCTAAAGCTTTTTACAGGTATATAAATAATAAAAGATTGGTTAGGGCAAGATTAGGGCCAGTCAGAGATAGCAGTGGGAAGTTGTGCGTGGAGCCTGAGGAGATAGGAGAGACACTGACTGAGTATTTTTCGTCAGTATTCACGCAGGAGAAAGACAGTGTTGTCGTGGAGAATACTGCGATACCAGGTTGTAGACTGGGTAGGATTGAGGTTCATAAGGAGGAGGTGTTAGCGAATCTTGAGGGTATGAAAATTGATAAGTCCCCTGGGCCAGATGGGATTTACCCTAGGATTCTCTGGGAGGCTAGAGAGGAGATTGCAGAGCCTTTGGCTTTGATCTTCATGTCGTCGTTGGCTACAGGTATAGTGCCGGAAGACTGGAGGATGGCAAATGTTGTCCCTCTTTTCAAAAAGGGGAGTAGGGACCATCCTGGAAATTATAGACCGGTGAGCCTGACTTCTGTTGTGGGCAAGGTCTTGGAAAGAATTATAAGGGATAGGATTTATAAGCATCTAGAGAGGAATAAATTGATTAGGGATAGTCAGCACGGTTTTGTGAAGGGTAGGTCGTGCCTCACAAACCTTATTGAGTTTTTTGAGGAGGTGACCAAAGAGGTAGATAAGGGTAAGGCAGTTGATGTAGTGTATATGGATTTTAGCAAAGCGTTTGATAAGGTTCCCCATGGTAGGCTACTGCAGAAAGTGCAGATGCATGGGATTGAAGGTGATTTAGCAGTTTGGATTAGGAATTGGCTAGCTGATAGAAGACAGAGGGTGGTGGTTGATGGGAAATATTCAACCTGGAGTGCAGTTACAAGTGGTGTACCTCAAGGATCTGTTTTAGGGCCACTGCTGTTTGTCATTTTTATAAATGACCTAGATGAGGGTGTAGAGGGTTGGATTAGTAAATTTGCTGACGATACCAAAGTGGGGGGAGTTGTAGACAGCGAGGATGGATGTTACAGTTTGCAGAGGGACATAGATAGGTTGCAGAGCTGGGCCGTGAGGTGGCAAATGGAATTCAATACGGATAAGTGTGAGGTGATTCACTTTGGTAGGAATAACAGGCATATGAAATATAGGGCTAATGGAAGGACCCTTAATAGTGTTGTCGAGCAGAGGGATCTTGGGGTACAAGTACATAGCTCTTTGAAAGTTGGCACCCAGGTTGATAAAGTTGTTAAGAAGGCGTACGGTGTGTTAGCTTTTATTGGTAGAGGGATTGAATTTAGGAGCCGTGAGGTTATGTTACAACTGTACAAAACTCTGGTGCGGCCGCACTTGGAGTATTGCGTACAGTTCTGGTCGCCGCATTATAAGAAAGATGTGGAAGCATTGGAAAGGGTGCAGAGGAGGTTTACCAGGATGTTGCCTGGTATGGTGGGAAGGCCTTATGAGGAAAGGCTGAGGGACCTGAGGTTATTTTCATTAGAGAGAAGAAGGTTACGTGGTGACCTAATTGAGGCGTATAAGATGATCAAGGGATTGGATAAGGTGGATAGTGAGAGCCTTTTTCCTCGGATGGTGATGACCAACACGAGGGGACATAACTTTAAATTAAGAGGTGGTAGTTATAGGACGGATGTCAGAGGCAGGTTCTTTACACAGAGGGTGGTGAGGGCGTGGAATGCCCTGCCTGCAGCAGTTGTGGACTCGCCTACTTTGGGGGCATTCAAATGTTCGGTGGATAGGCATATGGATGATATTGGAATAGTTTAGGTTAGAGGGTCCACTGGCCGGCGCAACATCAAGGGCCGAAGGGCCTGTACTGCGCTGTAATGTTCTATGAAATCAATCTCTTTCTCTGGGGGCTGCTCTATGGGGCTCAGAGGACAAGTATCTTTCTGACCAGAGGCATTAAAAGGCTGGAAACCGAGCATACACGTGACCGTATGCTTTTTTGTTTTGCTAACTTAGTCTGAAGAGGGATTTATATCTGTGGAGTTATTACTTACATTGGAACTATAGAGATAGTTAACTATTCAAATTATACCTGGTCATGTGCAAGCATTTTCATTTGATAAAAGTTATGCTGATTCTTTTTGTTACATTTTAACTGTGTTGTTAAATAAAGTTGGCTTTCATAAAAGCTTCCCAGTGAGTCAACAGAATCACACTTCCAGCAAAACACCGTATGCTTGCCCTAATGCCAAAATCAAAAACTTGCCAGGAGTTGCGGGGGGGGAGATACCTTGTCAAACTTCATAAATGTACCTCAGAGCTTCTTGCTTTGCACTCATCAGGGCAGTTTGCAGGGATACCAAGGCCAGGGGAAACAAACACGTACAGGATGAGAAAAGGATGATGATTGGCCTCTGATTGGCACAAGTATTTTCAAAGATGTGCTTCTAAACATGGTTTGAAATTTAAACGAGGAAGCTGGATTCTGTTTCGTCAAGGAACTGCCCTGAGGAGTGAACCAGCAAATAGCTGTCACTTGTTAAACTGATACAGACACAATGCAGACAGATTTCATCTGCAATTGTCTAACGAGGGGCATACACGCAATAGGTCGTGAGACGGCTGCTCTTGGATTTCTTTTTCGAGAGCATCCTAGTGCTTCACATCGTTAGTGTACGCTTGACCTGGACCATTTGATGGGCAACACAACAGCTGTGACTATCGCTGTGCTGTGCAGATACATGGATTTGGGCCTGTGTCTGTGGGAGCTTGCGCATTCTCCCCGTGCTTGCGTGGGTTTTCTCCGGGTGCTCCGGTTTCCTCCCACATCCCAAAGATGTGCTCTTAGGCTAATTGGCAAAACAAATTCTCCCTAAATTGTCTCAAATTTGGTTTTTAATCCATAGATCTATAAACATAGACAGGGATCACAGGCAGAGGTGGGAACATCGGGGTGGCAGCGCGGCTCATTGGGCCAAAGGGCCTGTTTCCTGTGCTGTTTTGTTCTTTGCAAAGAACAGTGCAGTGCGCACTAACACATGAAGCCATTGAGCTCATCACAACAGCACACTGCCAGAGGGCCAGCGCCAAGGGAGCGCCACACTGCCAGAGGGGGGCCAAAACGGGCCAGTTTGCTGATGGGACATCACGCGGGATTTTCCTCCCTCCTCTGCGATGTGTTTCATGGCAGCGGGAAGCAGCAGCGCACCGTTCGCTGGCACTGTGATCTTATGGTCTTGCCGTCGTCAACGTGTTTCCTGGCGAACTCACTCTTCATTGCCAGGAAACCAATGGCCGCTGGCAGGACTGCAAAATGCCACCACAATAAGGGCCAGCAAGATTAATTACATTGGGTCCCGAGGGTGACAAAGAATAAGCGGCGCTATTTCAATAGGAGTCAGGTGGCCTGCGTCACACATTCGGTCATGAGCATTCTTTAATCAACATTTCAGTCTGATCATAAGGAACGGGGTGGTGATGGCCTGCTGGTATTATCGCTGGCCTATTAATCCAGAAACACAGCTAATGCTCTGGGGATCCGGGTTCGAATCCCACCATGGCAGACAGTGGAATAATAAAAAAAAAGAATCTTCTGATGACCATGAGTCCCATGATCGGAAAAACCCACCTGGTTCCTTTAGGGAAGGAAATCTGTCATTCCTTCATGTGACTCCAGAGCCACAGCAATGTGATTGACTCTCAACTGCCCTCCAACGGCAATAAATGCTGGCTAGCTAGCGACGCACATGTCCCACAAATGCAAAAAAGATGGTGAGTATTTCATTAGTTATAGGGGACTGTATAATTAGAGGTGCAGATAGGCATATCTGTGAAAGAGACTCCAAGATGCTGTGTTGCCTCCCCGGTACCAGGATGTCTCTGAATGAACAGAAAGCTTTCTGAAGGGAGAGGGTGAACAGCCAGAGGTCCTGGTACATATTGGCATGACCAACATAAGGTAAGAGGAGTGATGAGGGTCTGCAGCAGTAGTTTAGGGAGTTAGGTAGAAAGTTAAAACGCAGACCTTTAGAGTTGTAATCTGTGGATTGCTCCCTGTGCCATGTGCTAGAGGGGCTAGGAATAGGCAGATAGTGCAGCTCAACATGTAGCTAAATAGATGGTGTACTTGAGGCCCTTCAGCCCCAAGCCTGCATTGACCATGCTGCCTGACTGAACTAAAAACCTCCTGGCCTCTGGGGACCATATCCCTCTATTCCCATCCTATTCATATACTTGTCAAGACACCCCCTAAAAGCATCTGTTTCCACTACCTCCCCCGGCAACAAGTTCCAGGCACCCGCCGCATGGCTGTGGCTCTGGAGTCGCATGTAAACCAGACCGGGATTTCCTTCCCTAAAGGAACCACGTGCGTTGGCACAGTGATTAGCACTGCTGCTTCACAGCTCCAGGGTTCGATTCCCGGCTTGGGTCACTGTGTGGAGTTTGCACATTCTCCTCGTGTCTGCATGGGTTTCCTCCGGGTGCTCCAGTTTCCTCCCACAGACAAAAATGTGCAAGTTAGGTTAATTGGTCATGTTAAAATTGCCCCTTAGTGTCCTGTGATGCATAGGTTAAAGGGATTAGAGGTAATATATATATAGGGACTTGGGGCTAGGGCCTAGGTGGGATTGTGGTCACTGCAGACTCGATGGGCCAAAGGGCCTGTTTCTGCACTGTAGGGTTCTACGGGTTTTTCTGATAATCGATCTTGGTTTCATGATCATCAATAGATTCTGAATTCCAGATTTATTTATTTATTTCTATTTATTGAGTTCAAATTCCACCATCTGCCATGGTGGGATTCGAACCTGGGTCCCCAGAGCATTAACTGAGTTTCTGGATTAATAACCTGGCAATAATACCATCAAGCCATTGCCTCCCCCAAACTGGGTAACCACTGATCTACCTGTTCAGGGATCTCTCCCGTGTCAATCCCTCGTTCCAGGATACGGCAGCAATTGTCAAATAACTCCCATCTCGTTAGGTCATGGGCACTGTGGGGAGAAGACAAGGCAGCTGAAGACAGCCAACAACAACTTACTGTAAAATATGAACACAACCCCCTCCCACCCCAGGTATTAGGATAGACGAACGGCTCAATCATCTAAGTAGTGCGAAGCAGCTTTGGGAAGGAGACAAAGCTAGGATGAGGGAATCGCAGAGCTCATGAATCCAGGAAGCTGAAGGCATGGCCACCAATGGTGGAGTGATTTAAATTGAGTCGACACAGGGTGTTTTGGACGCTTCGGGGTGCAGTGAGGGGGCCCAAGTGGGCGCAGTGAGGCTGTGCCAGAGTCGTGGGAAGGGGCTTGCTCGGGGACATTCAGCATTGACGAAAGCCAGCGAGGGGACACTCAATGTGACACTCACTTGTATAGGGCAGCCAGTCTCTTTAGTGATGTGGCCACGGTGTACAAATTATTCTCATCTGTCTCTCCCACCTGTAACCACAGAGAAACGTCAAACACAGCCATCGGAGCACAGTGGACCCAAGCCACCCCCAACTCTCCCCTCCCTTCCCGAGCCCACCTGTGACTCCCCGCTTTCTCCCTGAGCCCCCTCCGCAACGCCCTGCTCCCTCCCTGAGCCCTCTCTGGACCTCCACTCCCCTCAAAGAGTTCTCTCAGCTCCCCGCTCCCCAACCCACCCTCACAGCTCCCCGCTCCCCCAACCCAACCTCGCGGCTCCTCGACCCGCCCTCAACTCTCCACCCTGACACACCCTCACGGCTCCCCAGTGTAAAGGTCTTACGGGTGGTGAGCAGGAGGTGGTTAGAGAGAGACAGGGCAGGGAGGTGAAGTCTCTGTCAGACTCTGGAGAAACTCTCCTCCTCGCGGGTGTGTGCGCGCGTGCATGTCTCTGTTGGTGTGTAGTCATTGACAGACTGACCTCATGCAGCAACTCCTCCACAGACTGAGTGAATATTTCCACCAGCATGTCGACGATCTGGCTGCGGGCAATGTCCACTCGGTTGCGGATGGTGTAGTCCTCATTACACAGGGTGTAGTAGGCCCGGCTACAGGCCTCCAGCACCTCCATCTCCGTGTGCTTCTCCACAATATCCCGGATCTGCTTCAGGAGGAGGTCCAAATACTGCCAACACAGACCACAGAGAGAGAGAGAGATGAAGGAGAGGGACACAAGGGAAAGTCTGACAGAGCCCAGCTTGGGAAAGGAAGGGTGGTCACAGGGCCCATCAAGCAAAGGTGGAGGAGGACGACAACCACAGCGGGAGTGCAAGCTTGGGGAGGAGCACGCACGCAAAATAGAGGAGTAGGGAAGAGTGGGTTGAGAGAAACTCAACTGGACTCGCCACACAGACACAACAGCTACAAGAGTAGGTCAAAGGTGAGGAATACTGCAATGAGTAACTCACCTCCTAACCCCACCCCCCCCAAAGCCCGTCCACCATCTTCAAGACACAAGTCAGGGTTGTGATGGAATACTCCCCACTTGTCTGGATGAGTACAGCTCCAACAACGCTCAACAAACTTAACACCATCCGGGACAAAGCAGCTCCGCTTGATTGGCATCCCATCCACAAACATCCATTCCCTCCCCCACCGATGCTCAGTAGCAGCCGTGTGTACCATCTACAAGATGCACTGCAGCAATTCACCAAAAATCCTTAGATATCATCTTCCAAACCCACGAGCGCTTCCATCCAGAAGGACAAGGGCAGCAGATACATGGGAACACCGCCACCTGCAAGTTTCCCAAACCATCCTGACTTGGAAATATATTGGCTGTTCCTTCAGTCTCTGGGTCAAAATCCTGGAATTCTCTTCCTAAGGACATCGTGGGTCATCACGCAGACTACAGTGATTCATGAGGGCAGCTCACCACCACCTTCTCAAGGGCAACCAGGGATGGGCAATAAATGTGGACCCACGAAAGAAAAAGGAGAGAGAAAGAGAGATCAGAGGGTGAGGAAGACAGAGAGAGACTCAGAGGCAAGAGAGAGAGAGAGAGAGACACACACACAGAGGAGACCCAGTTACATGTTGTGTGGAGAGAATTGCTGAGAGTAGAGGGATACATGGGAGTGTGAAAGAGCCCTGGATGAGAGGGCTATCCCACTCTCCATCCCCGCCACATCCAGTCTCACCTTCTCCAGCCGTCTGCTGCAATAGATGTCCAGATCGAAGAAAGTGGGAATCTGCAGCAGATTTGAGACTTTCTCAGCGTCCGCAGAATACTGGAACAGAACAAGCACAGGCAGCAGTCAGTGTCTCCACAGTGCTTCAGCAAGCAAGTAATGTCTTCTGTAACTGACCCTTTACCCTAGAAACCAGGCCACCTCCCTCCATTAACAACACCCACCCACCTGCACTCGCCTTGATACAAACATAACCAATTCTTGGGTGGGACCCATAGTAGTAGGGAAACAGAAGAGCAGTTTGAGGACAGCACAGAAGTTAGAGAGCATATTTAGTACTAAAGGCAATGTTGCAATCCTCATACCAGACAGATCAGGCAAAAGTAAGACAGAGAGGAAGGGAAGCCCAATTGAACTGCATTTATTTCAACGCAAGAGGCCTGACAGGCAAGGCAGGTGAACTCAGGGCACTGATGGGTACTTGGGACTGGGATATTTTAGTAATTGCTGAAACATGGCCAATGGAGGGATAGAACTGGTAGCTCAATGTTCCACGGTACGGACACTATAGGAAAGAAAAAACAGAAGGTAAGAGAGGTGGGGAGAATTGCATTTTTGATTAGGGAAAATGTCATGGCTATACGAGAGGGGATATATCTGAGGCTTCATCCATTGAGTCTGTACGGCTAGAACTGAGAAATAAGGAGAAAATCACTGATAGGGTTGTACTATAGGCCCTCAAGTAGTCAGTGGGAAATTGAGGAGCAAATATGTAAGGAGATTACAGATAGCTTCAAGAAAAATAGGGTGGTAATAGTAGGGGATTTTAACTCTCCAAACATTGAGTGGACAGCCATAGTATCAGAGGGTGAGAAATTTGTTGAGTTTATTCAGAACAGAGAACAACAAAGAACAAAGAACAAAACAGCATGGGAAACAGGCCCTTCAGCCCAACGAGCCCGCGCCGCCACCCCCATGTTTCCACGTCTACCCGTGATCCCTGTCCATGCTTATAGATCTATGGATTAAAAACCAAATTTGAGACAATTTAGGGAGAATTTGTTTTGCCAATTAGCCTAAGAGCACATCTTTGGGATGTGGGAGGAAACCGGAGCGCCCGGAGAAAACCTGCGCAAGCACGGGGAGAATGCACAAACTCCCACAGACACAGGCCCAAATCCACGTATCTGCACAGCACAGCGATAGTCACTGAGCTGTCAGGATGAATTTCTTTTTTAGTATGTGATTGGTCCAACTAGAGAGATGGCAAAACTCGACTTCCTCTTGGGAACTGAGGAAAGGTAGGTAACAGAAGTGTTAGTGAGCGATCACTTTGGGATCAGTAACCATAATTCTATTAGTTTAAAGATAGCTATAGAGAATGATAGATCTGGCCCAAAAGTTAAAATTCTAAAATTCTAAACTGGGGCAAGGTCAATTTTGATGGTATCAAGACAGGAACTTTGAAAAGTTAACTGGAGAAGGGAAAGGGACACATGGTAAGGGGCATGAACAAAGAACAAAGAACAACACAGCACGGGAAACAGGCCCTTCGGCCCAACGAGCCGGCACCGCCGTCCTAACGTCTTAATGACATATAGAGACCAATATGGGGACAATTTGTTACCCAATCAGCCTAAGAGCACATTTTTGGGATGTGGGAGGAAACCGGAGCACCCGGAGAAAACCCACGCAACCACGGGGAGAACGCGCAAACTCCCACAGACACAGGCCCAAATCCATGTGTCTGCACAGCAACAGCAGTAGTCTCTGAGCTGTCGTGTTGCCCATCTGATGGTCCAGTTTAAGCATACACTAACGACATGAAGCATAGGCCACTCCTGAAGTAACATCCAAGAGCAGCCCTCGCACGACCTGCCGAATGCATGCGCCTTGTTGGTCAACAAGGTGGACCGAATAGCCTGTGGAAACAAAAAGTATTTAAACAGTCCTCCTATATCCCTCTATCTGCAGACCGCTCATGTGGCTGTCCAAGAGACCCTTAAACAACCCTATCGTGCCTGCTCCCACCACCTTACTCGGTAGCGCATTCCACACCCCCACTACCCTTTGTGTGAAAAAATGCCCTCTAATATTAGTCTTATACATAGCCCCCTTCACCCTAAGGCCGTGACCCCTCATTCTATCCGAATCTAATGGTGGAAAAAGCTTACCACCATTTACTCTATCTATACCCCTCATAATCTTATATACCTCTAAAAAATCCCCTCTCAGCTGACGTCTTTCAAGGGAAAACAACCCCAGTGTTTTTAATCTTTCCTCGTATGACAGCCCTTCCATACCAGGCAGCATCCTGGTAAATCTCCTCTGCACTCTCTCCAGGGCCTCTACATCCTTCCGGTAGTACGGCGACCAGAACTGGACGCAGTACTCCAAGTGAGGCCTAACCAACGTTCTATACACTTGTAACATCAGACTCTTACTCTTGTATTCTATACCCCTTCCTAATGAAGGCTAACATACTATACGCTTTCTTTATCACTTTCTCCACCTGTACTGACACCTTCAGAGACTTGTGAACCTGCACTCCCAGGTCTCTGCGTCTCTACACTTCGGATAGTTTTACCTTTCATCCTGTAACTCCCCTCTACATTATTCTGGCCAAAATGCATCACCTCGCATTTATCCGGATTAAATTCCATTTGCCATCTATCTGCCCAATCTACCAGCCTATCTATGTCCTGTTGTATTGCCTGGCACTGCTCCTCATTCCCCGCCAATCCAAGCATCTTAGTGTCATCAGCAAATTTGCTGATCACACCACCTACCCCCTCTTCCAAGTCATTTATATAAATCACAAATAGAAAAGGTCCTAGTACTGAGCCCTGTGGCACACCACTAGTGACGGACCTCCAGTTGGAAAAAGAGCTTTCCACTACTACCCTCTGTCTCCTCCTCCCGAGCCAGTTCTCGACCCATCTACATACCTGGCCCTGTATCCCATGCACCTTCACCTTTTTTATCAGCCTACCATGGGGATCCTTGTCAAACGCCTTACTGAAATCCAAGTAGACGACATCAACGGCTTGTCCTTCATCAACCGTTTTTGTCACCTCTTCAAAAAATTCCACTAGGTTCGTAAGGCACGACCTCCCCTTAACGAAGCCATGCTGCGTATCCCTGATCAGATCGCAGCGCTCCAGATGCTCATACGTCCTGTCCCTGAGGATCCTCTCCATTAGCTTACCTATAACTGAAGTCAAGCTCACCAGCCTATAGTTCCCTGGATTATCCCTCTGACCCTTTTTAAACAACGGTACTACATTTGCAATCCTCTGGGACCTCACCTGTGTCCAAAGAAGAGACAAAGATTTGCGTCAGAGGCCTTGCTTTCAAGAAGGCATGCTTTCAGAAGTGTGTTTACCAAAGTTCAGCGTAAACACATTCCTCTTAGAGTGAAAGGCAAGGCTGGCAGAAGTTGGGAACCCTGGAAGACTCGGGATATTGAGGCCCTGGTCAAGAAGAAGAAAGAGGCACATGACATCCATGGGCAGCTGTGATCAATTGGATCCCTTGAAGAGTATAGAGTAGAGTTAACAGAGCAATCAGGAGGGCAAAAAGGGGACATGAGATTGTTTTGGCAGATAAGGCAAATGAGAATCCAAACAGCCTCTACAAATACATAAAGGGCAAAAGAGTAACAAGGGAGAGAGTAGGGCCTCTTAAGGATCAACAAGGTCATCTTTGTGCAGATCCACACAAGATGGTGAGACCCTAAATGAATATTTCTCATCAGTATTTACTGTTAAGAAAAGCATGGATGTTAGGGAACTTGGGGAAATAAACAGTGATGTCTTGAGGAAGAGTGTATATATTAAAGAGAAGATGGTGCTGGAGGTCTTAAAGCACATTAAAGTAGATAGATCTCTGGGACCTGAAGAAGTGTATCCCAAACATTGCGGGAGGCAAGGGAAGAAATTGCAAGTTCCCCCACCCCCCACCCAGAGATATCCGAATCATCGATACTCACAGGTGAGGTGCCTGAAGATTGGAAAGTGGTAAATATTAGAAGGGCTTTGTTTAAAAAGGGCTGCAGGGAAAAGCCTGGGAATTACAGACTAGTGAGCCTCACATCTATGGTGGGTAAATTGTTGGAAGGTATTTTGAGAGACAAGGATCTATAGGTATTTAGAGATGCAAGGACTGTTAGGGACAGTCAGCATGGCTTCGTAAGTGGAAAACCATCTCTCTCAAATTTGAGAGAGTTCTTTTGAAGGGGTAACTCGGGCAGCGCAGTCAACATTGTCTACAAGGACTTTAGCAAGGCCTTTGACAAAGTACCACATATAAATCTCACAGGATCCAAGATGAGGTATCTAATTGGATACAAAATTGGCTTGATACAGAAGACAGGATGTGGACATTATGTGGATGGTTGTGGACAGGTAATGTCCACTCCTGCCCACCTGTATCTTGGCTAGGAGCTGTGGGTAATGTTCCCCCCCCACCCCCATCCCCATACCTTGGCCAGAGCTGTGGGTACTGTTCCCTCCCTCCCCACCCCATACCTTGGCTAGGAGCTGTGGGTACTGTTCCCTCCCCACCCCATACCTTGGCCAGGAGCTGTGGGTACTGTTCCCTCCCCTCCCCACCCCATACCTTGGCCAGGAGCTGTGGGTACTGTTCCCTCCCCTCCCCACCCCATACCTTGGCCAGGAGCTGTGGGTACTGTTCCCTCCCCTCCCCACCCCATACCTTGGCTAGGAGCTGTGGGTACTGTTCCCTCCCCTCCCCACCCCATACCTTGGCCAGGAGCTGTGGGATGATAACGATGAAATGTTCCGAGAGTTTGACCCGGTCGTCCATTTGTTGCTTTCGTTCTTTTGCTGTCAGCAGCTGTTTCAAGACAAGACAATGATTTCAGCTTCACTCCTGACCCCTCAATGCCAGTAACCTGACCCTCCCCCCACCCCCAGTCACCTGATCCCTCAAATTGAGCTCACCCCCAGTCACCTGACCCGTCATACTGACCTCTCAGCCTGTCACCTGACCCCCCCCACACTGACCTGAGTCACCTGACTCATCATACTGACCTCTCACCCCCCAGTCACCTGACCCATCATACTGACCTCTCACCTGAGTCACCTGATCCCCCTCATAGTGACCTCTCACCTGAGTCACCTCACCCATCATACGGACCTCTCAGCCCCAATTACCTGACCCCTCACACTGACCTCCTCAACCACAATCACCTGACCCCTCACCCCAGCGTGACCTGACCTTCACCCTTTATCCACAGCGTCACCTGATCCAAATGACCCTGACCTCTCACCCCAGGGTGACCTGACCCACACTCTGTCCCCCTCAACAGGGTTACCTGATTCCTTACCCTCAGAGCAACCTGATCTACATAACACTGACACGTTACCCTCAGGATTAACTGATCGCTCACCTGAAGGTTCTGATACACGTTGCACTAACCCCTGACACCTCCCCCCCCACCCCCACAAGTCACCTGATGCACATCACGTTTTACCTCAGATGCTGTTGCCTCTTTTCACCCCCCAACCCCATTCCCACCATTGAGCGCTGAGATTCCACGACCCCCTCCACCAGAAGCCTCAACTCTTTCTTCCAGCCCAAGTCTCCTGCTGTTCCCAGACTGGCAGAGAATTGCGGGATACCTGGCAGAAGTGGAATTACCTTCTTCCCTGAAATCCGGCCAATGGGTGGGTAACCCTCGACTGCCTGCCTCATCGAGCATACTATCAGTTCAATCAGAGCACTCTCCTCTTGGTCACTGAGTCCTACAACGCAGAAAGCACACAGTGAGGAAGCAGCTCCCAACCACACAACAACCCTGTCCCAACCTCCCACATTCGCCACCCTCCTGGGCACTGCCACGTCCCACCCTCACTCCGTGTGTCCCAGAAGCACTAATGCCTGAAATGGGGCAGAGTGGTTCACACTGCGTCCTCAGCGACAGGGATTTGTTCGATTCCTGACTTAGGTCGCTGTCCATGCAGAGTCTACACGTTCTCCCCATGTCTGCGTGGGTTTCCTCCAGGTGCTCCAGTTTCCTCGCACAGTCCAAAAGACATGCATTGGCCGTGTTAAATTCTCCCTCATTGTAGCCAAACAGGTGCCACAGTATGGCACTAGGGATTTTCGCAGTAACTTCATTGCAGTGTTAATGCAAGCCTGTTTGTGATGATAACAAATAAACTTAAAATAGATGGTCATGTTATGGGCTGTGGGGTTTGCCCAGTCACGGGTCTCATTCCCACTGCAATACATTCAAACAGAAAATCAGGCTGCACATGACATCATTGAAGTCCTATCTTGTGTTACTGCCCACACTGAGAACTCACCCTCCTCATCTTCTCCAATCTCTTCCAGAAGCAACTCTGTCATCCCTTCCCAATCCTTCAGCACAGAGCCAGCATGGTCCCACAGACTGTCCACTAGATATGCACAGTGCTCATGGAGCTGAGAAAAACGGAGAACCAAAACAGAAATGGATCAGTGTTCAAGGCATGGAGGAAGAGACACACACACACACACACACACACACAGAGACGGGGGGGGGGGGGGTGTGCAGAAGTGTGCAAGGAAAGAGAGAGGAGGGGGGCTAGGTGTGTCAGAGAGAGGGTGGGAGGGAGAAATACACGTGAGACACAGAAGGGGGGAGGGGGAGGGGGAGGGGGAGGGGGGGCAGCACAGTGGTTAGTACTGTACAGAATCTGCATGTTCTCCCCGTGTCTGTGCGGTCTCCTCCAGCTGTCCCGGTTTCTTTCCAATGTCCAAAGATGTGCAGGTTAGATGGATTGGACGTGGTAAATTATCCCCTATTGTGCAAAGATGTATAGATTGGGCAGATTATCGCACGAGAACAAGAGAGAGCAGGTTAGGTAGATTGGGGTGGTGAAATCTGGAGCTCATCGCCTGAAAGAGTGGTGGAGGTGGGAACCGTCACAACACTTAAGCAGCATCTGGACATGCACTTGAAATGTCGCAGCACACAGGGCTACGCACCGAGTGCTGGAAAATGGTAGATGCTTGATGGCTACGCAGCTACAAGCGGCCTCTTTCTGTGCTGTGAAACACAGTGACCACAATTAAGACACACCTCACTCTCTAAGAAAAAGGTGAGCAGCAGCTTAATGAATTCTCCGTTCACACTGCGTTTCCCTCGCTCCTTCGCCACAGCCTCCTCATGTTCAGCGTCATAATGTCTCAGCAACCTGAGAGAGAGAGAGAGAGAGAGAGAGACAGACAGAGAGCGGGTCACACTGCTGACTGACACGCGCACGCATACACAAAATCAGGGGTTAGCACAGCACAAATCACTTCAGATCCATCAGTGGATCCAGCCATTATCTGGAGCAATGATTGGCCTGAACATCACACAAACATACAAAGGAGAAAGAAGAGGAAGAGGAAGGAGGCTATTCACACCCCGCCACTGCTGCCGTTCAACAAGCCCATGGCAATCTGACTGCGGCCCTCAGCTCCTATATCTCTGGACCAGCAGTGAGCAGCCGGCAGCCCCCCCCGAGGCGGGGAGGGGCTGCACTCGGCCCATATGAGTTCTGAGTGCGGCCCGACCCAGACATTTTGTTTACCATTGCCCACATGCAGGACGCCGCATTCCGCTGATTCCGGTCCGTGTATTCCTTATTCCTACCGGCCCGGCTGAAGTGATTCGCACCAAAATCAAGGGCGAGCGAAGTGAGGTGCGCGCTGATTGCTCACAACATTGAGGTGTGAGAACCGCGCGCTCCCTCTGTGTCCAAAGGCTCAACATTTCTCTTTTTTCCCGGTAGAAGTTGATGACAGTTCTATTAATGTATAAACGATTCCACGTCGTCTGTAGCTCTCTCTGAAATATTCAGAGTGTATTAAATGTATTTAACCTTATTTATGGGGTCCTGGTCGGTGAACAAGCCCAATTTCAATCACTGAGATGAAGAAGAGTCATTTATGCGGTTCCCTGCCCCTTTCACTGACCAAGATTGCTGTTTGACTCAGGTCAATCGAAATCTATCTGCACCTGAAAAGTACTCAATGCCTCCAGTTCTCTCTGGGGAAAAAGAGAGAGAGATCTACGGTCTCACAACCCTCCAAAAATAAACGTCTCCTCATCTCCGTCTCCAATGGAGACTCACCCTTTTTAAACAGTTTCTTCGGCTCGAGGTTTGCCCACGAGATGAAACATCCTCTCAACACCCACCCTGTCAATCCCCTGAGGATCTTGATTGTTTCCACAGAATTCCTACAGGACAGGAGGCGACCGTTCGGCCCACTGCATTGACTCTGAAAGAACAGCTTACAGACACCCACCTCTCCTCCATATCTTTGTCACCCCATGCATTTAGCGAGGCTAATCCACCCTAATCTACACACCTTTGGACACTAAGGAGCAATTTAGAATGGCCAACCCACCAAGTTTACGCAACCATCTGTGACTGGATCCTGAACTCCCTAACCCACAGGCCACAAATCAGTAAGGATTGGCAACAACACTCCCCCCGCTCCCCAAGATCATTCTCAACACTGGTGCCACACGAGGCTGTGTTCTCAGCCTCCCATCGTACTCCTTATACACCTCTGACTCTGCGGCCAAATTCCTCTCCAATTCGACTTTCAAGTTTGCTGACGACACCACCAGAGAGTGCGTCGGATCTCAAACTATGACGAGACAGAGAATCTGGTGAACTGGTGCAGCAACGATAATCTCTCCCTCAATATCAACAAAACAAAGAAGATTGTCATCGACTTCAGGAAGCAGAAAGGAGAACGTGTCCCTGTCTACATCAATGGGGACGAAGTAGAAAGGGTCAAAAGCTTCAAGCTGTTTAGGTGTCCAGATCACCAACAAACAACTCCCCCACCCCCGGCAATGCTGACACTACAGTTAAGAAAGCCCACCAACGCCCCTACTTTCTCAAAAGACTAAGGAAATTTGGCACGTCAGCTACAACTCTCAGCAACTTTCATGGATGCACCAAGAAAACATTCTTTCTGGTTGTATCACAGCTTGGTATGGCTCCTGCTCTACCAAAGACCGCAAAAAACTACAAATAGAACATAGAACATTACAGCGCAGTACAGGCCCTTCGGCCCTCGATGTTGCGCCGGCCAGTGGACCCTCTAACCTAAACTATTCCAATATCTTCTTATAATGCGGCGACCAGAACTGTACGCAATACTCCAAGTGCGGCCGCACCAGAGTTTTGTACAGTTGTAACATAACCTCACGGCTCCTAAATTCAGTCCCTCTACCAATAAAAGCTAACACACCGTACGCCTTCTTAACAACTTTATCAACCTGAGTGCCAACTTTCAAAGAGCCTTGTACTTGTACCCCAAGATCCCTCTGCTCGACAACACTATTAAAGGTTCTTCCATTAGCCCTATATAATGGTCATGAACATAGCCCAATCCATCATGCAAACCAGCCTCCCATCCATTGACGTACACTTCCCACTGCCTCAGAAAAGCAGCCAGCATAATTAAACACCGCATGCACCCCGGACATTTTCTCTTCCATTGGGAAAAAGACACAAAAATCTGTGGTCACGTACCAACCAACTCAAGAACAGCTTCTTCCCTGCTGTCATCAGACTTTTGAATCGACCCACCTTGTATTACGCTGATCTTTCTCTACACCCTAGCTATGATTGTAACACTACATTCTGCATTCTCTGATCGCCTTCTCTGTGAATGGTATGCTTTGTCTGTATAGTGCGTAAGAAACAATACTTTTCACTGTATGCTAATACATATGACAATAATAAATCAAATCCATTGTGCCACCATGCCACTGACCTCTCATTCTTCTAATCTCCAGTGGATACAGACCTAATCTTTTCTCACAAAAGGGACACCCCCAAACCAGGAATCAGTCTACAACTGTAGTAAAACATCTTTTTATATCCCACTCAGCTTGCAATGACAACATTCCATTTGCCTCCTTAATCACTTGCTGTACCTGCGTACTAACTTTGAGATTCATATACAAGGACACCCAGATCCCTCTGAACCCAAGTCCTGCAATCTGAATAATTTGCTGCTTTTCTACTCTCCCTACCAAAGTGGAGAAGTTAACATAGAACCATAGGATCCTACCGTGCAGGAGGCCATTCAGCTTATCGGGCCCATATCAACCATAGTACCACCCCAGCCCTATCCCCATAACCCCATGCACTTACCCTAGCTAGTTCCCCTTAGACTATGGGGCAATTTATTGCAGCCAATGCGCCTAACCAGCACATTTTTGGACTGTGGGAGGAAACCGGACATCCAGCAGACACGGGGAGAGCATGCAAACTCCACACAAATAGTGATCCAAGCTGGGAATCGAATCTGGGTCCCTGGTGCTGTGAAGCAGCAGCGCTAACCACTTTGCCACCTCAAATTAAGTTGAAAAGAAATGAGATGATCCTATTGATGTGTAAGATACTAAGGAGACAGAGATTTCATCAATCGCTGATTTTAACCACTATTAGGGACAGTCCAGAGAAAGTTCACGAGGTTGATTTGCAGGCGGCACGATGACACAATGATTAGTACTGCTGTCTCACAGCGTCACGGACCCAGGTTCAATTCCTAGCCTTGGGTCGCTATCTGTGTGGAATCTGCACATTCTCCCCATGTCTGCGTGGGTTTCCTCCAGGTGCTCCAGTTTCCTCCCACAGTCCAAAGATGTCTAGATAGAGGGATTGATTTTGCAAAATTGCCCCTTAGTGTCCAAATAAGTGGAGGTTGGTGGGGGTAGGGGGGGCAGTAGTGGGCTAAATATTGGGGTTAGGGGGATAGTGCCAGAGTAAGAGAGTCGGTGCAGATCCAATGGGCTGAATGGCCTCCTTCTGCACTGTAGGAATTCTATTATCCCAGGCACGGAGGATTTTTTTTCTGAGGACTTCAGTAGTTGGACCTGTACTCAGCGGAATTTAAAAGAATGAATTGTCAGGCGATGCAGCAGGACATAGATAAGCTAGTAGCTTGGGCAGATAGAATTCAATCCTAATAAATGCAAGCTGATGCATTTCAGGAGAAAGAATGTATGGGGGAGGTATATGATAAAGGGTAGACCTATTAAGAGTATAGAAACATAGAGGGACCTGGGGGTGCAGGTGTACAAGTCTCTGAAGGTGGCAGAGCAAGTGAAGAAGGTTGTGAAAAAAAGCATATGGTATGCTAGCCTTTATAGGAAGGGATATAGAGTACAAGAGCTGGCCTTTAATGTTGCAGTTGTATAAAACGTTGGTTAGACCTCATTTGGAATACTGCATCCAGTTCTGGTTGCCTTACTACCAGAAGGACGTGGAGACTCTGGAGAGAGTGCAGAGGAGGTTTACCAGGATGCTGCCTGGTATGGAAGATCTGAGTTACGAAGGTTAGGCAAATTGGGGCTGTTTTCCTTAGAAAGACGTAGACTTAGAGGAGATCTAATAGAGGTGTACAAGATTATGAGGGGTATAGATAGAGTAAACAGGGTTAAGCTTTTTCCTAGGATGGACTAAATAGCACAAGAGGTCACAGGCTTACAGTGAGGGGGGGGGTAAGGTATAATTTGGATGCTAGAGGCAGTTTTTTCACACAGAGGGTAGTGGGGATATGGAACGCGCTGCCAAGTGGTGGAGGCAGGTACTCTGGAGTTATTTAAGAAATACTTAGATGGGCACATGAACAGAATGGGAATACATGAACAGAATGGGAATGGAGGGGTATAGAAAACTGATTTAAAATAGGATCATGAGCCTTGGGAGTCCCTGGGAAGTGTGTAAATAGTCGATGATATTGATATATTTGTTTTTATCCTACAGGTACTTTGGTCTGCCTTGTTGTCTAACAAGGGGCATACATGCGATGAGTCGTGAGAGGGCTGCTCTTGGATTTTTTTTTTTGAGAGTATCCTAGTGCTTCACGTCGTTAGTGTACGCTTGACCTGGACCATTTGACGTGCAACACGACAGCTCAGTGACTATCGCTGTGCTGTGCAGATACTTGGATTTGGGCCTCTGTCTGTGGGAGTTTGCGCATTCTCCCCGTGCTTGCATGGGTTTTCTCCAGGTGTTCCGGTTTCCTCCCAATCCCAAAGATGTGCTCTTAGGCTGATTGGCAGAACAAATTCTCCCCAAATTGTCTCAAATTTGGTTTCAATCCATAGAGCTATAAACATGGACAGGCATCATGGGTAGAAGTGGGAAAATCGAGGTGGCGGCGCAGGCTCGTTGGACCAAAGGGCCTGTTTCCCGTGCTGTTTTGTTCTTTGAGAGGTGACCTTATTGAGACATACTGGATTCTCAGGAGGCTTGACAGGGTTGATGCTGAGAGGTTGTTTCCTTCTGTGGGAAACTCTAGGACCAGAGGGGCACAATCAAGAGTAAGGGATTCACCTGTTTAGAATCATAGAATTGCTACAGTGCAGAAGGAGGTCATTCGGCCCATTGAGTCTGCACCGACCACAATCGCACCCAGGCCCGATCCCCGTAACCCCATGCGTTTACTGTAGCTAGTCCCCCTGACGCTACGGGGCAATTTAGCGTGGCCAATCCACTTAGCCTGCACATTTTCGCACCGAGGGAGGAAACTGAAGCACACGGAGGAAACCTGTTCAGACACAGGGAGAACACAGACTCCACGCTGACTGTGACCCAAGCTGGGAATCGAACCCGGGTGGTCCGTGACGTTGAGGCAACACTGTTGATCACTTTGCCACCGTGCCGCCCCAAAGAGTCAAAGACGAGGAGGAATTTTTTCTCCGAGGGAAGCGAATCTGTGGAACTCTTGGCTGAAAAGGCTGGGGTCATTAACTCTATTCAAGGCTGAACAGGCAGATTTTTAATCAGGAAGGGAATCAAGGGTTATGGCCAGGGGGGAGCGGAAAATGGAGTTCAGGATTGTCACATCAGATCAGTCATAAACAGCAGAGAAGACTCGATGCAGCAGTTGTGATGATGCGGAGGATGAGGGAGAGAGAGAGTACTCCAATGATGGAGCATGAAAAATAGCAAAGAATGGCTGAACAAAGGAGAATTTGGAGTTCGAGAGAAAGTTTAGCTAGAAACACGAAAGCAGATCCAGGTCAAGTACCCTTTATCCAGAATCCTGGCGCTGGCTGGTTTTTGGTATTCCAATACAGAGTCGTAGAGATAGATGGCATGGAAACAGGCCCTTCGGCCCAATTGGTCCATACCCGACCAGGATTTCTATACCGAACTAGTCCCATTTGCCGGCGTTTAGCCCATCCACGTACTTGTCCAAATATCTTCCAAATGTTGCGTCCCCCTCGACCACCACCTCCTCTGGCAGCCCATTCCACACACACAACTCCCCTCTGCGTGGAAAAAGTTTGCCCCCTCTGGTTTCTTATAAATCTTTCCTCTCTCATCTGAAACCTATGCCCTCTAGTTTTGGGCTCCCCTCTACCCAAGGGAAAAGAAGTTGGCTATTCACCTTATCTGTATCTTTCACGATTTTATAAAACCCTCCAGGTCACCTCTCATCATCCTACACTCCAGGGAAAAAAAAAGAGTCCCCGTCTCTCCAGCCTCTCCTTATAACTCAAATTTTTCAGTCCCGGTAACATCCTTGTAAATTTTTTTCTACCCCTTCCAATTTAATAATATCCTTCCTAATAGCAGGGTGGATCTATTGTATATTCAGTGGGCTAACTTCCATTACAACCTGAGCCTTGGCTAGCTATAGTCTACAAGTTTAGGAGTTGCACAGTGGTTCGGCCTCTTATCTCTCAGCACCAGGGACCAGAGTTCAATTCCCGACTTGGTCCACTGTCTGTACGGAGCCTGCACATTCTCCCCGTGGGTTTGCTCAGAGTGCTCCGGTTTCTTCTCACAGTCTGAGAGACATGCTGGTTAACTGCAATGGCCGTGCTGAATTCTCCCTCAGTGTACCCAAACAGGTGCCAGACTGGAGGATTTTCACAGTAACTTCATTGCAGCGTTAATGAGCCTACCTGTGGCTAATACACTTTAAGGCTTTGAATGAAGTGCCCCTCACAGGCACTGACTGCACAACTGAACCAGCAAGTTAACAAAGAGCTCGACTGCTACTTACTTGACGTGGACAAAGTGTCCGGCAGCCGCTGCGGTGGGCCGATGAGAAGCATAGACCAGGGGGTAGACACACTCACACTCTTCATTGCCCAACACATCCTCAGAATTCCTACAGAGGGAGGGAGTCACACAAAGAACAACTGGTATTTACACGGCACCTTCAAAGACCCGACAGCATCTCAAACCATTGTTGCCCCCTTTGCTTCCACGAGGCACAAGCCCCTTACATCAAGGGGCAGCTGCTTTCATGATTCAGGAAGCAAGGCAGTCAATTCGCACACAGCAAGATCCCGCTAACAAGCAAGTCGCCTGTATTTTGGGGTGTGGCTGGAGAGCTCAGTAATATCCAAGGTGGGGTCCACACCTTCACATAACGACCCCGTGGGATCCGAAGCCAAACAGAGGAGCCAGGAGGCAAGAGCCGCATTGCGTCCCCAAGACAGCCTCCTCCGACAGAGCAGTACTCCCTGCACACTGCACCGGGAGTGTAGGCCGAGACAGTACTCTCAGGTCTCCGAGAGGGACTTGAACCTACCTCCACTGGACAGGAGGGAAGTGTCAGAAAGATCCAGAAGGCAGGTTAGACTTTACCCCAGCCAGTCAATGCACGGGCCCCAGCTCAAGCCCACCGTGAACTCAGCGAACCCAGCCTCTCTGCTGTAACTCCTGCAACATCATATTCCAAACTGGCAATCTCTACATCTTGCCTTCCGAGACAAGGCACCTCAGAACACCAGCACACGGTGGTTCCCATTCAAGTGACTCACCAACCTGGCTTTGGAACTATAAAAATCGGCCGTTTCTTCACTGTGGCTGGGTCAAAATCCTGGAACTCCCTCCCTAATGGCACTGTGGTGGTACCTACACCAGTGCCTTGTGGGAAATTTTGGGCTGGGCAATGCATGCTGGTCTTGCCAGTGCCGCCCCCTGCCCCGTAAGGCTGTAAACTAAAAAGAACTTACTGCAGAATGAGCGTCAGAAGAGTGACGGCTTCCACAGCAACGTCGTAATCCACATCCAGGACCATGGAGACCATTCGATCCTGAACACAGGTCAGAAACACGAGATGTCAAACTAGAACCTGACTGGTACACAGTCAACACCCCCACCCTCTCCCCCACAAACCGGTGCCCAGGCACCCATTCCAACTGGCACACAGTCAATTCCTCCCACCCCTCCACATGCAGTCACTCCCTCCCGCCGGCTTGCAGGAACCGACTGAGACGCAGTCAACCACCCCCCAAAATGGTGCGCAGACACTCGCCTTATCTGGCGCGCAGTCAACCTCACCCCCCCCCCCCCCCCCCCCCCACAAAACTGGCATGCAGCCACACTACTCTCCCCCACCCATCCCCACACACAAAATCGGCAGGCAGACACCTACCCTGACCAGCAATTGCATTCCTGGTGAAAAGGACCAAGTTGCAGTTGTCTGAGTTTACCGTTTTGCCAGCAGGCAGAGGGAGACACGTTTACCTTGAATCGGTTGGTGAAGAGCTCCAGCTTCTGAACGATCTCTTTGCTTTCGTACAGACGTTGAAGAGACTTCAAACATTTCAGCCTCACTTCCCGTTGCTGAAAAAGAGCGCGAGAGAGAGAGGGGCGGTCAATTGTGGGGAGGGAAGGAGATGGTTAAAACTAGAATTCGATTCTCAGTCAACATGCATGCTCGCCACCACCACCACCCACCTCCCACTTCCTAATTCAGCCCTTAGCTGGTCGCAGGAGATGGAGTGGTGAGAAGAGTTGTGGTGTTCCACTGAAGGGGATCATGTGCAAGAAATCCTGACCCCAGCACCGCTACCAATCCAGACCAGAGGGTCAAGTCTCATCAGCCATAACCCCATAGCATAGGGGCCCCAGCACCAGCTTTACTTTGTCCTGTCCCAGAATGTGAATGGTTCCCTCCTTCAGAGGGACGTGGATGTCTGTAACTGGGCCAACATTCGCTGCCCAACTCTTACTCAGCTACTTCAGAGGGGCAGTGTAAGACTCGACCACATTGCGGTGGCCCCCAGAGTGCAGAGGAGATTTACTAGGATGCTACCGGAACTTGATAGTTTGAGTTATAAGAACGGATTGGATAGACTGGCATCTTTTTCTCTGGAGCTTCGGAAGATGAGGGGTGATCTTACAGAGGTCTATAAAATAACGAAGGGGATAGGTCAGCTGGATAGTCAATATCTTTTCCCAAAGGTAGAGGAGTCTAAAACTAGAGTACATAGGTTTAAGATGAGAAGGGAGAGATATAAAAGTGTCCAGGGGGCAATTTTTTTCACACAGAGGGTGGTGAGTGTCTGGAACAAGCTGCCAGAGGTAGTAGTAGATGCAGGTAGAATTTTGTCTTTCAAAAAGCGTTTAGATAACTGTACGGGTAAGATGAGTATAGAGGAATACGGCCAAATGCGGGCAACTGGGAATAGCTTAGTGGTTTAAAAAAAAGGACAGCATGGACAAGTTAGGCCGAAGGGCTTGTTTCCATGCTGTAAACCTCTGACTCTCGAGTCACATGAAGGCCAAACTGGTAAGGAGGGCAAATTTCCTTCCCTAAAGGGGCATCAGTGAACCAGATTGTTTTTTTTGAATTAAGTGATGATTGCTTTAAGAGCCAGTCACACGATTTGATGGTGATGTCATTAGGGCGTTTTTTAGGGCATTAGGCTTCAGTTTTGTTTAATTTTCTACCCTGTACAGGTGAGAGCTTCCTCAATAAATCTGCTGTTGTTAGCTTGAACCAACAAACGCAAACCATATCTTTTACTTTGTGCTCAAACCGCACAACCCCTGATATAGTTAGGGCATTACGCACCCGTATCCGAGAATGCTCTCCAGATTTATTCATCGAATTTAAATTCAGCGGTGGGATCTGAACCCGGTGTCCTCCCCTCAGAGCATTAACTTGGGCCTCTGGTTCCTAGTCCAGTGACAATCCCAATGTGCCACCATTTCATAAAATCATATAAACACAGAAGAGGCCCTTCGACCCATCGAGTCCACACCAACACATGAGAAACAGCTAAACTCTTAACTAATCCCATCTACCAGTGCTTGGTCCATAGCCCTGAACGTTGTAACATGCTCAGCACGGTAGTTTTAAGGATGTGAGGCACTCTGCCTTCACCACGCTCCCAGGCAGTGCATTCCAGACCATTACCACCCTCTGGGTAAAGAGGTTTATCCTCAAATCTGCCCTAAACCTCCTACCCCTCACCTTGAACCCCATGTCCCTTCATGACTGACCCTTCAACTAAGGGAACAGCTGCTCCTTATTCTCTCTGTCTGTGTCCGTCATAAGCTTGTACATCTTGATCAGGTTGCTCCAGTCTTCTTTGCTCCAATGAAAACAACTGAAGCCCACCCAACCTCTCTTCATCACTTAACTGTTCCATTCTGCTGAATCTCCTCTGCATCCCCTCCAGTGCAGTTACATCCTTCCTATGATGCGGTGACCAGAACTTCACACACTACTCCAGCTGCGGCCTCACCAAAGTTCTATACAACGCCAACATTACTTCCCTGCTTTTGGAATCTATAATCTCGATTGATAAAGGCAAATGTCCCATACGCCTTGTTCACGACTCTACTAACATGCCCTTCTGCCTTTATGGATCTGTAGGCAAACACGCCAAGGTCAATATATCAAAGGAGGAAGTGGTAGATATCCTAAATTGCATTAAAGTAGACAAGTCCCCAGGGCCAGATGGAATCTATCTCAGATTACTGCGGTAAGCAAGGGGAGAAATAGCTGGGGCTTTAACAGATACATTCACATCTTTTGACCAGAGGATTGGAGAAGAGTCAATGCTGCTCCCTTCTTTAAGGGAAGAAACAGATAATCCAGGAAATTATAGGCCAGTGAGCCTGCCATCAGAGGTGGGGAAGCTTTTGGAAAAGATATTAAGAGACAGGATATATGTACATTTGGAGGAAAATGGTCCAGTTAGCGATTGATTTTTGTACAGGGAAGGTCATGTCCCACCAACTTGACAGGTTTTTTTTTGAAGAGGTGACAAAGATAGTTGATTAGGGAAGGGCTACGGTTTACATGGCCTTTAGTAAGACGTTTGATAAAGTCCCATGTGGCAGCCTGGTACAAAAACTAAATTCACAAGGGATTTGGAGCAGGCTGGCTAAATGGATCCAGAATTGGCTTAGTTATAGAATAATGTGGACATGCCGGCATTGGACTAGGGTGGGCATAGTAAGAAGTCTCACAACACCAGGTTAAAGTCCAACAGGTTTATTTGGCATCATGAGCCTTCATCTGATAAAGTACCAGTGCTCCAAAAGCTGTGACACCAAATAAGCCTGTTGGATTTTAACCTAGTGTTGTGAGACTTCTTACTTGGTTACAGGAGACAGAAAGTAGTGTTGGAAGGGTGTTTTTCAGAATGGAGATCTGTAGCTAATGGTGTTCCACAGAGATCAGACCTCTGTTTGTAATATAAATGACGTGGAGGAAAATGAGGATATTCTGATTAGTAAGTTGTGGATGACACAAAGATTGGTGGAGTCGGTGGGGATTGTCAGAGGATGCAACAGGATATAGATAGATTGGAGACTTGAGCACAGAAATGACGGATGGAATTTAATCCAGATAAGTGAGAGGTGATGCATTTTGGAAGCCAAATTTAGGTGTGAATTATACTGTAAATGGCAAAATTCCTAGGAACATTAAAAGATGGCGGTATCTGGACATGCAAGTCCACGGCTCCCTAATAGTAGTAACACAGGTGGTGAAGGTGATTAAGGCGGCATACGGAATGCTTACCTTCATTGGCTGGGGCATTGAGTACAAGAGTTGGGAAATCATGTTGCAGCTATATTAAACCTTGTTTCAGCCACATTTGAGGTATTGCGTGCAAGTCTGGTGCCACACTATCAAAAGGATATGGGAGTTTTGGAGACAGTGCAAAGGCTCACCAGGATGCTGTCTGGTGTCAAAGGCATTGGCAATGGGGAGAGATTGGATTAACTAGGATTGTTTTCACTGGAAAGACGGAGGCTGAGGGGAGACCGATAGAGGTCTACAAAGTAGTGAAAGGCACAGACAGGAGAATAGTCAGAGGCTTTTTAACCAGGGTGTAAGTGTCAATTAAGAGGTGGTGGCAGGGGAAAACATGTTCAAGGCAAACGGGGGAAGTTTAAGGGGGGCATTTTTTGCAGAGTGGTGGAATGCGCTGTCAGAGGTGATGGTGGAAGCAGGTACATCAGCAACATTTAAGAGGCATCTGGATGGGTACACGAATAGGAAGGGAATAGAGGGATACAGACGAGTAAGGGCAGAAGGTTTTTTTTCAGTCCAATGAGTACGTTTCCATCCTTTCCGAAAATCCCTCATCACCACTGAGAATCTAAGTTGAAGTCAGAGAAGCAGGACACCCGCTAACCCACACAGCCCCTCTCCCTCTATGTTTGTGTGATCATATCCGTGGTGTCAGTACCTTGTCATGTAGCATCCAGCCGACATATTTCAGATAGCTGTCATTGAGAAAGGAGTCACTGTAACGCTTCATCCACACGCCTATCTCTTCCATACAGAGAGCCCGGATCTCCGCAATCAAATCCCTGCCAAGTACGTGAAAGATCAGACTGGTGGGAAGGCACAGCAAGGCTCAGCACAGTACACACTCCTCACTGACACTTTGCCTGGGACGGCGTCACTGGCACACGCTTAAGACAGTGTCACGCGCTCATTCACACGGGAAGGCGCAGCAAGGCTCGGCACACACTCCTCATTGGCACGTCACCAGGAGGGCGTCACCGGCACACACTCGCGACAGTGTCATCGACAAACTCACGTGACCAGACACGAACGTGACACACACGCACACATCACTTCTCTACCTCAGGATCACAAGCTCATGCACAAGAACATCTCTGAACTCACCGATAACGGTGGACAAACACTCCCTTGAAGATGGCGTTCATCATGTTCTCGATCTCTTCCTGATTCTGTTGGAGCTGCATTGGGAAACAAGTGGTTAAAAATGAGAAGCTCAAACCACCAGGCAGAGGGCAAGGAGTTAGGGTTAGGGCGAGAGGCCAGGCCAGCTCCTGCAGCCTGTCAATCCAGGAGCACCAGCCCACAACTCCCTCCTCCCTACCCCCCCACTCATCCCCTGGGGGGGAGTCACTGCCCTGACCGTAAGATTGTCTGCGACGGTAATAGCAACACGTTCCCGTTGATTGCTGTGGAGGGAACACGCGTGCAGGCACAGTGGCTGACAGTGTCTCTCGTACATATGCACACAGGTCATCCCACAGCCCACACGGTCACACCGGGCCTCCCCCCCATCGCCCCCCCACCCACCTCTCCCGCCTCCTCACCTCCTTGCGTTTGTGTAGCAACATCTCCAGCCGATCATTGGCCCGTTTCCCTGCTGCTTTGTTCCGCTCGGTGTCATACTGGCGCTGGAGGTTCTCCTGATGCACATTCAGATTCAAGGCCACGTCCACCAGAGCAGTCATCAGCTTCATCGCTGCAGACACCAAAACCAGGCATCAAGACAGAAGACAGCAGGACAACTTCCCCCCCCACTACCGAGAAAATCCCCTCTATGAGAGAAAGCCCAGACACCGGCCTCCCTTCTCACCCCCAAATGAGTGTCCAGGAAAGCGACACTCAGCACCTGCGCTTCCACTGAGATTACCAGACAAAGTTTAAAGCTTAAGGACATTTATTAGTGTCACGAGTAGGCTTACATCAACACTGCAATGAAGTTGCTGTGAAAAGCCCCTCAGCCGCCATACTCCAGCGCCTAACACTGAGGGGGAAATTTAGCATGGCCAATGCATCCTAACCAGCAGATCTTTCATAGAATCACAGAACCCTACAGTGCAGAAAGAAGCCCTTCAGCCCATCGAGTCTGCACCAAACACAATTCCACCCAGGCCCTACCCCCATATCCCTACATGTTATATCCACTAATTCCTCTAACCTACACGCCTGGACAAAGGGGCAATTTCTTAGCATGGCCAATCAACCTAAGCCGCACATCTTTGGACTGTGGGTGGAAACCGGAGCGCCTGCAGGAAACCCATGCAGACACGAGGAGAATGTGCAAATTTCACACAGACAGTGACCTGAGCCAGGAATCAAACCCAGGACCCTGGTGCTGCGAAGCAGCAGTGCTAACCACCATGTAGCTCAACCCAGACAACAGAGGACACCGTTACAGACTCACCGGCCAGCGTGCTAGTGTGTCTGAATGCTCGCACTTGGGAATCGGAGAGCCCAGTCAGCAGGTTGATCAATGTGTCCATCATATATTCATCGTAGATGACGTTGTACTGACACTGACGCACCAGCACGGCAATGAACTCGCAGAAATTCTGCCGGAACTTCTTCCACACAGGCCCTGTCATCGACAGAGGGTAATCGCCACTATCCTGAAGGAGGACAGAAGAAATCACATCAGAAAATCCACTTTGCAAATTCATTATACAATTTAAAACGATACTTGTCCCTTTCCAGACATGGAATGTCAGACTGGAAACACAACACAATGAAACATTCCCCCTCTCAACTTGAGCCTCTTTGTAATTGGCACTTCCACCTTGGAGAAAAAACGCTCTGACTATTCTTCCTGTGTGTGCCTCTCGTCATTTTGCAGAATTCCATCAGGTCTCCCCTCAGCCTGTGTCTTTCCAGTGAAAACAATCCAAGTTTATTCAGTCTCTCCTCATAGTCAACCCTCTCGAGACCAGACAACATCCTGGTGAACCTTCTTTGCACTCTCTCCAAAGGTTCCATGTCCTTCTGATAGTGTGGTGACCAGAACTGCATGCAATAGTTCCAAATGCTGCCTAATCAAGGTTTTATATAGCTGCAACATGATTTCCCAACTCTTGTACTCAATGCCCTGGCCTTAATTACCTTGGGCACCTGTGTTGCCACTTTTAGGGAATTATGGACCTGCACGCCCAGATCCCTCTGTATTATGTTCCTAAGGGTTCTGCCACGTACACTCTAATTCATACCTAAATTTGATCTTCCAAAATACATCATCTCTAATTTGTCTGGATTAAACTCCATCTGCCATTTCTCTATCTGCAATCTATCTATATCCTGTTTTATCCTCTGATAATCTGTGATGCTATCAACAACTCCACTAATCTTTGTGTCATCCACACACTTACTTATTCAGACCATCTATATTTTCCTCCAGATCATTTATATATATACATACCACAAATAACAGAGGTCCCAGCCCTGATACATGGGACACCATCAGCTATGGATCTTCATTCTGAAAAACATCCATCCACTGCTACTCTGTCTTGTGTGACCAAGTAAGAAGTCTCACAACACTAGGTTAAAGTCTAACAGGTTTAGCAAACGCCACTAGCTTTCAGAGCGCTGCCTCTTCGTCAGGCGAGTGGGACCTCTGTTCACAAACAGGATACATAAAGACACAAACTCAATTTACGGAATAACGTGTTGAAATGCGAGTCTTTACAACTAATCAGGTCTTAAAAAGATGCAGACAACGTGAATGGAGAGAACATTAAACACAGGTTAAAGAGATGTGTATTGTCTCCACAGGATAGTTAGTGAGATTTTGCAAGTTGTGGGGGTTACAGATAATGTGAACCCAAGATTCCGGTTGAGGCCACCCTCATGTACGTGGAACTTGGCCATCAGTCTCGACTCAGCGATTCTGCATTGTCTGTCATGAAGGCTGCCTTGGAGAACACTTAGCCAAAGATCAGAGGTCGAATGCCCATGACCGCTGAAGTGTTCCCCAACAGGAAGAGAACAGTCTTGCCTGTTGATTGTCAAGTATTCATTCATCTGTTGTTGTAGCGTCTGCATGGTCTTCTCAACGTACCATGCCTCAGGACATCCTTTCCTGCAGCATATCAGGTAGACAATGTTGGCCGAGTTGCAAGACTAAGTACTGTGTACCTAGTGGGTGGTGTTCTCACGTGAGATGATGCCATCTGTGTTGATGATCCTGCATGTCTTGCAGAGGTAGCTGTTGTAGGGTTATGTGGTGTCGTGGTCACTGTTCTCCCGAAGGGTAGCTTGCTACAAACAATGGTCTGTTTGAGGTTGTGCGGTTGTTTGAAGGCAAGAAGTGGGGGTGTGGAGATGGCCTTGGCGAGATGTTAGTCTTCATCGATGATGTCAAAGACTCCACAGAAGATGTCGTAGCTTCTCCGCTTCGGGGAAGTACTGGATGATGATGGGTATTCTGTCTGCCGTGTCCCGTGTTTGTCTTCTGAGGAGGTTGGTATGGTTTTTTGCTGTGGCGCATTGGAACTCTACTTGCAGAGGTAGCTGTTGTAGGGTTGTGTGATGTTGTTGTCACTGTTTTCCTGAAGGGTAGTTTGCTACAGACAATGGTCTGTTTGAGGTAGTGCGGTTGTTTGAAGGCAAGAAATGGGGGTGTGGGCTTGGCCTTGGCAAGATGTTCTTCTTCATCGATGACATGTTGAAGACTTCAGAGCTTCGGGGAAGTACTAGATGATGAACGGTACTCTGTCCACTATGTCCAATGTTTGTCCTCTGAGCAGGTCGGTGCAGTTTTTCGCTGTGACGCGTCAGAACTTTCAATCTTTGAGTACAGCGCCATATCCTGTTCTTATAAGGACATCTTTCAGCGACTGGAGGTGTCAGTTGCAATCTTCCTTATCTGAGCAGGTCCTGTGTATACGGAAAGTTTGTCCGGAGGGGATGGGTTGTTTAACGTGTTTAGAGTGGAAGTTGGAGAAGTGGAGCATCGTGAGGTTATCCGTAGGCTTGCGGTACACTGAGGTGCTGAGGTGACCGTCTTTAATGGAGATGCGTGTGTCCAAGAATGCAACCAATTCCGGAGAGTAGTCCAAGGCGAGTCTGATGGTGGGATGAAACTTGTTGATGTCATCATATATTTGTTTCAGTGATTGTTCACCATGAGTCCAAAGGAAGAAAATGTCATCAATGTGTCTAGGGTACAGCACTGGTTGAAGGTCCTGTGCAGTGAAGAAGTCTTGTTTGAACCTGTGCATGAAGACATTGGCATATTAAGGTACGAACTTGGTCCCCATGGCTGTTCCGTGTGTCTGGATGAGGAACTGGTTGTTGAAGGTGGAGACATTGTGGTCCAGGATGAAACAGATGAGTTGTAAAACTGCATCTGGAAACTGGCAGTAAGGAGCAGTGCTCGAAGGAGCAGCACTCTGAAAGCTCGTGGTGTTTACTGTAAAAGGAAACCAGACCACTCGGTGGAAGCCCATGCAGACACGGGGAGAACGTGCAAACTTCACTCAGTCACCCAAGGCCAGAGTTGAACCTGGGACCCTGGTGTTGCGAGGCAGTAAAGCTAATCACTGGGCCACTATGTCGCCTATGGTATGGGTCCCTCCTTATCCTTTAAGAGGTGCTCTTTATCCTACCTAGACGATTAGTACCCATGTTGATGACTGGATCTTTTCACTCCCATTCTCTCCAGGCTTTGGTAATACTTTTAACCCTGGCAACTGGCATACAACACGACAAGGTTGAGTGGCCTCCTAATCTTGTATGATGGGCACAAGGTGTTGAATGGCTTCCTCCTGTTCCTGTGTAACGTGCTCTGGGTGGACGAGGCTGAATGGCTTCCTATTCTTGTACGAAAAGCTTGAGGGATGATCTGCTGTTGTACATACCAGGCTAGAGGGGCTGAGTGGCCGCCTCTTATTGGATATCGTGTCTAGTGCGGCGCAACACCAGGGTCCCAGGTTCAACTCTGGCCTTGGGTGACTGAGTGAAGTTTGCACGTTCTCCCCATGTCTGCATGGGCTTCCACCGAGTGGTCTGGTTTCCTTTTACAGTAAACACGTTATTTGGTGTTTACTACCAAATAAACCTGTCAGACTTCAACCTGGTATTGCTGGCATCTCCTCTTCTGTGACCAAGCCAGTTCTGTATCTATCTAGCCAGCCGGCCCCAAATCCCATTCTTGGCACTTGTCAGCCCAAGACTGGGTATTGTCCACGTCTTTCTGTATTTGAATATGGACCTGCATCAGTACCTGAGGATTTGTGAATAGTGCTGAACATTGTTCGCTGATGACTACACATCCTCACTTCGGACCTTATAAGAACATAAAAACAAGGAGCAGGAGTCAGCCATCTGGCCCCTTGAGCCTGCTCCGCCATTCAATAAGATCATGGTTGATCTTTTTGCGGACTCAGCTCCACTTACCTGCCTGGTCACCATAATCCTTAATTCATTTACTTTCAAAAAATTATCTATCTTTGCCTTAAAAACATTCAACTGCTTCACTGGGCAGGGAATTCCACAGATTCATAAACCTTTGTGTGAAGAAGTTCCTCCTCAACTCAGTCCTAAATCTGTTCTCCCTTATTTTAGGGCATGCCCCCTAGTTCTACTTTCACCTCCCAGTGGAAACAACTTCCCTGCTTCTATATTACCTATCCCCTTCGTAATCTTGTATGTTTCTGTAAGATCTTCCCTCATTCTTCTGAATTCCACTGAGTATAACCCTAGTCTATTCAGTCTATCCTCATAAGCCAACCCTCTCAACTCCGGAATCAATCTAGTGAATCTCCTCTGCACCCTCTCCAGTGCCAGCATATCTTTCCTTAAGAAAGGAGATCAAAACTGTACACAGTGTGTGGCCTCACCAGCATCTTATACAGCTGCAACATAACCTTCCTGTTTTTAAATCCATACCTCCAACGATGAAGAACAAAATTCCATTTGCCTTTTTAATTTCCTGCTGTACCTGCATGATGGAGGAAGATGTTCGATAAAGCAGCTGGATTGTTGGGCTTCAATCCATGCAGCTGTCTTGGATCCATATGCTGTATATCCTTGACTAGCACCATTAATATCTTCTCTACAACCTCCTGCCCAGGCCATTAACAACTCTGGTGAACAGTTAAACCCAACCGTAAACAGGGCAGCTGGAATTCCCCTTTATACCTCGTCAAACTCCTCTGTCATCTTCCGAATTATTTCTGCATTCTGCAGCTTTTGGAACATCTCCGAGGTTACCACGCCTGCAGTAATAGAAAATTTATAGGATGAGTGAACCAAGGAAGTCTGAATCATTATAACCCCTTCCTCCGCCGCACTAGACACGATATCCAATAAGAGGCGGCCACTCAGCCCCTCTAGCCTGGTATGTACAACAGCAGATCATCCCTCAAGCTTTTCATACAAGAATAGGAAGCCATTCAGCCTCGTCCACCCAGAGCACGTTACACAGGAACAGGAGGAAGCCATTCAATACCTTGTGCCCATCATACAAGATTAGGAGGCCACTCAACCTTGTCGTGTTGTATGCCAGTTGCCAGGGTTAAAAGTATTACCAAAGCCTGGAGAGAATGGGAGTGAAAAGATCCAGTCATCAACATGGGTACTAATCGTCTAGGTAGGATAAAGAGCACCTCTTAAAGGATAAGGAGGGACCCATACCATAGGCGACATAGTGGCCCAGTGATTAGCTTTACTGCCTCGCAACACCAGGGTCCCAGGTTCAACTCTGGCCTTGGGTGACTGAGTGAAGTTTGCACGTTCTCCCCATGTCTGCGTGGGCTTCCACCGAGTGGTCTGGTTTCCTTTTACAGTCCAAAGATGTGTTGGTTAGGTTGATCGGCTGAGATGGATCAGTTTCCCTTTCTCAGAGTTGGTTGAATGGGCTGAATGGCCTCTTTCTACACTGTAGGGATTCTATGATTCCAGCAGGCTTGATGGGCAGAATGGCCTCCTTCTACGTGTAGGGGTTCTATGATTCCAACAGACTGGATGGACTGAATGGCCTCCTTCTGCAGTATAGAGATTCCACGAACCTACTGAATGAGTGTCAATAACCTGGGACTAAATTCAAAAGCACAACGACAATCTCTGGATGACTTCACGAGCCGCAACTGGGTTGATACAGGGTAGATCAGATCAGAGAGTTGAATGCGTGGCTCCTAAACTGTGTGAGGGAAATCGGTTTTGTTTTATGGCGGTGGTGGGGTGGGGTGAGATGGGGCGGAGCGGAGGTGGTGTGGAAAGAGAAACGGCATCAGAACCAGGGTCATCTGACATGGCTAAGACCAAAGTACAGACAAATTTATTTATTTTTAATAGAGTCAGTGTCACAAGCTGGCTTACATTAACACTATAATGAAGTTACTGCAAACATCCCCTGGTACCACACTCCACTGCCTGTTTGGATACGTTGAGGGGGTATTTAGCAAAGCCAATGCACCAAACCAGCATGTCTTTCGTGCTGTGGGAGGCTAAGGAAGAAATTACAGGTCCCCTAGCCAAGATATCTGATTCATCGATAGTCACGGGTGAGGTGCCTGAAGATTGGAGAGTAGCAAATGTTGTGCTTTTGTTTAAGAAGAGCTGCAGGGAAAAGCCTGGGAACTACAAGCCAGTGAGCCTCACATCTATGGTGGTTAAGTTGTTGGAAAGTATTTTGAGAGACGAGATCTACTGGCATTTAGAGACGCAAGGACTGATTAGGGACAGCATGGCTTTGTGAGCTGAAAATCATGTTTCACAAATTTGATTGAGTCTTTTGAAGGGGTAACCAAGAAGGTGAATGAGGGCAGCAGAGTCAACATTGTCTACAAAGACTTTAGCAAAGCCTCTGACAAGGTACCACACATGGTAGATTGTTGTATAACGTTAATCTCAGGATCCAGGGTGAGGTAGCCAAATGGATACAAAATTGGTTTGATGACAGAAGACAAGAGGGGGTTTCAAACTGGAAGCCTGTGATCATCGGGGATTGGGGCTGGGTCCACTGTTATTTGCCATTTATATTAATGACTTGGATGAGAATTTAGGAGGCATGGTTAGGAAGTTTGCAGATGACAAGATTGGTGGCATAGTGGACAGTGAAGAAAATTATCTCCAATTGTAATGGGATCTTGATCAATTGGGCCAGTGGGCTGATGAATGGAAATGGAGTTTAATCTAGATAAGTGAGAGCTGATGCATTTGGTAGACTGAACCAGGGCAGGACTTAATTAATGATATGGCATTGGAGAACAAAGAGATCCAGGGGTACAGGTTCATATCTCCTTGAAAGTGGAGTCACAGGTGGACAGGGTGATGAAGAAGGCATTCAGCATGCTTGGTTCATTGGTCAGAACATTGAAGACAGGAGTTGGGACATCTTGAAGTTGTACAAGACATAGGTAAGACAGCACTTGGTTATGGTCATCCTATTATAGAAACGATATTATTAAACTAGAAAGAGTGCAAAAAAAGATTTACCAGGATGCTACTGGGACTTGATGGTTTGAGTTATGAGAGAGAGAGAGAGAGAGAGAGGCTGGATAGACTGGGAGTTTTTTCCCTGGAACAAAATCTGCGATCTTATAAAGGTCTATAAAATAATGAAGGGCACAGATCAGTTAGATAGTCAACATCTTCTGCCAAAGGCAGTGGAGTCCAAAACTAAAAGGTATATGTTTAAGGTGAGAAGGGAGAGATACAAGTGTCCAGAGGAACAATTTTTTCACACAGACGGTGGTGAGTGTCTGGAACAAGCTGCCAGAGATAGTGGTAGAGGTGGGTACAATTTTAGCTTTTAAAAGGCATTGACAATAATTTGGGTATGACGGGTATAGAAGTACGTGGGCCGAACACTGACAATTGGGACCAGCTTTGGGGTTTAAAAAAAGGGCAGCATGGACAAGTTGGGCCGAAGGGCCTGTTTTCATGCTGTAAACCTCTATGAATTCACAGGGAGCAGGTCACTCGACCCTTCAAACTTGTGCCTCCATTCAATAAGACCATGGCTGATCTGACTGTAACCTCAACCCCATATTCCCACCGGGCTCCCCCATAAAGAAATACGGGCCAAATGCAAGTAATGGGACTTAGCTTAATGGTACAAATGGGGCAGCATTGACAAGCTGAGTCCAAAGGCCTGTTTCCATGCTGCAAACCTCTATGACTGACAGAGGAAATCCACACAGACACAGGGAGAACATGCAGACTCTGTCAGACAGTCACCCAAACCTGGAATTGAACTAAGGGTCCCTGGCGCTGAGAGGCAGCAGTGCTAACCACTGCACCACTGTGTTGCCCTAATATAAATTATATAACCCAGGCAGTGAGGGCTTTAAAAGAAGTAGACATATTCAGCCCTTCGAGTTTGCTCCTTCATTCAATCAGATCATGGCTGATCTGTCTCTGGTCTCAAATCCACCTCCCTACCTATTCCCCAAATCCCTTTTTTTCTCCTCAGAAGTACTTAGAACACAGAAACACTACAGCACAAACAGGCCCTTCAGCCCACGAGTTGCGCCGATCACATCTATATCTACCAATCCACAGACCTATCTATAACAGTGATAGCCTTTTTCCTAGGATGGAGAAAGCTAGCACGAGGGGGCACAGCTTTAAATCAAGGGGTGATAGTTATAGGACGGATATCAGAGGTAGGTTCTTTACCCAGAGGGTGGTTAGGGAGTGGAATGCCCTGCCTGCTGCAGTTGTAGATGCGCCAAGTTTGGTGGCGTTTAAGAGGTTAGTTGATAAGTTTATGGAAGAGAAGGGAATGGTTTAGTTTGGAGGGTCATTGCTTTTTACATTGGTCGGCGCAACATCGAAGGCCGAAGGGCCTGTTCTGTGCTGTAATGTTCTATGTTCTATAACCCCCTATCCCATTCGTTTCCATATACTCATCCAGAAGTCTTTTAAAAGACCCCAGCGAGTTTGCCTCAACAACCTCCGACGGCAGCCGATTCCATTCGCTCACCACACTCAGTGAAAAACTTACCCCTCACATCGCTTCTGTATTTGCTTCCCTGCACCTTAAATCTGTGCCCTCTCATAGTGACCATTTCAGCTCGGGGAAATAGTCTCTGAGAGTCCACCCTATCTATTCCTCTCAACATTTTATAAACCTCTATCAGGTCGCCTCTCAACCTACGTCTCTCCAGTGAGAAGAGTCCCAGCTCCATCAACCTATCTTCATAAGGCCTGCCTCCCAATCCAGGCAGCATCCTTGTAAATCTCCTCTGAACCCTCTCAATAGCCTCTACATCCTCCCTATAGTGAGGCGGCCAGAACTGCGCACAATACTCGAAGTGGGGTCTGACAAGGGTCTTATAGAGCTGCATCATTACCTCCTGGCTCCTAAATTCTATACCTCGATTAATGAAGGCCAGTACACCGTACGCCTTCTTGACCACTTCCTCCACCTGCGAGGCCGATTTAAGAGTCCTATGGACGCGGACCCCAAGATCCTTCTGCTCTACAACACAGCTAAGACTCCTACCCCTTATATTGTACTTCTATCTTCTACTTCAAGTGATTCAGACTCCGCGGCAATATGGGGCCAAATTCACGCCCCTCCACGGCAGCATGGTAGCACAGTGGTGCTTCACAGGGCCAGGGACCCGGGTTTGATACCCAGCTTAGATCACTGTCTGTGCAGAGTCTGCATGTTCTTCCCGTGCCTGCATGAGTTTCCTTTGGGTGCTCCGGAAAGATGTGCTGGTTAGGCGCATTGGCTGTGCTAGAATTCTCCCTCAGTGTACCCAGACAGGCGCCAGAGTATGATGGCTAAGGGATTTTCATAGTAACTTCATTGCAGTGTGAACGTAGCCTTACTTGTAACTAATAAATAATAAACTTTACTTTTAAAGTAGTTTAGTTCCTCTTCATCTCAATTTTAAATCTACCACCTCTCATCCTATACCTGTGACCTCTTGTTCGAGACTGCCCCACAAGAAACATTTGGTTTACATTTACTTTATCAGTCCCTTTTAGAATTTTATACCCCTCGTTCAGGTCCCCCCTCATCCTCCTAAACTCCAGCGAGCACAAGCCCAATCTGTTCAATCTCTCCTTACACGCTAACCCTTTAAACCCGGAATCAAACAAGAAATATTTGGGATATAGTCCAGCTTCATAATATACCTTGGGGTTACCCGAACAGTGGGGAAATCATACTACGACGGTACACATCAGAAACACTGTATACAGTTTTGGTCTCCTTGCTTGAGAAGAAGATAAGTCTTACGAGGAAAAGTTGAGCAGGTTTGCACCTGCACACATTGGCATTAAGAAGAGTGAGAGGGGACCTTATTGAAAGATTCTGGGGGGGGGGCAGGGTGCTTGGTAGACACTGAAAGGACATTTCCCCTTGTGGGGGAACCCATTACTTGAGGGGCACAGTTTAAAAAGCAAGTCCATGTAAAACGAAGATGAGGAAGAATTTCTTCCCTCAGAGGGCTATTATCGTCTAGAATCGTCTTCCAGGGAGAGCAGTGGAAGCTGGGTGTCGAATATATTCATGGTGGAGTTTGATACATTTTAGATCGAAGAGGTAATTGAGGGTTATGGGGGAGGGGTGTGTGGCTTGACGGGCTGAATGACCTACTCCTGCTCCCAATTCAGCTCCAGAGCACCGGCCCTGCGCTCAGGCACCAACCGCGATCTCTGCCCCACTCACCTTTACACCCGCAGCAGTGAATGACGAAGTTGAGCAGTTCCAGTATGCCGGCTTCTTTGTCCAACTTGTAAACCTCCAGCCACTCATCGACCAGCGTCTAATGAAGGGACACAGGTCAGTCACACCCACAGCAGGGCCAGTGCACTCACACACACAGGCTCCTTATATCCTACCCCACACCCCCACTGAAAATTGTCAGTCATACCCACACCAGGGGGCCAGTGCTCTCCCTATATCCTTCCCCTACCCTGCATCCCCACACACACTGAAACATGTCAGTCACACTTACAGCAGGATCTGTGCGTTCTCTATATCCTCCCCCTCACCCCCACAAATACATACTGAAACATGTCAGTCACACCTACAAGCAGGGGGCCAGTGCCCTCCCAATATCCTATCCCCCTACCCTGCATCCCCCACACGTACTGAAACATGTCAGTCACACCCACAGCAGGAGGCCGGTGCACTCCCTATATCCTGTGACATTGTGTACAGAATGTAGGCTCTTCCTCCTTTACCGTCTTACCAGCTCCAGGCAGTGCCCCTATTCACAAATCGCTCTTGATCAAACCCCCCACCACCATACAACGTAAATCTTCTCACCTGCCACACAATCGAACACTTATCATCACTCACACCCTGCTGCCATTCCCTCCCCACCCCCCATTCGGGAGAGGTGGGCACTGACCTGCATGGCACTCTTTGCCAGTTTCACTGCCTCAAACAGGTTGTTGCCTTCTTTCTGTTGCTCGGGAGCAGCATCTTTCGCGCTCGCTGCCTGTCGCGCTTTCCTGGGCGGCTGGGAAGAGAAAGGCTGTTTGTAAAGAGTGTCAATTCCCCCAGCGTCCTGCCCCACGCCAAAGCCAGCATCACTGGCGACTGCTCCAACATGACCCAGGGCAGTAGGAAGGGCTTGGACTGAACTGCAGGACAGACCAGGAGCAATCGAGGCTCCAGGATAAGGCCCGCACCCTTTATTACTCACTTCTTGATTTTATTTAGCCCTCCAGGGAATGCAGAGGTGGGCTGGGCCAAATCTAATTGCCCCTAACTGGCCATTTCAGTGAGGCAGTTTAGAGTTAATCCCATTCCTGTAGCTCTGAAGTCGTAAGGATGGCAAATTTCCCTTTTTGGCAACAAATCGCTGATAGTTACCACGGTTACCCCTATGGAGACCAGGTTAGTCACTCATTAGCCAGATTTAAATTCCACCGGTTACCGTGGAGGGATTTATCCCATGTCCCCGACAGCATTAAGCTTTGCTTTTTGAGCCCAGTAGCACTACCCCCATTCCACCAGTCCAGGATCTCTGGATTGATAGCTTTCCATAGTATGAAAGTGCGACAACCAGTTTCCTCACCACCACCCTCCCTCCACCTTTCCTGCTGACCAATCCAGCTGTCCCAACTCTGGTCTGCCTTCTGCCTCCAATCCTTCCATAACCGTGAGGTGTCCTGCACTCAGTGAAGCCAGGTTAAAGGCAAGGGGGTGTGGGAAGAGATAGACAGAGAGCAGCACAAGGCTCACTTTAAAAGGTCAGCCTCCAAAGCACCTCCCACCCAACCCAACCCCCTGGCACTCACCTGAGCCACGCTCTTTGGCCCCCTGGTGCTCACTGACCGCTTACTGGCTTCCAGATCGCTGTCTGAGTGCATGGACCTGTTCTCTTTATCAGCCGACTGGTTATTCTCCGCCAGCACCTGCTTCGGTCTCCGGGAGAGCTGCCAACACAATTGGGAGGACAGGAATGGCAGATGGAAGTTTAATTTAGACAAGTGAGAGGTATACATTTTGATAGACTGAACCAGGGCAGGACTTAATCAGTTAACGGTACATAGAACATTACAGCGCAGTACAGGCCCTTCGGCCCTCGATGTTGCGCCGGCCAGTGGACCCTCTAACCTAAACTATTCCAATATCATCCCTATGCCTATCCACCGAACATTTGAATGCCCCCAAAGTAGGCGAGTCTACAACTGCTGCAATACTCCAAGTGCGGCCGCACCAGAGTTTTGTACAGTTGTAACATAACCTCACGGCTCCTAAATTCAATCCCTCTACCAATAAAAGCTAACACACCGTACGCCTTCTTAACAACTTTATCAACCTGGGTGCCAACTTTCAAAGAGCTATGTACTTGTACCACAAGATCCCTCTGCTCGACAACACTATTAAGGGTCCTTCCATTAGCCCTATATTTCATATGCCTGTTATTCCTACCAAAGTGAATCACCTCACACTTATCCGTATTGAATTCCATTTGCCACCTCACGGCCCAGCTCTGCAACCTATGTCCCTCTGCAAACTGTAATATCCATCCTCGCTGTCTACAACTCCCCCCACTTTGGTATCGTCAGCAAATTTACTAATCCAACCCTCTACACCCTCATCTAGGTCATTTATAAAAATGACAAACAGCAGTGGCCCTAAACAGATCCTTGAGGTACACCACTTGTAACTGCACTCCAGGTTGAATATTTCCCATCAACCACCACCCTCTGTCTTCTATCAGCTAGCCAATTCCTAATCCAAACTGCTAAATCACCTTCAATCCCATTCATCTGCACTTTCTGCAGTAGCCTACCATGGGGAACCTTATCAAACACTTTGCTAAAATCCATATACACTACATCAACTGCCTTACCCTTATCTACCTCTTTGGTCTCCTTCTCAAAAGGGCGTTGGAGAAAGTTATAGAACAAAGAGATCGAGGGACACAGGTTTATAGCTCCTTGAAAGTGGACTCACAGGTGGACAGAGTGGTGAAGAAGGTATTTGACAGGCTTGGTTTCATCGTCCAGAATATTGTATACAGGAGAATACAATACTTGTTAAAGTTGTACAAGACATTGGTAAGGCCACACTTGGAATACCGTGTGCAATTCTGGTCACATTATTATAGAAAGGAAATTATTAAACTAGAAAGTGTGTAGAAAAGATTTACTGGGATGTTCCTGGAAATTGATGTATTGAGTTATAAGTAGAGGCTGGACAGACTAGAACTTTTTTTCCTCTGGAGTGAAGGAAGCTGAGGCATGATCTTACAGAGGTCTGTAAAATAATGAGGGGCATGGGCAAGGTAGATAGTCAATATCTTTTCCCAAAGGTAGGGGAGTCTAAAACTAGAGGGCATAGGTTTAAGGTAAGGGGAGAGATACAAAAAGGGTCCAGAGAGGTAAGTTTTTCACCCAGAGGGTGATGAGCGTCTGGAACAAGTTGCCAGGGCAGTAGTGGAGGTAGGTTCAATTTTTTTTCTTTTAAAAAGCATTTAAAAGGCAGCATACAAAGAGGCCCTTTGGTCCACCATCTTGTCCATGCTGGTGCTTCCTCCATCCCACCAGCTTTTCCATTGATATGCTTCCCTCCTCAATCACTTAGCCAACTTCCTCTCAAATGTTCCTATGCTACTCATCATAGCCATTCCCTATGGGGAATGAAGACGTGCATGTTAGGTGGATCGTCCATGGTAAACTAACCCTCAGATTTTCAAAGATGTGAAGGTTAGATGTATCGTCCATGGTAAGTGCAAGGGGTTACATGGGGTGGGTGGGCCTGGATAAAATGCTCTTCTGCATTGTAGGGATGCTATGAAATCAGGAAGAAGGTGCAGATAAAGGGGAAGTGGAGGGTTCAATACCGAGGAGGGCTGCAACAGGGGACATCAAGAAGCTTGAGGATAAGGGAAAATAAAAATAAAAACACATTTTGGGAAGATTTTCTTTAAAAATTCATTCATGGTATGTGGGCGTCACTGGCTGGGCAGCATGTATTGCCCATCCCAAAGTGCCCCGGAATTGAGTGGCTTGCTAAGCCATTTCTGTCTGCAGTCACATATTAGGCCAGACCTGGTCACGATGGCAGAGTGCAGATCTGTCAGCAAACCAGGCTGCACCAACGCAGGAGGATAATTGATCCGGACCTGCTAAAAGACATAGGTCTCGCTCTCTCTCCAGGGCTGTTCAAAGGCTAGGACTTTGCGAAATGATTTTGAAGAGGAGTCTGAGTCGTTGAAAAATGTTATTTAAATGGGAACTAATTGAAACATAAAATCTGTCCAGTGCACTAGGAGGTCACTCATCCCATTGAGTCCGCACCGACCACCATCCCACACAGGCCCCACGTGTTTATGCTGCTGATCCCCCTGACGCTAGGGCCAATTTAGCCTGGCCAATCCACCTAACCAGCGCATCTTTGGACTGAGAGAGGAAACCAGAGCACCTGGAGGAAACCCACACAGATATGGCAGCATGTACAAACTCCACACAGATAGTGACCCAAGGCCGGAATTGAACCCAAGTCCCTGGCGCTGGTCATGCTAACAACTGTGGCGCCAGGTATAGGTTAGCAATTAAGAATTATATCGCGTGATGTTTAAGTATTGCAATTGTTAAAGTTAAGGTAATCCATTCTCTGTATTTAAACTATTAAAGTTCGTTTTGATAGAAGTTTCCGAGTGTGTCAATAGAATCACATCTGGCAGGAAACACTTTATCCTCACAACAATGCCAAAAAACAAAAAATAAGGTCTCGCCCAATCTCATAATATGTCCTGGGGATTCTGATCTGGTTCCTAACAGATCACACTCATGTTGTTGAAAGAATCTTGGTGTGGTACTGCTGTCCATTCAGACTGTACACCTCTGGCACTACTTGCACATGCTGGAGGCGACTTTTACGTGTTAACTCATCACCTTAGCAGCTGGTGGCAGCCGTGACAAGGAACAACTTCAAGAGAAAATCTTCACTGAAGCATGGACACTCAAGAGAAACAAACTTGCTGGGCTCCAGGAATACAGAGAGAGAGGGTAGCAGGGGCAGACAGGGAGGGGAGTGGAGGTAGAGGGGAATGATCTATCGAGATAGAGTACGTGCAATGAGTCACGTGGCCTCCCCCTCCAGGGGTGGTATTGGGGCACAGTGATTAGCGCTGCTGCCTCAGCCCCTGGGATCCAGGTTTGCTTCCCAGGTTGGGTCACTGTCCATGCAGAGTCTGCGTGCTCTCCCCACGTTTGCATGGGTTTCCAACGGGTGCCCCGGATTCTTCCCACAGTCCGAAAAATGTGCAGGGGCGTTGTCCATGCTAAATTGTTCCTCAGTGTAATCCAAACGAGTGCACTAACTTCACTGCAGTGTAAATGTAAGCCCGCTTGGAACTAATAAATAAACCTTTTCTCTGCGCTATGTTAGTCCTATCTAAAGAAAACAACGTCCTTCACTCACCTCCTCTTGGTCTGGCACTCACCTGAGCTGTGCTTTTCAACCGTGTGGTGCTCACAACCAGCTTACTGGCTTCCTGGTTACTGTCCCGCTTCACTGTTCCTGCCTCCTCCCCCAGGTTCTGGTTACTCTCTGTCAGCACTCGCGTGGGCCTCCTGGAGAGCTGGCAACACACGGGGAGGCTATGAGTATGTGGGGATGGAGGGGAGAAGGAGTTGCATTACACGTGGGGGTGGCACAACTATACGGGGAAGAAGGGTTGCGGTAGACACGGAAGGATGAGCTATGTCCTGACAGGTTTATGTTCCACTCTGAGCTCCTTCAGCATTTCCCAACACCAATAGTTCACAGGCCCACAGACACCTCGTCCAGGACGAGGCACACAAACAGACCGTATCACTTACTCACCAAATGGGAGGAGAAAATAGAAAATATACATGAATACCAGCAGCAGCTGCAGGACGGTTGTAGGGGTTAAATCAGGTTAGACACCAGCACCCTGCAAGAGGCAACATGAGCGTAGTGTACAGAGGCTCCCTGAGGAGCACAGTCACCATAGTGGGAGAGTTGTCACGCTGGAATCAATAATCCAGGATTAAATCAGTCCCACAATCGAACTCTGAATGGATGAAGGTGGGCATTGAGACATGGGGTGGGAGGTAGCGCTGCACCGCCGGGGGGGGGGTCAGCGCCAAGGGAGCACCGCACTGCCGAGAGGGGGTCAGCGCCAAGGGAGCACCGCACCACACCGCCAGGGGGGTCAGCGCCAAGGGAGCACCGCACCACACCGCCAGGGGGGTCAGCGCCAAGGGAGCATCGCACTACCTAGGTGGGGTGTCTGGGTTTCAACTCAGACATGCACCAGCTGATGCGAACGTACAAAGTTCCTCGGCTGGTATTTGAGAGGCAGCAGAGAGTCTCCGGTATCTCACGTAGCGCTGGGAAAAAGCTGATTGCTTGCCATGACCCGTATCATACTTTCCGACAAGGTTCAAGTTGCCTTTATTTGCTGGGAAGTGCCTTTGGGACTCCGAGTTCCCTGGCGGGAGGTGCGAATCTTTCACTGAGCCGGCGTCGCACCCACCTGTGAGGCACTCTTCGCCAGGCTCGCTGGCTGAGCGACGGGGCTGGCCTCCTGCTGCTGCTTGCCTTGATTCTGCTTCTGCGTGGCCACTTTCCTCTGCACCAGCTCACGCCTTGGCCTCTTGGGCTGCTGCAATTACATCCAGACCGCAAGTAGCATGTTATTGCCAGACACTTCGCTGGTCAGCCCTGTCACGGTGTCCGCCGCCACCGCACTTCTTACGCTATCAACGATGGTGTGATTCAAACCCAGGGGGTCCAGGGCTTTTTCCCTAGTTCTCTAGACTAGTGACAATATCACTAGATTGTACAGCTCCTGCATCTTATTCGCACAGTCTACACTTCCCGCCATCTTGGAAAAGCGGCCAACATAATCAAGGACCCCGTGCATCCTGGACATACTCTCTTCCACCTCCGGGGTGGCACAGTGGTTAGCAACTGCTGCCCCTCAGTGCCAGGGACCCAGGTCACTGTTTGTGTGGAGTCTGCTCATTCTCCTTGTGTCTGCGTGGGTTTCCTTCAGTTGCTCCAGTTTTCTCCCACAATCCAAAGATGTGCAGGCTATGTTGATTGACCATGCTAAATTGCTCCTTAATGTCGTGAGGGGGATGGTTAGAACGTAGAACCCTTCAATGCAGAAAGAGGCCTTTCAGCCCATCGAGTCTGCACCGAACACAATCCCACCCAGGCCCTACCCCCATATTCCTACACATTACACCCACTAATCCCTCTAACCTAAGCATCCCTGGATACTAAGGGGCAATTTCTTAGCATAGCCAATCAACCTAACCTGCACATCTTTGGACTGTGGGAGAAAACCGGAGCACTGGGAGGAAACCCACGCAGGCACGAGGAGAATGTGCCAACTCCAAACAGACAATGACCCAAGCTGGAACCAAACCCAGGAACCTGGAGCTGTGAAGCAGCCTTGCTAAACACTGTGCTACCACGCTGCCCACAAGCTAGGGTAAATGCATGGGGATACTGGGATCAGGTCTGGCCTTGGGAATGTGGTCAGTGCAGACTCGATGGGCTGAATGGCCTCCTTCTGAACTGTAGGATCCTATGTTTTTTTCCATTGGGTAAAAGGTACAAGTCTGAGGTCACGTCCTAACCGACTCAAGAACAGCTTCTACCTGCTGCTGTCAGACTTAACAGGACCTACGTTGGACTAAGATGATCTTTCTCTGCACCCTAGCTATGATCGTAACACTACATTCTGCACACTCTCCTCTCCTTCGCTATGAACGGTCTGCTCTCTCTGTATAGCATGCAAGAAACAATACTTTGCACTGTAAACCAATACACGTGGCAATAATAAATCAAATCTGCACTGTATCCCCAGCGATGATGGGTTCCCCCTCCACACTTATTGCTTGTCAACGTCATCAGCACATCCACAAGCTTTGCAGTGGGGATACCAAATCTATGAAAAGTAGCTTTGGTTTCTGTTTGGCCAAGCTACTCAACCAGGGTAGTTTTGCACAGGTACTGTACAACTGGCCACCTGCCTGAAAACCCAGCCCATTGAGCTGTGGCAGTTCCGGCGTTGGACTGGGGGTGGGCACAGTAAGCAGTGTCCACAACACCAGGTTAAAGCCCAACAGGTTTGTTTGGAATCAACGAACTTTCAGAGCACTGCTCCTTTGTCACCCGGTGAACTTATCATGCTCCGGCAGCTGAGCTGGTCACGGAACAGTTTGCCATTCTCAAATCACTGAACTGTGACAAACTCCAGGTGCTTTTCAATCACTCAGCGAGTTGGACAGTTTCACCAGAGGACCTCCCCACAGCCCCCTGCTTCTCCCAAACAGGTGACAGCAAACGCGAGACGGCAACAGAGGGAACGTGTGTACGAGCTGCCGCTGACTCCATTTTCCTGTGCTGTCGATTATTAAACCAAATGCACTGGACGTTGGGCATTACAATGCAAGGGTCGATGGCAAACCGAAGGCAGAGAATGTGATCCCGCTTATTTTTGGTTTGATTTGATTCATTATTGTCACGTATTAAAGGGAAAAGTATTGTTTCTTGCACGCTTTACAGGCAAAGCAGACCGTTCATAGAGAAGGGAAAGCAGAACGTAGTGTTACACTCATAGCTAGGGTGTAGAGAAAGATCAACTTAATGCAAGGTAAGTCCATTCAAAAGTCTGACAGCAGCAGCAGCAGGGAAGAAGCTGTGCTTGAGTCAGTTGGTACGTGACCTCAGATTTTTGTATCTTTTCCCAAAAGAATAAGGTGGAAGAGAGAATGTCCAGGTTGTATGAGATCCTTAATTATGTTGGCTGCTTTAGAACATAGAACATTACAGCACAGAACAGGCCCTTCGGCCTTCGATGTTGTGCCGACCAAAATAAAAAGCAATGCCCCTCCAAACTAAACCATTCCTTCTCTTCCATATACTTATCAACTAACCTCTTAAACGCCACCAAACTTGGCGCATCTACAACTGCTGCAGGCAGGGCATTCCACTCCCGAACCACCCTTTGGTAAAGAACCTACCTCTGATATCCGTCCTATAACTATCACCCCTTAATTTAAAGCTGTGTCCCCTCGTGCTAGCTTTCTCCATCCTAGGAAAAAGGGCTATCACTGTCCACCCTATCTAAACCTCTAATCATCTTATATGTTTCGATTAGGTCCCCTCTTAGCCGCCTCCTTTCTAACGAAAACAACCTCAAATCCCTCAGCCTCTCTTCATAAGACCTGCCCTCCATACCAGGCAACATCCTGGTAAACCTCCTCTGTACCCTCTCCAATGCCTCCACATCTTTCTTATAATGTGGGGACCAGAACTGCACACAATACTCCAAGTGCGGCCGCACTAGAGTTTTGTACAGTTGCAACATGACTTTGCGGCTCCGAAATTCAATAATCTTTGCTAAGGCAGCAGGAAGTGTAGACGGAGTCAATGGATGGGAGGCTGGTTTGTGTGATGGATTGGGCTACGTTCACAACTTCTTGTAGATCCTTGCAGTCTCGGACAGAGCAGGAGCCCGTACCAAGCTGTGATATAGCCAGAAAGAATGCTTCGTATGGTGCACCCGTAAAAGTTGGCGAGAAACATTCCCAAACTCTCTGTTCAAAATTTTTTAAACTATTGGGCCGAAAGTCTCACAACGCCCACCCAGAGCAGACAGCCCTGAGCTGCCACACTTACCGGGACCGTTCGTGGGGCAGAGGCCAAATGTTTCTTCCCCTTCTTCAGAGTGTCCTCGAAATCACTCCCACTGTCTGACTCCGATTCACTTGTCACGTCGCTAGGAGAAAGCGGGAGGCAAGTTAGATCCCTGAGGATTGTTGTGCGGAGGCAGTGCCTGGTCTAAAACGAGGGCAAGGCGTAGGAGCAGGAGGTGAGAGGGGGACGCTGGGTCGCCTAGCTTCCAGCTCTCCTGGGGAGGGGGATTCAAAGTAAAAGCAGACAAAGGGAGAATGCGCAGACTCCGTACAGAGAGTGACCCAAGCCGGGAATCGAACACGGGCACTGGAAAGCTGACTGCTATGCCACCAAGCCATCCCATTTCAAGGCGATGTAGTAAATTACAGGGTAATAATGCAGGCTAACAATTTGGGTAAGGATAATCTTGGGAGTACGAGATCAGAAACCCCAAGGTACGTTATGAAGTTAGACTTGACCCCAGCTGTCAGCTATTTGGCATTAGTGTGAAGACCATAAGCCACGGAGCAGATTTAGAACATAGAACATTACAGCACAGAACAGGCCCTTCGGCCTTCAATGTTGTGCCGACCAAAATAAAAAGCAATGCCCCTCCAAACTAAACCATTCCCTTCTCTTCCATATACTTATCAATTAACCTCTTAAACGCCACCAAACTTGGCGCATCTACAACAGCTGCAGGCAGGGCATTCCACTCCCTAATCACTCTTTGAGTAAAGAACCTACCTCTGATATCCGTCCTATAACTCATACCCCTTAATTTAAAGCTGTGTCCCCTCGTGCTAGCTTTCTCCATCCTAGGAAAAAGGCTATCACTGTCCACCCTATCTAAACCTCTAATCATCTTATATGCTTCAATAAGATCCCCTCTTAGCCGCCTCCTTTCTAACGAAAACAACCTCAAATCCTTCAACCTCTCTTCATAGGACCTGCCCTCCATACCAGGCAACATCCTGGTAAACCTCCTCTGTACCCTCTCCAATGCCTCCACATCTTTCTTATAATGTGGGGACCAGAACTGCACACAATACTCCAAGTGCGGCCGCACTAGAGTTTTGTACAGTTGCAACATGATGCTGCGGCTCCTAAATTCAATCCCCCTACCAATAAAAGCTAAGACTCCATATGCCTTCTTAACAACTTTATCCACTTGACTGCCTACTTTCAGGGATCTATTGACACATACACCAAGATCCTTCTGTTCCTCAACACTATTAAGAGCCCTACCATTAGCCCTATACTCTACACATTTATTGTTCCTGCCAAAGTGCATTACCTCACTCTTGGACTTTTTAGGACTCTTGGCCCATCAAGTCTGCTCTGCCATTCAATCATGGCTGATACTTTCCTCATTCCCTGAAGGCTGTGCTCCCTGCCTTTTAAAGTTAGGGAACACAGATTTTAGGACTCTCTCTCTCAGGCACAGAGAATTATGTCTATTTGGCACGGTAGCGCAGCGGTTAGCACTGCTGCTTCACTGCTCCAGGGACCTGGGTTCCATTCCCGGCTCAGGTCGTTGTCTGTGTGAATTTTGCACATTCTCCTCGTGTCTGCGTGGGTTTCATTCGGTTTCCTCTCACAGACCAAAAGATGCTCGGGTTACGTTGATTGGCCATGATAAAATTGCCCCCCAAGTGTCTGGAGATGCATAGTTTAGAATGGATTAGTAGGTAAACGTACAGGGATATGGGGTCGGGCCTGGGTAGGATTGTATTCACTGCAGACTCGATGGGCCGAATGGCCTCTTTCTGTACTTTAGAGTTTCTACGATTCTATTCCCCTGACTGTATTGTCCCCTGCTACCAGCACATTCCTATTTACATCCACCTGAATGCCTTACTGCCCAAATCACGGTGTCAGAGCCAAGCGGCAATAAAATCATTATAACAAGGATCAGGAGTAAGCCATTCAGCCCCTCGAGCTGCTCTGCTATTTAATCCAATCATGGCTGATCTCAGCTTGGCCTCAACTCCACTTTTCTGCCCGTTCCCCAAAACCCCAAAACCCATTATCAATTAAAAATCTGTCCATCTCCTCCTTAAACGTACTCAGTGTCCCGCCATCCACCGCGCTCTGGGCCAGTGAATTCCACAGATTCACCACTCTGAGAGAAGTAGTTTCTCCTCATCTGCTTTAAATCTGCTACCCCTTCTCCTAAAACTTGTTCCAGATTTCCCCACAAGAGGAAGCATCCTACCTATGTCTGCGTTGTCCATCCTTCTTCTCACCTCGTACACCTCAACTAGATCATCTCTCACTGTTCTAAAATCTCGAGTATCGGCCTAAACTGCCCAACTTCTCCTCACAAGACGAATTCCTTATCTCTGGACAGGAGCATGGGATTAGAAGTGAGCTAAGCCACCAGAGGAGTTCTGGATTACATCAAATCTAAAGACATGCTGGTTAGGTGGATTGGCCATGCTAAATTGTCCCTTAGTGTCCAAAGATGTGCAGTGTGGCCGAATTGGCCATGCTAAATTGGCACTTGATATCCAAAGGTGTGCAGCGTGGGTGGATTGACCATGCTAAATTGCCCCTTGCTATCCAAAGGTGGGCAGGAGGATTAGCAGGTAAATACACGGTTACAGGAATACAACCCCAGTAAAATGCTCTGTCAGAAAGTTGGTGCAGACTCAATGGGCCGAATGGCCTTCTGCACTGCAGGGCAGGAAGGGAGCACAGTAGCTAACCTCCCAGCGCTAAGGACCCAGATTCAATTCTGGCCATGAGTCACGGTCTGAGAGTTTACTTTGCACATTCTCCCTGGGTCTGCGCGAGTTTCCTGCGGATGCTCCCGGTTTCCTCCCACAGTCCGAAAGACACACGGGTTCAGTGGCTTGGCTGCGCTAAATTGCCCCTCAGTATCAAAGGGACAGCAAGGTGAATATATGGATTTACAGGTCCAAATTCTGGAGTTGGGATGGGGTATTTAGTGAGGGGGGTGGGGGGGGGATGAAATCCAGGAGTCTGCTGGTTTGCCTGATTAGTCTAGAGGTAACAAAAGCATCGATGGGGGTTTCAGCTGACGCAACAGGAAAAGGGTGTGTGGAGACATCTAAGGAAAGACTGAAAACAATTTGCTGGTGCGATGACGTCCAGATATCCAGTCTGCTTTCTCCAACAGCACCATGGGGTCTTTGCCAGTCACTTGAATTGGCTAATGGCTGGGGGGGTGTCTTCCATTTTCCCAGCGGCAGTGTGAGGGAGAGAGCAAGGCTGATTGGGAGTGAAGCAAGCTGAGGTGAAGCTATTCAGCCTGTGGTATAGGGAGGCAGCAGAGTGCCTCAGGGAAAGAGTGCAAACCACACACCCCCCCCCCCTCCCAGCCCCAGATATCGGGACCGAACCCACACCCGCCGCCTCACCCACTTACTCAGAATCAGAATCCTGTCCCCCACCCAGCAGCAGCTCTGCCACCTGGTGCCCACGGAAATAGGTGGGGCTGGAATACTGTGATCTCGGCAGCTCCGAAACACTCAGAGGAGACATGGTGACCCCTGTTTTGGAGCCGGGGGAGACTTTCCTCGACCTTAACACCGGCATGACTGTGAGATCTGCGAACCAAAGAGAAAGTTAAGAGTTAGTGACACAGAAACATGAGGAGGGCAGGGCTAGGTTCTGTCTGTCTGTCACAAGTTCTCCCTGTATCTCCCACACTCCTCCTTTAACGTGATCTCCCAATCCCTCCCCATCTCACTCCTCCTCTGCCCACCGTCTTCCTGCTGCTCCCAATCCCTCCGCCTCTTTCCCAAACACCCTCCTCCCCATCTCTTCACCAGCCCCCATCACCCGCCCGTGTCCTTCCAACTACCCTCACCATCTCCCTTCCAGCCCGTCCCCATCTCACTCCCAATTCTCTTGACCCACCTCCTCCACGCTGACACCCATCTACCTCCCAAGCCATTCCACCCTCCCCATCGCCCTCCAGATCCCCTCCTCATCATGCCCTTTATTTTCCAACGGGACTTTTCACTGTACATTCATACATGTAACCAAAATAAATCAAACCCCGCTCCCAATCCACCATCCATTTCAGACCCGCTCATCTCTTCAATGTCTCTCTGTCTTGCTCACTTGTCTACCTCCCACTTTATATTTAGATATAAATGCTGTATTTTTACCTCACTGTTCTTCCCTCTCTATTATATGACATTATATTTTATATTTAGATATAAATACTATATTTTTACGTCACTGTTACTCTCCTTCTTTGTATGCTATGCAATATTATATTTTACATTTAGATATAAATTCTGTATTTTTTACATCACTGTTTCCCCTCTCTCTATATTATGAGATTATATTTTATACCTAGACATAAATGGTGTATTTTTTTACCTCTGTTCCCCCCCTCTGTATAATATATGAGATTATATTTTATATTTAGATATAAATGCTGTGTTTTTACCTCACTGTTACTCTCCCTCTGTGTATTTATATTTTATATTTAGATTTAAATACTATATTTTTACCTCACTGTTCCTCTCTCTCTCTGTATATTATATGATATTTTATATTTTATATTTAGATATAAATACTATATTTTTACCTCACTGTTTTTCTCTCTCTCTCTCTGTATATTATATGATATTTTATATTTAGATATAAATACTATATTCTTACCTCACTGTTTTTCTCTCTCTCTCTCTCTTTCTGTATATTATATGATATTTTATATTTAGATATAAATACTATATTCTTACCTCACTGTTTTTCTCTCTCTCTCTCTGTATATTATATGATTTTTTTTTGTTTTTTTTTTTTTTTGTTTTTTTTAATTTAGATTAAATACTATATTTACCTCACTGTTTCTCTCTCTCTTTTTTTGTATTTATATTTTTTTTGTTTTTTTTTTGTTTTTTTTTTTTTGTTATATTTAGATATAAATACTATATTCTTACCTCACTTTTTTCTCTCTCTCTCTCTTTTCTGTATATTATAGTATTTTATATTTAGATATAAATACTATATTCTTACCTCCTGTTTTTCTCTCTCTCTCTCTGTATATTATATGATATTTTATATTTAGATATAAATACTATATTCTTACCTCACTCTTCCTCTCTCTCTGTTTGTCTCTTTTGCCGCGCTCCGAATCTGGCGCCAAACATCCGCGCCGACGTCACCGCGTTTTGACGCAGAACCACCCCCCGCAGCCATCTTTCTGCCGGGCGTTAATAGTCTCCAGTGTCTGCGGCCATCTTTCTGCCTGGCAGCAGCGAGATACCGCTCTGTGCCGCCATCTTTTTGCCTGGCATTTTGTGTACTGAAGGCTTCTGTTTCCCTGGCAGCAAAGCACTTCCGCTGAGTGCGGCCATCTTTTTGCCTGGCAGGTGTGCGCTCCAGCTGAGTGCAGCAATTTTTTTTCTTGCCTGGATGTTTTTCTCTCCAAATGTCTCCGGCGATCTTTTTGCCTGGCAGATGTTTTTTTTGCTGGGGTGGGAGGCAAGCACTGTCGCCATTTTTTTGACCGGCAGTAAATGCGCTGCTTGCATGGGGGCGTTGGACTGGGGTAAACACAGTAATAAGCCTCACAACACCAGCTCAAACTGCAACAGGTTCATTCTGTAGCGAACGCTTTTGCTTTGCTTCTTTGTCAGATGAGTTGGAGTTGTGTTCACAGACAGGATATACAAAGACACACAGTCAACTTACATGATTGCAATATGAGTCTTAAAAGTGCAGACAATGTGAGTGGAGATAGCATTAAACATAGGTCAAAGACATGTGTGTTGTCTCCAGACAGGACAGTTGGTGAGATGTTGAAAGCCCAGGCAAGTCACGGGGGTTACAAAGAGTATGACTTGAAAAAAATTGAAAAATTTGCTTATTTGTCACAAGTAGACTTACATTAACACAGCAATGAAGTTACTGTGAAAATCCCCTTGCCGCCACAATCTGGTGCCTGTTCGGGCACACAGAGGGAGAATTTGGCATAGCCAATGCACTTAAACAGTACATTTTTCGGACTGTGGGAGGAAATCCAGGCAGACACAGAGAGAATGGGCAATTCCCGCACAGACAGTGACGCAAGCCAGAAATTGAACCCAGATCCCTGGTGCTTGAGGCAGCACTTAATAATCCTTCATATTCAGTCAGTGTAAACATCCTTTTAGTGGCAGTTAGCATAGCTCCTTCACAGCGCCGGGGATCTAGGTTTGATTTGCAGCTTGGGCCACTGTCTGTGTGGAGTCATAGAAACAAAAGAATTCCTACAGTGCAGAAAGAGGCCATTTGGCCCATCAAGTCTACACCAACCATAATCCCATCCAGGCCCCATCCGCACATCCCCAAACATGTACCCGCTAATCCCTCTTATCAATGCATCCCAGAACACCCATGGACAATTTTTTAGCCTGGCCAATCTACGTAACTGGCACATCTTTAAGCTCTGGGAGGAAACCTGACCACCAAGAGGAAACACGCAGACATGGGTAGAATGTGGAAAATACACACAGTGGAGTCTGCATGGGTTCCCTCCGGGTGCTCCGGTTTCCTCCCACAGACTGAAAGACGTGGTGGTGAGGGTGCATTGGCCGTGCTAAACTCTCCCTCCGTGTACCCGAACAGGCGTAGGAGTGTGACGACTAAGGGATTTTCACAGTAACTTCATTGCAGTGTCAATGTCAGCCGACTTGTGAAACTGATAAATAAACTTCCTACATGTCCAGTGAGGGTAAAACGCCCTTTCGAAACTAAAGCCAAGAACAACTGGAAGCAACCACTGACAGGAGAGTCACGCCCACAAGCTGCGTCCTTCCTTTCCCCATTCATCCTGCCAGTATCCAAGATGGCGGAGAGAATGGCCAGCCTGCAAAAGAAGGCGCGGAGTATTGCCATTACCAAAGATGGCGGAGACACGGGCCAGGAGGCCAAAGATGACGCATCGTATTGCCAGTACCAAAGAGGGCGGAGAACATTGACAGCAAGCCAAAGATAGCGGAGATCACTGCCAGTAGTAAAGATGGCGGGAGAGAGCGCGATGTGCTTCTGCGCAGACATTAAATCTGACCGCTGACCCGGAAGGGAAAGGAAGTGGAGCCAAAATGGAGGCGATTGTTAACGAAAACATCTCTCCGGAGGATCTAATGGTGAGAAAAAACAGATCAAAAAATCATATGTAATATATATATATATATATATAGAAAGAAGAGAGAGCGATAGGGGAGGAGGAGGAAAAAAAAAAACGGAAAAAAAAAAAAAAAAAAAAAAAAAAAAAAAAGAAACCGGGAAAAAAAAAAAAAAAAAATGAAAAAAAAAAACTGAAAAAAAATAAAAAAAAAAAAAAAAAAAAAAAAAAAAAAAACATAACAAAACGGGGGGAAAAAAAAACAAAAAACAAAAATAAAAAAAAAAAAAAAAAAAAAAAAAACAAAGACGGTAAAGGGAAAAAAAGACAAAACAAAGAGAACCCACGAAACCACACGAAAAGAAAAAAAAACGACGGGAAAAGAAAAAGAAAAAAGTAAAAAAAAAAAAACAAAAAAGAAAAAAAAAAAAAAAAACCAAAAAAATAAAAAAAAAAAAAATAAAAAACGGGGTATAAAAAAAAAACACCAACGAAAAGACGAAAAAACGTAAAAAAAGAAAAAAAAAACAAAAAAAAACAAAAAAAAAAAAACGGAGAAAAAAAGAACGGACGGAGACGGGGGAAAAACAGCTAAACAAACGAAAAAAAAAAAAAAAAAACCAACAAAAACACAAAAAAAAAACAAAAAAAAGGGGGGAGGGGAGGGGAGGGGACCGGATGGGGGAGGGGACGGAGGGAGAGGGGAGGGGAGGGGGGAGGAGGGGGGGGGAGGGGAGGGGACGGAGGGGAGGGGACGGAGGGGGAGGAGGGGGGGAGGGGGGGAGGGGGGAGGGGAGGGACGGGGGGAGGGGGGGACGGAGGGGGAGGGTGTGGGGAGGGGACGGAGGCGGAGGGAGGGGACGGAGGGGAGGGGGGGGAGGGGGACGGAGGGGAGGGGAGGGGACGGAGGGGGGGGCGGGGGGTGGGAAGGGGACGGGGGGAGGAGGGAGAGAAGGGGGAGGGGATCGGGGGGGGACGGAGGGGGGAGGGGACGGGGGGACGGAGGGGAGGGGAGGGGGGAGGGGACGGGGGGGAGAGGGGACGAGGGGGGGGGGGAGGGGACGAGGGGGGGGAGGGGACGAGGGGGGGGGAGGGACGGAGAGGGGGAGGGGGGAGGGGACGAGGGGGGGGGGACGGGATGGGAGAGGGGGGGATGGGACGGGGGGATTTAGAGGGGGGGAGGGGGAGGGGGGGGAGGGGGGAGAGGGAGGGGAGGGACGGGGGGGAGGGGAGGGGAGGGACGGGGGGCGAGGGGAGGGAGGGGGGAGAGGGAGGGGGAGGGGGAGGGGAGGAGGGGGTGGGGAGGAGGGGAGGGGGGAGGGGGGAGGGAGGGGGGGAGGGGGGAGGGAGGGAGGGAAGAGAGGGGGAGGGGACGGGGGGGAGGAGGGGAGGAGGAGGGGGGGGGAAGGGGGGGGTGCGGGGAGAGGGGGGGGCGGGGAGAGAGGGGAGGGAGGCGAGGGGGGAGGGAGAGGGGAGAGGAGGGGGGGGGAGGGGGAGGGGAGGAGGGGGGGGAGGGGGAGGGAGGATGTGGCGGGGGGGGGGAGTGGAGAGGGGATGCGAGGAGGGAGGGAGGGGGGAGGAGGGGGGAGGAGGGAGAGGAGGGGGGAGGGAGGGAGAGGGAGGGAGGGAGTGAGGGGGAGGGATGGGAGGGGGGCGGGAGGGAGGGAGAGAGAAGGGTCTGGGGGAGGGGGGGGGGAGGGGAGGGGGGGGGGGGGAGTGGAGGGGGGGGGAGAGGGAGGGGGGGGGAGGGGGGGGTGCGGGGGGGGGGGAGAGGGGGGGGGAGGGGGGGGGGTGGGGGCGGGTGGAGGGAGGAGGGGGGGGGGGGGGCTGGGAGGGGGGGGGGGGGGGCGGGTGGGAGGGGGGGAGGGGGAGGGGGGGGGGAGGGGGGAGGAGAGGGAGGGGGGAGGGGAGGGAGGTGTGGGGGGGGGGGTGGGAGGGAGGGCGCGGGAGGGGGGGGGGGGGGGGAGGGGGGGGGGACGCGGAGGGGGGGGGGGGGGGGGGGGAGGGAGAGGGGGGGGGGGGGTGGGGGAGGGAGCGGAGGGAGGGGATGGGGGAGAGGGGGGGGGGGGGGGGGGGGGTGGGCCGAGACGGGAGGGGGGGGGGGCGGGAGGGGAGAGAGAGGGTGGGGGGGGGGGAGAGGAGGGTGGGGGGGAGGGAGAGAGGAGAGGGAGGGGGGGGGGTGGGAGGGGAGGGGAGGGAGGGGGAGGGGGGGAGGGGGGGGGGGGGGGGGAGGTGGGGAGGGGGGGGGGGGGGGGGAGGGCGGGGGGGGGGGGGGGGGTGGTGGGGGGGGGGGAGGGGGGGGGGGGGGGGGGGGGGGGGGGAGGGGGGTGGGGGGGGTGGGGACCCCGGCCCCCCCCCAGGAGGAGAAGGAGTCGGAGGGGGGGGGGAGGGCGCCCGGGGAGGCCCGGGGAGAGGGAGTGGTGGGGGGGGGGGACTGGGGGGGAGAGAGGGGGAGGGGGGGTGGGGGCGGGGGGGGGGGGGGAGGGTGGGAGGGGGGGGAGAGGGTGGGGGGGGGGGGAGGGGTGGAGGGGGGGGGGAGGGGTGGGGAGAGGGAGCGGTGGGGTGGGTGGGGGGAAGTGGGGGGGGGGGGGGGAGGGGTGGGGAGGAGGGGTAGGAGGCGAAGGAGGAGGGGGAGGAGGGACGGGAGAGGAGGAGGGGGAGAGGGGAGGAGAGGAGGAGGGGGGAGAGGAGAGGAGAGGAGGAGGGGGGGGAGGGAGAGGAGGAGGAGGTGAGAGAGGGGGGGGGAGGAGGGAAGGGGGAGGTGAGGGAGAGGAGGGGGGAGGGAAGAAGAGGGGAGGAGGAGGGAGAGGAGTGGGGCGGGAGAGGAGAGAGGAGGGGGGGGGGAGGAGAGGGGGGGGAGAGGAGAGGAGGGGGAGGGAGGGAGAGGAGGGGGGAGGGAGGGAGAGGAGGGGGGAGGTGGGGTGGAGGAGGGACGAGGAAAGGGAGGGAGGGAGAGAGAGGGGGGTAGATGGGAGGAGGGGGGGGGAGAGAGAGAAGGAGGGAGGGGGTGGAGGGGACGATAGGAGGAGGGAGGGAGAGAGAGGAGGGGTGGTTGAAAGAGAGAGAGGACGAGGGAGTTGATGAGTGGACGAGAGAGAAAAGAGATGGGAGTGGGTAAGTTGGGGGGTGGGGGGAGAGAGCGGGGAGGTGGGGGACTGGTGGGGAGGGGAGAGGGAGAGAGACAGGAGGGGGTGGGAGGGAGGCTGTGGGGGACGGGGAGAGGAGGAGGGAGACGTGGGCGGCGGGGGAGGGAGAAGGGGGTGGGGGACAGGGTGAGGGAAGAGAGAGGAGAGGGGGTATGTAGAGGGGGGAGGGAGAGAGTGGGGGGTGAGGGAGGGCCAGGGAAGGGGAGAGGAGACGAGGGGAGAGGAGGAGGGGGACGGAGGGTGAGAGAGAGTGGAGGTGGGGGGGAGGGAGAGAGAGGGAGGGGAGATGGGGGGAGAGAGGGATGGGGGGGAGAGAGAGAGAGGGGGGAGGTGAAGGGGATGGGGAGAGGAGGGGGGCAAGGGAGCAGAGAGAGAGAGGTGGGGGACGGGGGGGAGAGAGAGAGGTGAGGGACGGGGAGGGGAGAGAGAAGAGAGAGGTGGGGGGGAGGGAGAGGTGGGGGACGGGGAGGGGAAGAGAGAGGTGGGGGGGGGGGAGAGGTGGGGTGGGGGGGAGGGGAGCATGAGAGAGAGGGGGGGGGGGAGGGAGAGGTGGGGGACGGGGAGGGAGAGAGAGGCGGGGGGGAGATGGTGCGAGAGGGGGGAGAGAGAGAGAGAGGGGACGGGGGGAGGGAGAGGTGGGGGACGGGGGAGGGGAGCGAGAGGTGGGGGGGTAGAAGGAGAGTTGGGGAGACGGGGGGAAGAGAGAGAGAGAGGTGGGGGAAGGGTGGGGAGAGAGGTGGGGGATGGGGGGGGAGAGAGGGGGGCCGGGAGAGGTGGGGGGGAAGAGAGAGGTGGGGGACGGGGGGGAAGAGAGAGAGAGAGAGACGGGTGGGGGATGGGGGGACGAGGAGAGAGGTGGGGGGAGAGAGAGAGGTGGGGGGGAAAGAGGAGGTGGGGGGGGGGGAAGAGAGAGAGAGAGGTGGGGGACGGGGGGGAGGGGGGGAGAGAGAGGGGGGTGGGGGCGGATGGGGGAGACGGGGGCGGGGTGGGGAGAGGAGAAGAGGTGGGGACGGGGGGGAGAGAGAGAGGTGGGGGAACGGGGGGGAGAGAGAGAGTGGAGAGAGGGGGGGGAGAGGTGGGGGGGAGAGAGAGGTGGGGGAGGCCGGGGCAGCGAGGGGGGGGGAAGGGGAGAGAGAGAGGTGGGGGAGGGGGTGGGCGAGAGAGAGAAGAGAGGAGGGGGACGGGGGGGGAGAGAGAGAGGCGGGGGACGGGGGGGGAGAGAGAGAGGAGGGGGACGGGGGGGGAGAGAGAGAGGAGGGGGACGGGGGGGTGGAGAGAGAGAGGGGGACGGGGGGGAGAGAGGTGGAGGGGGGGAGAGAGAGAGGTGGGGGGGGGGGGAGAGAGGGGGGACGGAGGGGTGGGAGAGAGAGAGAGGTGGGGGAAGGGGGGGGAGAGAGAGAGGAGGAGGGGGAGCCGGGGGGGAGGGGGGGGGGGACGGGGGGGAGAGATTGGGAACGGGATAAAATTGGGGGCGAACGGAGGTTTGGAGAGCGAGGGGGGGACGAGAGGTGCAAGATAGAGAGGGAAGAAGGATGGGTAGCGAGAGAGGAAGAGGAGGTGAGTGTTTGTTTTGACAGTGTGCTTGTGATGCATCGACAGAAGTTTGAGCGGAAATACAACGCGGAACTGAAGCAGGGTTCCCTTTCCAAGTCCACCCAGTTTGAATATGCCTGGTGTCTGATTCGCAGTAAATACTCGGCTGACGTCGTCAAAGGAGTTGTCATCCTGGAGGGTGAGTTCTACCCAGATCAGGCCCACTTCGTCCTGATGGGCTAGTCATTGGCAACAGGGGAGGGAGGGGGCAGAGTGGTGTCGGGGGAAGGGGCTGGTGGTGCTGGTGGGGCGGGGCTGCCGAGTGGAATCTGGGGTTGAGAGGGTGTCAGAGTAGGGTCCTTGGGATGGGGGGGGGGGGTGTGGAAAATGTGTAGAGTGGGGTCTGTGGAGTTGGTGGGGGATGCAGAGCCGGGGTCCATGGGGGTGGAGGGGGTGTCCAGAGTGGGGCCCTGAGGAATTGGGGGGGTGTATCAGAGCGAGGTCCGGGGAGGGGGTGTAGTGTCAGTGTATCAGAGCGCGCCGGAGGCGATGTGTCAGAAGGGTATCGGGTGGGGGGGATGTGTCAGAGCAGGATCGGGGGGGGAGAGTGGAGTCCAAAGGGAGTGTCCGATGGGGGCCGGTTTGGTGGGGAGGGAGGGGGTGTGGGGGGGTTATTGGGTGATATCCCTGAAGATTCAGTAGGGTATTGGGGAACATTGTTTTACTCAATGGGATCTGGGGACGGAGAACATCCTGTCCAGGGATGAGTCGGTGCTGGGGATTGGGAACGTCCTGTCCAGGGAGGGAGTGGGAGCTGGGGATCAGGAACGTCCTGTCCAGGGATGAGTCGGTGCTGGGGATTGGGAACGTCCTGACCAGGGAGGGAGTGGGAGCTGGGGATCAGTAAAGCCCTGCCCAGGGAGGGAGCGGGAGCTGGGGTGGGATCATAAGCCCTGCCCAGGGAGGGAGCGGGAGCTGGGGATCAGTAACGCCCTGCCCAGGGAGGGAGCGGGAGCTGGGGATTGGGAACGTCCTGACCAGGGAGGGAGCGGGAGCTGGGGATTGGGAACGTCCTGACCAGGGAGGGAGCGGGAGCTGGGGATCAGTAACGCCCTGCCCAGGGAGGGAGCGGGAGCTGGGGATCAGTAACGCCCTGCCCTGGGAGGGAGCGGGAGCTGGGGATCAGTAACGCCCTGCCCTGGGCGGGAGTGGGAGCTGGGGATCAGTAACGCCCTGCCCTGGGCGGGAGTGGGAGCTAGGGATCAGTAACGCCCTGCCCAAGGAGAGAATGGGAGCTGTGTATGGGGAACGTACTGTTCAGGGAAGGAGTGGGAGCTGTGGGTGGGGAATATACTGTCCAGGGAGGGAGTGGGGGCTGGAAACCTGAGCATCTTTAAAACTTGTGGATCAGCAGCTGAGAATATGCCAATGTTCGGGGAATGGGGCAGGATTATTAATGATGCTGAGCTGTTGTGGGAGTGAAGGGATTTTCCGGTGCCATCCCACTCACTTTGATTCTGCAATTCTCTTTCTCACCTCATTCCCTCTTGTCCTCCCCACTGCTCACTTTGCCTCCTGTATCCCCCTCTGGCTCTCCCCTCACCCCACCTCCACCCCCCGGTCTGAACAGAGTTGTACCCTGCCGCCTCGAAAGAAGAGCAGCGAGATTATATCTTCTACCTGGCCGTGGGGAATTACCGGCTAAAGGTGAGTGTGTGAAAAGATCTAGCTCTGTGCCAAAACCGTTCACCCAGCTGAGGGGTGGGGGGGGGAGGCGGGGGGAGATCAGCTGCTTCACCCAGCTAGGGCGATGTTTGGAGGGGAGTGCTGGGGGTTGCAAATCTACCTGCAGTAATTTGTGGGCGGTACGGTAGCACAGTGGTTAGCACTGCTGCTTCACAGCTCAGTAAAGTTTTGCAACACCAATCACATGAGTGCCTCTGCAGATCAGAACACTGCATTTGCCTGACGAAGGCACAACATAATGTCGAAAGCTCGTGGATTTACTATCAAATAAATTGGTTGGATTTTAAATTGGTGTTGCAAAACGTTACTGAGTTTACCCCAGTCCAACGCCGGCATCTCTACATCATGGCTTCACAGCTCCACAGTTCGATTCCCGGCTCGGGTCACTGTCTGTGTGGAGTTTGCACATTCTCCTCGTGTCTGTGTGGAGTTTGCACATTCTCCTCGTGTCAGTGTGGGTTTCCTCCGGGTGCACGAGTTTCCTCCCACGGTCCAAAGATGTGCAGGTTAGGTTGATTGGCCATGCTAAAATTGCCCCTTAATGTCTCGGGATGTGTCGGTTAGAGGGATTAGTGGGTATAATATGGAGGTAGGGCCTGGATAGGGTTGTGTTCAGTGCAGACTTGATGGGTTGACGGGCCTCTTTCTGCACTGTGGGATTCTATGATCTGTGATCTAACTCCTGGGATGCAACTCCATGTGGAGCGATGGGATGGGTGTGGGGAATCCGGCCGGGATGGGGGCGATGGGGTGGGGCCGGGGAATCCGGCCGGGGGTGATGGGGGAAATACTGACAAAACAGCTGCTCTCCCCCCCACCACCCTTGGCTGCTCTGCTCTCCCTTCCCCTCCTCCCCTTAGCTGCTTTCGCCATTCCCCCCCCCACCCTCCTCTCCTGGACTGCTCTCTGCTACCCCCACCTGGGCCACACCCCCGCCTTCCCCCAAACCGCCGGGCTGCTCTCCCCCAAGCGCATTCTGCTGTGCCCTCTTATCACCCTCCCAGCTCGGTGCACGAGCGCTGTCTGTCTGTCCCTCTCTTTGCCCCCCTCCCTCCTCAGCGCCACGCTCCCCCTCACTCCACCCCCACTGCTCGCTCGCTCGTCCCCCCCCCCCCCCCCCCCCCCCCCCCCCCCCCAGCTGCTACCTTTGTGCACCTCCCCACTCCCCCACCCCCACCCCCGGGACCTTGCCGCCCCCGATCCTCTCTGATTTGCTGCTGTAAATTTCAGGAATATGAGAAAGCTCTGAAGTTTATCCGCACCATGTTGAAGAACGAACCGACCAATCAGCAGGGATTGGAGCTGGAGAAACTCATCGATAAAAAGATGCAGCGAGGTGAGGAAGTGGGGGGAGGGGGTCACTGGGTCGAGGGAGACACCGGGATACTGGGGGCGGTGGGGCGAAGGTGTACGGTGGGGGGGGCCCTGGGGCGAAGGGGGGGCAGCGGGATACTGGGGGCACCGGGGCAAAGGGTGGGGCGAATGTGTAGGTGGGGGGGCACTGGGGCGAAGGGGGCGCGGGATATGGGGGCACCGGGGCAAAGGGTGGGGCGAAGGGTACGGTGGGGGGGGGCACTGGGGCGAAGGGGGGGCAGCGGGGGGCAGCGGGATACTGGGGGACCGGGGCAAAGGGTGGGGCAAGGTGTACGGTGGGGGGGGGGCACTGGGGCGAAGGGGGGCAGCGGTCAGTCCCTCCCCCGGATTGGCATCGAGCATCCAACAGACCAGCACCTGGAGTGGCCATTGACCTCTGGGGCACCGAGGGGCCAGAGAGAGATTTGTTCTCAAACGAAATAGACCGGAGCTGTTCCAGTCCTGGATCCACTTCTCCGTTCCCCAAGTTGGGGGGGCAGAATGTTTTTTCCTTCCCATGTCCCAGCCCTGTCCGATTTCCAGCTTCACCGCTCTGTCTTCACCAGCCTGCATGTGGCCTCTGGCACCTCATGGACTATCGAGTGCCCCTGAGCCTCATTGAACCTCAGTGCTTTCAACCTGTGGAGAGAGGGTGTGGGGGGGTGGAAATGCACCATCACAAGCCCACCCCCCCCCTCCTCCCCGCCACTCCCCTCAGGAATAGTAGCTGAGGGGACAGAGAGAACTGAAGCTTCTCTGGGAAGCGGGGGTGGGGGGTGGCGGAGCAGGGGAACGCTGAGGCAGGAGCAGGGACGGAGGGAGAGGAAGTCCCTCACACACTCTGCTCCTGCCTCCCCTCCCTCCTATGTGCCTCTTGTCCTTTGGAGGCCTCTTGCACTCCTCCACTTGTCGCAGTCCCTCTGACCCGTCTCCCCACCCAGCCAGGGCTGGAACAAGGTCCCACTGTGTGACGCGGAGGCCTCATTCCTCAAATCGTTCCAGTACATCATTCCCGAACCCTCCTGAAAACACCTGCTTCCTTTCCAACACGCTTTTCCCAGAGCTGAACGGCTGAGGCCGAGCTTTCCGTCGGCTTGGTGTCGCTGTCGAATCTTTGTATGGCTGCTGAAGGCCGCAGTCTGATCTGCTTCTGGTTAACTGAACGGGTGTCGCTGCACACGGACAACTGCCTCCCCTCTCCCGCCGTGTGTGTGTGTGTGTGCACACCCCTGCACCCAACCCGTGTTCCCCATTCCCTCCCCACGCTGCCCCACTCACCCACCCACCCTGCGATGCAGACAGACACGCAGCCTCCTTGGGTGTGCACATGCTCTCAGACAAGGGGAGGAGGATTGTGAGGAGGGAAGGGGAGGTGGGGGCTGAGCACAGGGTCTTTGCAAATGTTGTGTTAAATAACTCTGTTCATAATATAAAAGCTATGGCTCAGTCATGAACCCGGCATTGAACCGGGGTCCCTGGTGCTATGAGACCGCAGTGCTAACCTGCTGTGTCACCATGCTGTCCTGGCATTGAGACCGCAGTGCTAACCCATTGTGCCACTGTACTGCCCTGGCACCGAGTCAGCAGTGCTAACTTGCTGTGTCACCATGTCACTATTATACAGCAGTGCTAACCCGCTGTGTTACCGTGTCGCTGTGAGGTAGCAGTGCTAACCCGCTGTGTCTCCGTGTCGCTGTGAGACCGCAGTGCTATCCAGCTGTGTCTCCGTGTCGCTGTGAGACCGCAGTGCTATCCAGCTGTGTCTCCGTGTCGCTGTGAGACCGCAGTGCTATCCAGCTGTGTCTCCGTGTCGCTGTAGAGACCACAGTGCTACCAGCTGTGTCCCGTGTCGCTGGAGACCGCAGTGCTATCCAGCTGTGTCTCCGTGTCGCTAGTGAGACCGCAGTGCTATCCAGCTGTGTCGCTGTGAGACCGCAGTGCTATCCAGCTGTGTCTCCGTGTCGCTGTGAGACCCCCCCCCCCCCCCGCAGTGCTATCCAGCTGTGTTCGCTGTGAGACCGCAGTGCTATCCAGCTGTGTCTCCGTGTCGCTGTGAGACCGCAGGCTATCCAGCTGTGTCTCCGTGCGCTCGATGTGAGACCGCAGTGCTATCCAGCTGTGTCTCCGTGTCGCTGTGAGACCGCAGTGCTATCCAGCTGCTGTCTCCGTTGTCGCTGTGAGGACCGCAGTGCTATCCAGCTGGGTCTCCGCGTGTCGCTGTGAGACCGCAGTGCTATCCAGCTGCGTCTCCGTGTCGCTGTGAGACCGCAGTGCTATCCAGCTGTGCCAAGTCGCTGTGAGACCGCACAGTCTATCCAGCTGTCGTCCCGTGCGCTGTGAGACCGCCCCCAGTGCCTATACAGCTGTGTCTCCGTTGTCGCTGTGAGACCGAAGTGCTATCAAGCTGTGTCTCCGTGCGCTGTGAGACCGCAGTGTCTATCCAGCGCGTCTCCGTGTCGCTGTGAGACCGCAGTGCTATCCAGCTGCGTATCCGTGTCGCTGTGAGACCGCAGTGCTATCCAGCTGCGTCTCCGTGTCGCTGTGAGACCGCAGTGCTATCCAGCTGCGTCTCCGTGTCGCTGTGAGACCGCAGTGCTATCCAGCTGCGTCTCCGGTCGCTGTGAGACCGCAGGCTATCCAGCTGCGTCTCCGTGTCGCTGTGAGACCGCAGTGCTATCCAGATGCGTCCCGGTCGCATGAGACCGCAGTGCTATACCAGCTGCGTCTCCGTGTCGCTGTGACGACCCAGTGCATCAGCTGCGTCTCCGTGCGCGGTGAGAACCGCAGTGCTATCCAGCTGCGTCTCCGTGTCGCTGTGAGACAGCAGTGCTATCAGCTGCTGTCTCCGTGTCCGCTGGAGAACGCAGTGCTATCCAGCTGCGTCTCCGTGTCGCTGTGAGAAGAAGTGCTATCCAGCTGCGTCTCCGGTCGACGTGAGACCGCAGGCTATCCAGCTGAGTCTCCGTGTCGCTGTGAGACAGCAGTGCATCCAGCGCGTCTCCGTGTCGCTGTAAGACCGCAGTGATATCCAGCTGCGTCTCAGTGTCGCTAGTGAGACCGCAGGCATCAAGCTGCGTCTCCGTGTAGCGTGAGACCGCAGTGCTATCCAGCATGCGTCTCCGTGTCGCTGTGAGACCGAGTGCTATCCCAGCTGCTCTCCGTGTCGCGTGAGACCGCAGTGCTATCCAGCTGCGTCTCCGTGTCGCTGTGAGACCGCAGTGCTATCCAGCTGTGTCTCCGTGTCGCTGTGAGGCCGCAGTGCTATCCAGCTGTGTCTCCGTGTCGCGGTGAGGCCGCAGTGCTATCCAGCTGTGTCTCCGTGTCGCGGTGAGGCCGCAGTGCTAACCAGCTGTGCCCAGTGTCGCGTGAGGCCGCAGTGCTGAAACCGTGTGAGGCCGCAGTGCTGACCCGCTGTGAGGCCGCAGTGCTGACCCGCTGTGAGGCCGCAGTGCTGACCCGCTGTGTCACTGTGTTGACACCCACTGAAGCAACTGTTTCTTGGTCTTCACAGACGGGTTGCTGGGAATGGCGATCGTTGGCGGTGCCATCGTTGGATTGGCAGGGATGGCGGGATTGATCGGATTAGCTGTGAGCAAGGGCAAGTCGTGACCATTGGCTGTGGAGATTGCATCGATTCAGTCGCTGAAGTTTAATAATTATCGCAGACTTTAACACGGAAACCAAATATGGATGATGTGCCTGACTGCAATGTTGTGTGTCGAAGCCTGGGGAACTATGATGGTTGTTGTGATGCTACTTTCTAATATTCTATCAATGCCCATTCACTCTCCAAATTACTGATAAACTCTGAATCAAACTGGACTAAACATTGTAGATACTGCTTTCTAAATAATAAACACCAGCCATAACTGTTGCATTTGGACAAATGTCCGTGTGAGAATCTCCCTCTACACTGTCCCCCTCCATCAAACACTCCCAAGACAAGTACAGCCCGGGGTTAGATACAGAGGAAAGCTCCTTCTACACTGTCCCGCCCCATCAAACACTCCCAAGACAAGTACAGCCCGGGGTTAGATACAGAGGAAAGCTCCTTCTACACTGTCCCGCCCCATCAAACACTCCCAGGACAGGTACAGCCCGGGGTTAGATACAGAGGAAAGCTCCTTCTACACTGTCCCGCCCTATCAAACACTCCCAGGACAGGTACAGCCCGGGGTTAGATACAGAGGAAAGCTCCTTCTACACTGTCCCGCCCTATCAAACAGTCCCAGGACAGGTACAGCCTGGGGTTAGATACAGAGTAGAGCTCCCTCTAGACTGTTCACAGGACAGGGACAGCATAGCGTTAGACACAGTAAAGCTCCCTCTGCACTGTTCCCCATCAGACATTCCCAGGACAGGTACAGCCCGGGGTTAAATACAGAGGAAAGCTCCCTCCACACTATCCCCCCCATCAAACACTGCCAGGACAGGTACAGCATGGGGTTAGATGCAGAGGAAAACTCCCTCTACACTGTCCCCACCATCAAACATTCCCAGGACAGGTACAGCACGGGGTTAGATACAGAGTAAAGCTCCCTCTGCAAAGTAAAGCATGAGGGTATATAGTGGTGAGGTTGTGTGGGATATTGTGATGGGAAGTGATTGAGGGAAAAGGTTTGGAGGAATGTGGCTGGGTGGTGTTGTTAAATGGGAAATCACAGAGATTACACTTTCACGTTGTTGAGTCTCTATGCTGACCCTATGGTAGAGCGATTGTCCTTCTCACTTCACTGCCCTGTCACCCTTGTACTCCAGTTTTGTTTCAGTTGCCGATATAATCCTCTTCCTGAATAGTACAGAGTCGGCCTCCGCCAGATTCTCAGGCAGTGCATTCCAGATCCTAACCACACTCTGCCTTTCCTCGTGCTGTCCCTACTCCTTTTACCACCCATCTTACATCTACATCCTCGCGCTTTGAATCCTGCTACCAATGGAAACAGTTTCTCCCTCTCTACCCTGTCCAGACCCCTTCATGATTTTCGCCACCTTATCCAACCTCTTCTTAACCTTCCCTAAAGAGATCAGCTTCAGTGTCCCCCAAGCTGTCCACCTAACTGGAGTTCCTCATCCCTGGGACCGTTCTCATGGATCATTTTTGCACTGTGTCGAACGTTGTCCCAGAAGCAGTCATGAAAATTGGTCATTTCTTGTGTAGGAAATCTGCAGTTGGTTTTAAGCTTGTGCGGAAACAGCTATTAAGATTGTGAAAGGATCTATTGTAATTTTCTTGGATAATTAATGCTGGTCCATTTGACCTGTGACCCTTGACCTGGAAGCTGTATCAACAAGGAGGAAGTTAAAGCACCGTGTGGCTAATTGCAATGGAAAACTGAAGATAAGAAGACAATAGCACGTAGATGCAGACACGCAGAAGACAAGTGAAAAGTCACTGATGTAAAGAACAAAGCAGCTGCAGAGAGGGAAGAACAGAGAAGGCACATTTGTGAGGAGTCACAAGAGACAGAAAGCTGAAGACAAGGTTAGAATACAGATTGTGATTGAAACACGTCCACTAATACCCATCATTTTTTTTTTGCCAGAACTAATTTAATGAAGTTTATTAAATGAGTCAGGTAAAGGAGCCTCTAGAGAATCTGGATCATCAAACCTGATGTTACGACTAGCTAAGGGAGTTGGCTCAGGTGACGACTTCTCCAGGCAGCTGGGAAAGAGCGGTGTTAAATGTTTCAGGTGAATCAATGATCAAATGTCTGAGTGAGAATGTCAAGATCTCTGCCACACGAGAGGTGGAGTTGGCCATAGTGTGAGATTGCGTAATGGTGTCACGTTGTATGAGGAGTGATGTGAATGCTTGTAATTTTGTGGGACCATTTTTCTTGTGTTTGCTAATTCAGTGTGTGATTTATAAATCATACTAACTGTGATTCCCCTGTTAACTCGTGTAATTTACCTAGATTCTAATTCTTGTTAAAGCTATGAAAAGTCAAATCTTGTTTGCAAGTTTTTTTTTAATTTGGGGGTTATTTGGTTATTTTTGAGCTCTGCTGAGGGGGTTGTAACAATTCTTCCAAAGCCTACTTGCTCCATTCCAAAAACTCATTGCTCAGAGTCGAACGCCGATCGCGTTATGGTCAAAGGAGCATTTCATAATGCTTCATCGTTAAGTTCCTTGCTTCTAGAAGAGAGCCATAAAAATCCCGACAGTGCAGAGGGAGGCCATTCTGCCCATCGAGGATGCTCTCTGAAAGAGCATCCTATTAGGCTCTCCCCTCTACCTGATTCCCGTAAAGTCACGTATGTGCTATGGCCAATCCACTGAACCTATTCATTTTGGGACTGCAAAGGATAATCCACCTAACCTGCACAACCATGTACACGAAGGGGCAATTTAGTATGGCCAATCTACCTAACCTGCACAAATATATAACAAAGGGGCAATTTAGCATGGCCAATCTACCTAACCTGCACAACCGTGTACATGAAGGGGCAATTTAGTATGGCCAATCCACCTAACCTGCACAACCGTGTACAAGAAGGGGCAATTTAGCATGGCCAATCCACCTAACCTGCACAAATATATAACGAAGGGGCAATTTAGCATGGCCAATCCACCTAACCTGCACAACCATGTACAAGAAGGGGCAATTTAGCATGGCCAATCCACCTAACCTGCACAAATATATAACGAAGGGGCAATTTAGCATGGCCAATCCACCTAACCTGCACAACCATGTACAAGAAGGGGCAATTTAGCATGGCCAATCCACCTAACCTGCACAACTATATACACGAAGGGGCAATTTAGCATGGCCAATCCACCTAACCTGCACAACCATGTACAAGAAGGAGCAATTGAGAACAACCAACAACAAAAAAAATTGCAGCACCAGATCAGGCCCTTTGGCCCTCCAAGCCTGCATTGACCATGCCATCTGTCTGAACTAAAAAGGACAAAGAAAATTTAGCATAGCCAATCCATCTAACTTACATGTTTGGACACTAAGGGGTAGTTTGCATGGTAAATCAACTGAACCTACAGGTCTTTGGACACTAAGGCTTAATGTAGTATGTCCAATCCACCTAACTCGCACATCTTTGGACACTAAGGGTTAATTTAGCATGGGCAATCCACCCAACTCATGCATTTTTTTTGGACACTTAATTAATTTAATTAAGTTAATTTAGCATGTCCAATCCAACTAACCCACACATTTTTTTGGACTATAAGGATTAATTTTGCACGGACAATCCACCTAACCTGCACATCTTTGGACACGAAGGGGATTTTAACATGTCCAAATTTCCCCTCATCCACATCTTGCTACACTAAAGGAAATTTATCATGGCCAATCCACCTAATCTGTGCCTTTTTAGATACTTAAGGGAGAATTTAACACAGGCAAACCACCTAACCTGTACATCTTCAGGAGGAAACTGAAGTATCCAGAGGAAACCCACGCAGACATAGGTCAAAGGGCAAACAGGATCTTGGGAATTAGAACACTTGCCTCATCACGTCAGAGACTGGGGTTCAATTCCCAGCTTGGGTCAGTGTCTGTGCGAAGTCTGCATGTTCTCCCCGTGCCTGCGTGGGTTTCCTCCGGATGCTCCGGTTTCTTCCCAGAGTCTGCTTCGGGTGCACTGGCCATGCTAAATTCTCCCTCAGCAGAAACAAACAGAGGCCAGAGGGAGGTGACTAGAGGATTTTCACAGTAACTTCATTGCACTGATAATGTAAGCTTACAATAATAAATTAACTTTTAAAAATGTATTTAATCTTATTCCTGGGGCCACAGTTAGTGCACGAGCAGAATTTTAAAATGCCGGTCTACTGAGATGAAGGAGGAGGACTCACGCAGCTCAGTCGTGAACCGAGACTGCCCATTCACAGGTATGAGAGGATAGTCAGCCAGGCCTGTGACACTGAATCAAAAAGGACACAGTGAATCCAGCCAGGCCTGTGACACTGAATCAAAAAGGAGAGAGTGAACCCAGCCAGGCCTGTGACACTGAATCAAAAAGGACAGAGTGAACCCAGCCAGGCCTGTGACACTGAATCAAAAAGGACAGAGTGAACCCAGCCAGGCCTGTGACACTGAATCAAAAATGACACAGTGAACCCAGCCAGGCCTGTGACACTGAATCAAAAATGACACAGTGAACCCAGCCAGGCCTGTGACACTGAATCAAAAAGGACAGAGTGAACCCAGCCAGGCCTGTGACACTGAATCAAAAAGGACAGAGTGAACCCAACCAGACAAACAAAGAGCAGCACAGTACAGACCCTTTGGCCCTACAATCCCGCGCTGCCCATTTTAACACTCACTGAGTGCCTTATTCAAGTCTTTTGTCGAACGTCGACATTCTTGTCTACCTCTAGCACAACAAAGAGGGTGCAAATTTATATTACAATTGTATGAGCCTCAGATTAAGGGGGATCCAATTCAGGGACAATTTATTGACACCAATCAGCCTTAAAAGCACATTTTTGGGATGTGGGAGGGAAGCTGGAGTAAACCCACGCAAGCACGGGGAGAATGTGCAAACTCCCACAGTCACCGACCCCCAAGCTGGATATCCGACCCGGGTCCCTGTACCTGCACAGCTAATGGTGAGAGTCACTGAGCTGTTGTGTTGCCCGTCAGTTGGTCCAGTTTAAGTGTACGTTAACGACGTGAAGCATTAGGAACTCTCGAAGTAACATCCAAGAGCAGCCCTTGCACAACCCACCGCGTGTATGCCCCTTTCTGGCCTACAAGGCGGACTGAATCACCTGTGGATGTAAAAGGAGACATCAGTAAATATAAATAGACATACAACAGACTACACAGACAGTGATGGAAGATCCCCAATAGCTCTAACGTAAGTGACAAGGTGAGCCTTAAAATTTGGTGGACGGCCGATAGGAATCGATTAATTCCCAGGAACATCCTGAGGCTCTTGATCCTAAAATACAACATTCTTTTGTATCCCTCCTTCTCCAGTCTGCTCATGTGCCTATCTAGGGAAGTCTTAAACAACCCTAGCATGTCTGCCTCCACCACCCTACCCTTGGCAATGCATTCCAGGCCGCTACAACCCTCTGTGTTTAAAAAAAAAAGCATCCGTCTGATACCTGAATTATACCTTGCCCCTTTCACTCTGAGCCCGTGACCCCTCACAATCATAGACTTCGACCTGAGTAAAAGTTTCCCACTGTTCACTCTACCTATACCCTTCATAATTTTATACACCTCTGTTAGGTCTCCCCTCATTCTCCGTCTTTCCAGGGAGAACAACCCCAATTTGCCCAAGCTCTCCTCATAGCTAAGACCCTCCATCCCAGGCAGCATCCTGGTAAACCTCCTCTGCACTTTCTTCAGGGTCTCTACGTCCTTCCGGTAGAGCGGCAACCAGAACTGGACGCAGTACACTAAATGCGGCCTAACCAGTGTTCTATAAACTGCAACATTAGACGCCAGCTTTTATACTCTACCCTGTCCTATAAAGGCAAGCGAACCATAGACCACCTCCTCCACCTGTACTGCCACCTTCAGACATTTATGGACTTGCACACCTAGCTCCATCTGTGTTTCTGTACTCTTAATGGTCCTACCGTTTATTGTGTAACTCCCCCCTACATTAGCTCTTCCAAAATGCATCACCTCAAATTTATCTGGATTAAATTCCATCTGCCATTTCCCCACCCAATTGAGGTTGTCAGAGATGGTGAGGAGTGAAGGATCAGGAATGGTGAGGGGTCAGGGATGGTGAGGGATGAGGTCGTGGATGGTGATAGGTCAGGGATCATGGATGGTCAGAGGTGAGGGATCAGGAACAGTGAGGGTCAGTGATGGTGAAGGGTCAGGCATGTAACTGAGGAATGAATGCTGGTGAGGAATGAGGGGTGGGGGTTCAGGGATGGTGGGGGTTAAGGGGTCAGAGATGGCGAGGTGTCAGCGATGGTGAGGGATGTTGAGTGGTCAGGGATGGTGAGGAGTCGAGGTTGATGAGGGGTGATGGGCAAGGGGTCAGGGATGATGAGAGATGAGGTTCAGGGAAGGTCAGGGGTCGGGGATATTCAGGGAAAGTCAGGGATGTTCAGAGATGAGAGGTCAGGGTTGGTGAAGGATGAGGGGTCAGGTGTGATGAGGGATGAGAGGTCAGGTTTGTTGAGGGGTGAGGGTCAGGGATAGTGAGGGGTCAGGGATGTTGAGGTTGAGTCATGGATGGTGAGGGTTAAGTGATCAGAGTTGATGAGAGCTGAGGGGTCAGGGATGGTAAAGGTTGAGGTGTCAGAGATGATTAAGAGTCAGGGATGATGACGGACAGTGAAGGGTGAGGAGTGGTGAGGGGTCAGGGATGGAGAGGGTGATGAGAGGTGGGAGATTAGTGAGGGATCTGGGGTCAGGGATGGTGAGGGGTCAGGGATGGTGAGGGGTGATAATTCAGAGATAGTGAGGGATGAGACATCAGGGATGCTGAGGGGTCAGGGTTCAGGGTTGGTGACGGATGAGGGGTCAGTGATGATAAGAGGTTGGGGCGGTGAGGGTTGAGAGGTCAAGGTTGATATGGGTTGAGGGGTCAGGGATGGTGAGGAGTCAGGGATGGTAAGGAGTCAGGGGTGATGAAGGGTTGAGGGGTCAGAGTTGGGGCAGGGTGAGGGGTCAGGATTGGTAATGGGTGAGAGGTCAGGGATGGTGAGGGGTCAGAATTCAGAGATGGTGAGGAGTGAAGGGTCAGGGTTGTTGAGGGTTCAGGGGTCAGATGTGGTGAAGGATCAAGGTTGGTGCCTCAGGGTGGTGAGGGGTCAGGTTGGTGCAGGTTCAAGGGTCAAGGATGTTACAGGGTCAGGATTGATGAGGGGTGAGGGTTCATGGTTGATGAGCGAGGGTTGGTGTGGGGTGAGGGGTCAGGGTTGGTGAGTGATGGGGAGTCATGTTTGATGTGGGGTGAAGGGTCAGGGTTGCTGAGGGTTGAGAGGTCTGGGATGGTGAGGGTTCAGGTTGATGCGGATGAGGTCGGGAAGATGAGCAGTCAGAGATGGTCAGGGGTCAGGTTTGGTGAGGGATCTGGGGTCAGGGTTTCTGAGGGGTGAGGGGTCAGGAATGGTGAGGGATGAGAGATCAGGTTTGGAGAGGGCTGGGGTCAGGGATGGTGACAGATGAGGGGTCAGTGATGGTAAAGGCGAGCGGTCAGGGTTGATGAGGGGTGAGGAGTGAGTGGTCAGAGATAGTGAGGTGTGATGCGTCATGGATGGTGAGAGGTGAGAGGTCAGGGATTATGAGGAATCAGAGTTTGGAGTGATAATGAGGTGGGGGATGAGGTGTCAGGGTTGCCTAAGCATCAGTGGTGAGGAGCCAAGGATGAGGAGAGATGAGAGGTCAGAGATGGTGATGGATCAGAGACGGTGAGGACTAAACGATGGTGAGGGGTGAGAGATCAAGATTGGTGAGGGGTGAGGGTTGGTGAAGGGTCAGGAATGGTGAGGGATGAGCAGTCAGGGACAGTAAGTAGTCAGGGATAGTGAGGGGTAAGGGGTCAGAGACAGTGAGGGGTGAGGGGTCAAGGATGGAAAGAGGTCAGGGATGGTGAGGAGTCAGGAACGGTGAGGAGTTGGATGGTGTGGGGTGAGGAGTCGGGGTGAGGATTCAGGGTGGGGGCGGACCAAGGGATCAGGTTTGGTGAGGTGTCAGGAACGGTGAGGGTCAAAATCAGGGATGGTGAGGGTTGAGGGTCAGGGATCGTGAGCGGTCAGGAGTTAGGGATGGTCAGAGGTGACGGGATCAGGGTTGCTGAGGGATGAGGGGTCAAGAATGATGAAGGGTGAGGGGTCACGGATGGTGAGGGATCAGGGAGGTTACGGGTCAGGAATGGTGAGTGGTCAGAGTTGGTGAGGCATCAGGGATAGTGAGGAGTGAGGAATGCTGAGTTGTCGGGTGGTGAAGGATGAGAGGTCAGAGATGGTGAGGGGTGATACATCAAGAATGATGAGGAGTTGGGTCAGGGGGTGAGGAATGAATGTCAGGGACATTGAGGGGTGAGGGATCAGGGATGGTGAGGGACGAAGGGTGAGGGGTCAGGATTGTGAGGGCTGAGGTGTCAGGTTTGCTGAGGGGTCGGGGATAGTGATTGTTGACAGGTCAGAAATGGTGAGGGGTGAAGGATCAGGGGTCAGGTTTGGTGAGGGATCAGAGATGGTCAGGGCTGATGATTCGGGGTTGGTGAAAGGTGAGGGGTCAAGATTGAGGTGGGGTAAGGGGCTCAGGAATGTTGAAGGGTGAGGGATCATGTATGGTGAAGAGTCGGGTTCAGAGAGGTTGGGGTCAGGGGTTGAGGGGTCAAGGATGGTGAGGGGTCAGGAATAATGAGGGGTGAGGTATCAGAGATGGTGATGGATGTGGGGTTAGGGACTTTGAGAGCTGAGGGGTCAGGAATGGTGATGTGTGAAGGGTCATGGATTTGAGAGTTCAGGGATATTGAGGCATGAGGGGTCAGGATGGTGAGGGGTCAGCGTTGGTGAGAGGTCAGAGATGATGAATGGTGAAGGGTCAGGGATGAGGGCTCAGGATTCGTGAGGGTTGGTGCGGGTGAGGGGTCAGGTGAGGTGAGTGCTCATGGGTCAGGGATGTTTGAGGGGTCAGGGATGGTGAGGGGTGAGAGGTCAGGATTCATAAGGGTGAGGGATGGTGAGGTATGGTGATGGGTGAATGGTCAGAGATAGTGAGGAGTGAGAGGTCAAGGATACTGAGAGGTGAGGGGTCAGGGTTGGTGAGGGGTTGGAGTTGGTGCAGGGTCAGGGTTGGTGAGAGGTCAGGGATGCAGAGGTTGAGGTGTTAGGGATAGTGAGAGGTCAGGAATCAGAGATGGTGAGTGGTCAGGGATGCTGAGGGATGAGGGGTTAGAGTTAGTGCAGAGTGAGGGGTAGGGTGGGTGAAGGATGGTGAGGAGTTAGGGTTGGTGAGGGGAGGGGTCAGAATTGGTGAGAGGTCGAGTGTCAGGGATGGAGAGGGGTCAGGGTGGGTGAGGGGTCAGGAATGGTGAGGGTGATGGGGAGAGGTCAGGATTGGTGATGGAGCAGGGTTGTTGAAGGGTGAGGGTTCAGGGTTGGTGCAGGATGAGGGGTCATGTTTGGTGTAGGATGAAGGGTCAGGGAGGTGAGGGCTGAGGGTTGATGCGGGTGAGGGGTCAGGGATGGTCAGGGGTCAAGGGCTGAGGGTCAGGGATGGTGAGGGATGAGGGCTCAGGGTTGATGCAGGTGAGGGGTCAGGGGAGGTAAGGCGTCAGGGGTGAGCAATGGTGAGGGATCCGGGGTCAGGGTTGATGAGGTGTCAGGGTTTCTGAGGGGTGAGAGGTCGGGGATGGTGAGGGTGAGGGGTCAGGGACGATGAGGGGTCAGGGACGGTGAGAGTGAGGTGTCAGGGTGGGGGCGTGCCATGGGGGTCAGGTTTGGTGAGGGGTCAGGGACGGTGGGGGATAAAAGTCAGAGATGGTGAGGGTCAGGGATCATGAGGGGTCAGGGTTAGGGATGGTCAGCAGGGTCAAAAATGATGAGGGACGAGGGGTCACGGGTGGTGAGGGGTCAAGGATCAGGAAGGTTAGGGGTCAGAAATGGTGAGTGGTCAGGGTTGGTGAGGGGTCAGGGGTGATGAAGAAGAGGGGTTAGAGATGGTGGGGGTGAGGAGTCAGGAATGGTGAGGGATAACGTTTGGGAGTGGTGAGGTGTCAGGATTGCTGAGGGTGAGGGGCCAGGTTGGGTGAGGGGTCAGGGATTGTGAGGGCTGAGAGGTTAGGAACATTGAGGAGTGAGGGGTCAGGAATGGTGAGGGGTTAGGGTTGGTGAACGTTCAGGGATGCTAACAGGTGAGGGGGTTAGGGTTGGTGAGGGGTCAGGATTGCTGAGCGGTCAGGAATGGTGAGGGGTCAGTGTTCAGGATTGGTGAGGGATGGAAGGTAAGTGATGGTGGGGATGAGAGGTCGGGGATGGTGAGGGGTCAGGATGGTAAAGGGTGAAGGTCAGGTATATTGATGGGTGAGGCTTCAAGGCTAGTGGGGGCTGACGAATAGTGATGTATCAGATGGTGAGAGGTCAGGATTGCTGAGGGCTGAGGGGTCAGAATTGGTGAGGAGTGATGGGTCAGAAATAGTGAGGGGTCAGAGATGGTGACAGGTCAGGAATGATGAGTGAGGGGTCAAGGGTAGTGAGGATTGAGAGATGATGAAGTGTCGGGGTTGGTGATGAGTGAGGGGTCAGGGATGGTGAGGGGTGGGTATGATTATTGGTGAGGGGTGAGTGGTCAGAGATGGTAAGGGGTCAAGGATGGTGATGGGTGAGGGATGATGGTTGATGAGAGGTCAGGGACAGTGAGTGGTGAGCAGTCAGTGACAGTGAAGGGTCAGGGGTTAGAGATGGTGAGGAGTCAGGGATGATGATGGGTGAGGGATGAGCGTTGGTGAGGTGTGAGGAGTCAGGGATGGGGAGCGGTCAGGATTGGTGACGGATGATGGGTCAGGGTGTGAGGGATCAGAAATGGGGAGGGGTGAGGGGTCAGGAGTCATGAATGGTGAGGGGTGAGGTGTCAGGTTTGATGAGGAGTGAGGGGTGACAGATGGTGTGGAATGTCGAGGTGTGATGGAAAGTGGGGGATGAGGGATGGTGACCGGTCAGGGATCAGGTGAGGGATAGTGAGGGGTCAGGGATGATGGGTCAGGGATGGTGAAGGGTGAGGGGACAGGGTTGGTGAGGATGAGGGTTGGCAAGGGTTGAGGGGTGAGAGATGTTGCTATGGGTGAAGAATCAAGGGTGGTAAGGGGTCATGGGTCACAGATGTTGATGGGTCAAGGGTCAGGGATAGTGATGGGTCAGGGGTCAAGCTTGAGAGTGGTGATAGGTCAGGGATGATGAGGGATCAGGAGTGCGGGATGTTGAGGGGTCAGGATTAGTGAAGGTTCAGTATTGGTGAGGGGTGAGTGGTGAGGGATGCTGAGGGGTGTGGGACTGGGGTTGGTGAAGGGTCAGGTATTGTGAGGAGTGAGGGGCCAGTGAGGGGTGAGGGATCAGGGTTGGTGAGGGGGTAGGGATGGTGAGAGGTCAGGGATAGTTAAATGTGAAGGATGAGGGGTCAGTCATGGTAAGGGGGGGGTGGGGATGAGGGGTCAGAGATGGTGAAGGGTCAGAGTTGGTGAGGGATGAGGAGTCAGGATTGATGAGAGGTTAGGGATGGTGAGGGGTCAGAGCTGGAGAGTGGTGATAGGTTAGAGTGTACAAGATTATGAGGGGTATAGATAAACAGGGTTAAGCTTTTTCCTAGGATGGACTCGAATAGCACGAGGAGTCACAGGCTTAGGGTGAGGGGGATAAGGTATAATTTGGATGCTAGAGGGAGTTTTTTCACACAGAGGGTGGTGGGGATATGGAATGCGCTGCCAAGTAAAGTGGTAGACGCAGGTACTCTGGAGTCACTTAAGAGATACTTAGATGGGCACATGAACAGAATGGGAAAGGAGGAATATAGAAAACTGATTTAAAATAGGGATCATGAGCCTTGGGAGTCCCTGGGAAGTGTGTAAATAGGTGATATTGATGTACTTGTTATTATCCTACAGGTGCTTTGGTCCACTTGTTGTCCAACAAGAGGCATACACGCGATGGGTCGTGAGAGGGCTGCTCTTGGATTTTTTTTTCGAGAGTATCCTAGTGCTTCACGTTGTTAGCGTACGCTTGACCTGGACCATTTGATGGGCAACACTACAGTTCAGTGACTATCGCTGTGCTGTGCAGATACATGGATTTGGGCCTGTGTCTGTGGGAGTTTGCGCATTCTCCCTGTGCTTGCGTGGATTTTCTCCAGGTGCTCCGGTTTCCTCCCACATCCCAAAGAAGTGCTCTTAGGCTAATTGGCAAAACAAATTCTCCCTAAATTGTCTCAAATTTGGTTTCAATCCATAGTTCTATAAACATAGACAGGGATCACGGGTAGAATTGGGAACATCGAGGTGGCGGTGTGGGCTCGTTGGGCCGAAGGACCTGTTTCCCGTGCTATTTTGTTCTTTGTGCTTCTTTGGATGTGAGGGATCAGAAATCCAGGAAGTTGAGGGGTCAGGATTGGTGAAGGTTCAGTATTGGTGAGGGATGCTGAGGGGTGTGAGGCCGGGTTAGTAAAGGGACAGAGATGGTGAGTGGTGAGGGGTCGGGGGTGCTGAGGGTTGAGGGGTCGGGGGTGCTGAGGGGTCAGAGATGGTGAAGGACAATGGGGATGAGGAGTCAGGGTTGCTGAGGAGTCAGGGATGGTGAGTGGGGAAGTTGATGAGGGGTGGTGAGGGGTCAGGGTTGCTGAATTGTCAGGGTTGGTGAGGGGTGAGGGATCAGGTTTTAATGAGTGAAGGGTTGAGGAATGGTGAGGGATGACGGGTCAGGGATGGTTAGAGGTCAAGAATCATGAATGGTGAGGGGGTGAGAGGTCAGGGATGTTGAAGAGTCAGGGTTCGTGCGGGGTCACAAATGGTGAGTGATGGGGGCAGGGGTGGTGAGGGGTCAGGGATCGGGGATGGTGAGGGGTGAGACTGAGGGTTGGTGAATGATGAGTGGTCAGGGTTCGTGAGAAGTGAAGTATGTGGGATGGCGAGGGGTCAGGGGCCGGTGGGGGGCGGGGGGGTCAGGGGCCGGTGGGGGGCGGGGGGTCAGGGGCCGTGAGGGGCGGGGGGTCAGGGCCGGTGAGGGGCCGGTGAGGGGCGGGGGGGTCAGGGGCCGGTGAGGGACGGGGAGTGAAGTCTGGTCAGAGGTAAGGGTCGGGGATGGTGAGGGTTGACGGGTGTTGAGGATTGAGGGGTCAGGGTTGTTGAGGGATGGTGATGGGTGAGGGTCAGAGTGGGTGAGGGATGGTGAGAGGTCAGGAATGGTTAGGGGTCATGAATGGTGATGGTTGAGGGATCAGGGATAGTCAGGGATGCGGAGGGATGAGGGGTCAGGATTAGTGAGGAGTCACAGATAATGAGGGATCAGGGATGGTGAGGGGTGAAGGCTCAGGGATGGTGAGGGGTAAGGGGACAGGGATGGTGACGGGTCAGGAGTCAGGGATAGTGAGGGGTCAGGGATCGTAAGGGGTCAGAGATTGGTGAGGGGTGAGTTGTCAGGGGTGGTCAGGAATGCTGAGGAATCGTGAAGTGTGAGGGGTCAGTGATGTTGAGGGATGGCGAGGGTGAGGGGTCAGGGTTGCTGAGGGGTTGGGGTTGGAAAGGGGTAAGGGTCAGTGTTAGTGAGAAGTGAGGAGTCAGGATTTACGAGGGGTTAGGGTTCGGGGATGGTGAGGGGGTCAGAAAAGATGAGGGGTGACAGTTCAGGGATAGTGAGGGGTCAAGGATGGTGAGGGGTCAGGAATGATGAGGTTAGCAAGGCATGAGGTATGGTGAAGGATTATGGATGTTGATCGATGAGGGGTCAGAGATGGTGAATGGTCAGGGGTCAAGCTTGGTGAAGGGTGAGGGGTCAGGTTTTGTTGAGGAGAGAGGGTTGAGTGATGGTGAGGGATGAGGGGTCAGGAATGGTGCAGTATGATGAGGGATGAGGGGTCAGGGACAATGGGTGTGGTGTCAGCAATGGTGAGGAGTGGGGAGTCAGGGATGGTGAGGGGTCAGTGATGGTGAGGGGTGGATGGATGCTGAGGGTGAAGGGTCAGGGATAGTGAGGGGTGTGGGATGGTGAGGGTACAGGGATGAGTGATCAGGGATAGTGATAGGATAGTGGTCAGGGATAGTGAGGGGTGAGGGTTCAGGGTTAGTGAAAATTGTGAGTGAGGGATGGTAAGAGAGGGTGATGGGAAGTGAGATGTCAGGGATGGTGAGGGGTCAGGAATGTTGAGGGATGGTGAGGAAAGAGGGGTGAGGGTTGAGGGATGGTGAGGGGTCAGAGATGGTGAGGAGTGAGGGGTCAGGATGGTAAGGCATGGTGAGGGATGAGGGGTTGGGGTGGTGAGGGATTAGAGATGGTGAGGGTTGAGGGATCAGGGATGGTGAGGGCTGAGGGGTTAGGGATGGTGGGGGTCAGGATTGGTGAAGGGTGAGGTGTCAGGTTTGGTGAGGGGTAAGGGCTCAGAGATGGTGAGGGGTCAGGGGTCACATGGTGAAGAGTCAGGAATGCTGAGGGGTCAGGGCAAGGGATGGTGAGGGGTCAGGCTTGTGAGGGGTGACGGATGGTGAGATGTCAGGATTGTTGCAGGGTGAGGGGTCAAAGTTGGTGATGGGTTAAAGGTCAGGGATGGTGCGGTGAGGGGTCAGGGTTCGTGCGGGATGAGGGATGGTGAGGGGTGAGGGGTCACGGACGGTGAAGGGTAAGGAGTCAGGGGTCAGGAATGCTGAGGGATGAGGGTTCAGGGTTGCTGAGGGTAAGGGGCCATGGTTTGAGAGTGGCGGTCAGTGGTAGTGAATGATCAGGGATGGTGATGGGCCAGTGGGTCAAGGATCGTGATGGGCGAGGGGTCAAGGATGGTGAGGGGTCGGGGTTGCTGAGGGATGAGGAGCAGGGTCAGTGAGGGATGAATGGTCAGCATTGGTTAGGGCTGAGGGGTCAGGGATGGTGAGAGGTATGGGGTCAGGGATGGTGAGGGATCAGGGATGCTCAGAGGTCAGGGTTCCTGAGTGTTAGCAATGGTGAGTGATGAGGGATCAGGGATGGTGAGTGATGAGGGATCAGGGATGGTGAGTGATGAGGGATCAGGGATGGTGAGAGGTGAGGGGTCAGGGTTGGTTAGGGGTCAGGGTTGGTGAGAGGTGAGGGGTCAGGGTTGGTTAGGAGTCAGGAATGGTGAGGTATATGGAGTCAGGGATTCTGAGGTGTAAGGGATACTGATGAGTGAGGGTTCAGGGATGGTGAGGAATGATCAGTGGTGAGGGGTGAGAGGCCAGGAATTCTGTGGGGTGAGAGGTCGGGGCTGGTAATGGTGAAGGGTCACTGCTGGTGAGGGGAGAGGGTCAGGGTCGGTAAGGGTTCAGGTGAGGGGCAGGTGTCAGGAATGTTGAGGGGTGAGGGATGGTGAGGTGTCAGGATTGGTAAGGGGTCAAGGTTGGTGAGGGATCAAGCAAGAGGGATGGTGAGGAGTCAGGATTGGTGAGGGGTGTGGGGTAGCGTGGGTGATGAGTGAGGGGTCAGGAATAGTGAGGGGTAACAGTCAGGGATTGTGAGGGGTCAGGGTTGGTGAGGTATGAGAATCCAGTGATGGTGAGGGGTCAGGGATGGTGAGAGGTCAAGGGTCAGGAATGGTGAGGGGATGGTGACAGGGATGGTGAGGGATGAGGGTCAGGGTTCATAGGTGTGAGAGCCAGAATTGGTCAGAGTTGGTGAGGGATCAGGATTCATGAGGGGTGAGGGTTCAGGGATGATGAGGGGGTCAAAGGTCAGGGATGGTGCGGACTGAAGCATGAGAGATGGTGACGGGTCAGAGCTTGAGGATGTTGACGGATGAGGGGTCAGGTTGGGGGGGGGGTGAAGGGTCAGGGATGGTGAGGGGTGAGAGGTCAGGATTGTTAAGGGATGGTGTGGAGTGAGGGATCAGAGATGGTGAGAGATTAGAGTCAGATATGCTGAGGGGTGAGGAATGCTGAGGGTTCAGTAGTCAGGGTTGGTGAAGGGTGAGGGGTCAGGGATGGCGAGGGGTCAGGAATGGTGAAGGGTGAGGGGTCAGAGATGGTGAGGGGTGGGGGCACAGTAAGAAGTCTGCAACACCAGTTTTAAATCCAACCAATTTATTTGATAGTAAACTTGCTAGCTTTTGGCCTTTGTCAGGTGAATAAGGTTTTCCAGTCTGCAATAGCACACATTTCAGCACAGACAGCTAACAGATTGCTGATTAGGATGCGAATCTTTACACCTAACCTGCTATTCAAGTCTTATGGTTAGGGAGTGGAATGCCCTGCCTGCGGCAGTTGTAGATGTGCCAAGTTTGGTGGCGTTTAAGAAGTTAGTTCATAAGTTTATGGATGAGAAGGGAATGGTTTAGTTTGGAGGGTCATTGCTTTTTTTTTCATAATTGGTCGGCGCAACATCGAAGGCCGAAGGGCCTGTTCTGCGCTGTAATGTTCTATGTTCTATGATCTAAAGTGGCTAACAGCAGAGGTTAGAGGGATGTGTATTTTCTCCAGACAGCACAGTGAGTGAGGTTTTTTGCTAACCCAGGCAAGTCATGAGGGTTACAGATAGTGTGACATGAAGCCAAGATCCCTGTTAAGACCGTCCTCATGTGTGCTGAACTTGGCTATCAGTCTCTGCTCAGCGGCTCTGCGCTGTCGTGTGTTGTGAAGGCCCCCTTGAAGAAAATTTACCCGAAGGTCGGAGGCCGAATGCCTGTGACTGCTGAAGTGTTCGCCAACAGGAAGGGAACATTTTTGCCTGGTGATTGTCAAGCGATATTCATTCTGTCTGAGGGGTCAGGGATGGTGAGGGGTGAGGAGTCAGAGATTGCGAGGAGTGAGGGGCTAGGCATGATGAGAGATCAGATTTGGTAAGGGGTCAGGGATGGTGAGGACTAAGGATGGTGAAGGAAGAGGGGTCAGCGATGGTGAGGGATCATGGATAGTGAGTGGTCAGGGATGGTGAGGGATGACGAGACGTCAGAAATGATAAGAGGTGAGGGGTCAGGGATAATTAGGATTCAGGGATGGTGAGGGCTCAGGGTCAGGGATGGTGAGGGGTCAGAGATGGCGAGAGTTCAGGGTTGATGAGGGGTGAGGAGTCAGGGATGGTGAGGAGTGAAAGGTCAGGTATGGGGTCAGAGAGAGGGATGGTGAGGGGTCAAGGATGGTGAGGGATCGGGGATGTTGTGGGCTAATTGTTGGTGAGGGTCAGGGATAGAGAATGGTTAGAGATGGTGAGGGGTAAGGGGTCAGCATAGTGAGGGGTCAGGGATGATGAGAGGACAGGGATGCTGAAGGATGAGGGGTCAGGGATGTTGAGGGCTAAGGGATGATGAGGGGTGAGGGGTCAAGGATGATGAGGGGTGAGGGGTCAAGGATGGTGAAGGGTCAGGAATGGAGAATATTTAGAGATGGTGAGGGGTCAGCGATGGTGAAGGGTGAGGGGCCTGGGTTGGTGAGGGGTGCGAGTTAAGGATTGGTGAGAGGTCGGAATTGCTGAGGGATCAGTGATGGTGAGAGGCCAGAGTTAGTATGGAGTGAGGGGTCGGGGACGGTGAGGGGTGAGGGGTCAGGATGGTAAAGGTTAGGGATCAGGATGGGTGAGGGGTGAGGAGTCAGGAACGGTGGGAGGGGTGAGGGGTCAGGGATGTTGAGGGATCACAGATAGTGAGTGGTGGGGGTTCCGAATTGCTGAGGATGAGGGTCCAGGATTGGTCAGGGTTAGAGATGTGAGGGATCACTGGTCAAGGATGGTGAGGGGTCAGGGGTCAGAATTGATGAGGGGTTGAGGGTCATGGATGATGAGGTATCAAGGTTTGTGAGGGGTGAGGTGTCAGGGTTGTTGAGGTGTGAGAGATCACGGTTGGTGTGGGTTGGTGAGGGGTGAGGGGTCATGGATGGTGAGGAGTCAGGAATGGTGAGAAGTCAGTGTTGGTGATTGGCTAAGGGGGGATCTTATTGAAGCATATAAGATAATTAGAGGTTTGGATAGGGTGGACAGTGATAGCCTTTTTCCTAGGATGGAGAAAGCTAGCACGAGGGGACACAACTTTAAATTAAGGGGTATGAGTTATAGGACGGATATCAGAGGTAGGTTCTTTACTCAAAGAGTGATTAGGGAGTGGAATGCCCTGCCTGCAGCTGTTGTAGATGCGCCAAGTTTGGTGGCGTTTAAGAGGTTAGTTGATAAGTATATGGATGAGAAGGGAATGGTTTAGTTAGGAGGGGCATTGCTTTTTATTTTGGTCGGCACAACATCGAAGGCCGAAGGGCCTGTTCTGTGCTGTATTGTTCTATGTTCTATGTTCTATGATTGGTGAGGGGTCAGGGATGATGAGGGGTGAGAAGTTAGTGTTTGTGAGGGGTCAGTGATGGTGAGGGATGGTGAGGATGAAGGGTCAAGGTTGGTAAAGGGTAAGGAGCAGAGTTGGTGAGGAGGAGGAGTAGGGTTGGTGAATGGTCAGGGTTGGTGAGGGGTCTGCGATGCTGAGGGGTGAGGAGTCAGGAATAGCGAGGGGGGAAAGGTGCGGGGTCAGGAATGGTGAGGGGTCAGGGGTCAGAGTTGGTCAGGGCTGAGCAATAGTATGGGTGAGTGGTCAGGAATAGTGAGATGTGAAGGGTCAGGCATGGTGAGGATTCAGGAATGGTGAGGGATGAGTGAGGAATGGTGAGGGTTGAGAGATCAGGGTGGTGAGAGTTGAGGGGTAAGGATAGTGAGGGCCCATGGTTCAGGGGTGAGGGGTCAGGGTTGATGAAGGTTGAACGGTCATGGTTTGTAGTAAGAGAGGTCAGGGTTGGTGATGGGTAAGGAGTCAGGAATGGTGAGTGGTGAGGGTCAGAGATCATGAGTGGTGAGGGGCCAGGGTTGGTGAGGGGCCATGTGTTAGGGATGGTGAGGGGTCAGGGTTAGTGAAGAGTGAGGGATAAGGGATGGTGAAGTTTGAGGAGTTGATGAGTGAGGGATGGTGAGGGGTGAGGGGTCAGGAATATAAGAGGTGAAGGTTGGTGATAGTCAAGGATAGTGAGGGATGAGCGGTCAGGGATGGTGAGGGATGAGGGATGGTCAGGGACGAATGGTCAGAGATGGTGAGGGGTCAGTAATGAGGAGGGGTGAGGGTTAGTGAGGTGTGACCGTCAGGGACGGTGAGGGGTCAGGGACGGTGAGGGGTCAATGTTGGTGAGGTTGAGTGGGCAAGATTGGTGAGGGTGACGGGTCAGGGTTGGTGAGGGTGACGGGTCAAGGTTGGCAAGGGGTGAGGGTTGGGGGAGGGGTCAGCGTTGATAAGGGTGAGTGGTCAGGCATAATGAGGAGTCAGTGAGGGTGAGGGATCAAGTTTGGTGAAGGATGAGGAATTAGAATTGGTGAGGGGTCAGGGATGGTGAGGGGTCAGGAATGGTAAGGGATCACGGATAGTGAGGGGTGACGGTTATGTATTGCTGAAGGTGAGGGTCCAGGGTTGGTAAGGGGTGAGGGTCAGTGATAGTAACGGATGAGCGGTCAAGGATGGTGAGGGGTCAGGGGTCAGAATTGAAGGGTGAGGGTCAGGTATGATGAGGTATCAGGGTTGGTGAGGGGTGAGGGGTCAAGGTTGATGAGGTGTGTGAGGTCACGGTTTGTGAGTGGTCAAAGATGGTGAGGGGTCAGGGATCATGGATGATGAGGAGTCATGAGTGATGAGGGGTGATGGTTGGTGAGGTGTGACGGGTCAGGGCTGGTGAGCAGTGAGGAGTGGTGAAGGATGAGGTGTCAGGGATGGTGAGGGATGCTGAGGTGTTAGGATTCGTGAGGGGTCAAAGTTGGTGAGGGGCCAAGGTTCAGGAATTGTGAGGGGTCAGGTTTGGTGAGGGGTGAGGGTCAGGGTTGGTGAATGGTCGGGGATGGTGAAGGGTGAGGGATTAGGATTGGTAAGGGAGTCAGGGATGTTGAGGGCTGAGGGATGATGAGAGAAGAGAGGTCAGCTTTGGTGAGGGGTCAGGGATTGTGAGGAGTGAATGGAGAGGGATGGTGGGTCAGGGATAGTGAAAGGTGAGGGATCAGGAATGATTAGATTCAGGGATGGTGAGAGGGTCAGGGATGGTGAGGAGTCAGGGTTTGTGAGGGATGAGTAGTTAGGGATGATGATGGGTTAGGGATGGTGAGCGGTCAGGGTTTGTGAGAGATGAGGGGTTAGGGATGGTGAGGAATGAGCAGCCAGGGATGGTGAGGGGTCAGGGTTGGTGAGGGATGAAGGGTCAGAAGTGGTGGGGGGGTGAGGGGTCAGGGATGATAAGGGGTGGGGGTTCCGAATTGCTTAGGATGAGCATCCAGGATTGGTCAGGGGTGGGGTTAGAGATGGTGGGGGATGATTGGTCAAGGATGGTGAGGGGACAGGGGTCAGAATTGATGAGGGGTGAGGGTCATGGATGATGAGGTACCAGGATTTGTGAGGGATGAGGGATCAGTGTTGGTGAGGGGTGAGGGGTCAGGGTTGTTGATGTGTGAGAAGTCACGGTTGGTGTGGGATGGTGAGGGGTCATGGATGATGAGGAGTCAGGAATGGTGAGAGGTCAGGGGTTATGGGTGGTGAGAAGTCAGGGTTGGTGAGCGGTGAGGGGTCAGGGATGATGAGGGGTGAGAGGTTAGTGTTTGTGAGGGGTGAGGGGTCAGCATTGGTGAGGGGTGAGTGGTGAGGAGTCGGGAATAGTGAGGGGTGACGGGTGAAGTCTGGTGTGAGGTCTGGGGTCAGAGTTGGTCAGGGCTGAGCAATAATAAGGGGTGAGTGGTCAGGATTAGTGAGATGCGAAGGGTCAGGCATGCTCAGGGGTCAGGCTTGGTGAGGATTCAGGAATAGTGAGGATTAGGAATGAGGAATGGTGAGGGATGAGGGGTCAGGGATCATGAGGGGTGAGGAATCGGTATTGGTGAGGGGTTATAGATGGTGAGGGTTAAGGGGTCAGGGTTGGTGAGGAGTTAAGGGTCAGAGATGGTGAGAGGTCAGGGATGGTGAGAGGAGGGGTCACGGAAGTGAGAGTTGAGGGGTAAGAATGGTGAGGGTCCATGGTTCAGGGGTGAGGGGTCAGGGTTGATGAAGGTTGAACGGTCATGGTTTGTAGTGTGAGAGGTCAGGATTGGTGAGGGGTGAGGTTTAGAACATAGAACATTACAGCGCAGAACAGGCCCTTTGGCCTTCGATGTTGCACTGACCAATTAAGAAAAAGCAATGACCCTCTAACCTAAACCATCCCCTTTTCATCCATAAACTTATCTACTAACCTCTTAAACGCCCCCAAACTTGGCGCATCTACAACTGCAGCAGGCAGAGCATTCCATACCCTTACCACCCTCTGGGTAAAGAACCTACCCCTGATATCCGTCCTATAACTATCACCCCTTAATTTAAAGCTGTGTCCCCTCATGCTAGCTTTCTCCATCCTAGGAAAAAGGCTATCACTGTCCACCCTATCTAAACCTCTAATCATCTTATATGTTTCGATAAGGTCTCCTCTTAGTCATCTTCTTTCCAACGAAAACAACCTTAAATCCCTCAGTCTCTCTTCATAAGACCTGCCCTCCATACCAGGCAACATCCTGGTAAACCTCCTCTGTACCCTCTCCAATGCCTCCACATCTTTCTTATAATGCGGGGACCAGAACTGTACACAATACTCCAAGTGCGGCCGCACTAGAGTTTTGTATAGTTGCAACATGACGTTGCGGCTCCGAAATTCAATCCCCTTACCAATAAAGGTTAAGACTCCGTATGCCTTCTTAACAACCTTATCTACTTGACTGCCTACTTTCAGGGATCTATGCACATATACACCAAGATCCCTCTGTTCATCAACACTATTAAGAGTCCTACCATTAGCCCTATACTCTACACATTTGTTATTCCTGCCAAAGTGAATTACCTCACACCTTTCCGCATTAAACTCCATTTGCCACCTCTCGGCCCAGCTCTGCAACTTGTCCAAGTCACTCTGCAAACTATAACCCCCCTCTTCACTATCTACCACTCCACCGACTTTAGTGTCATCTGCAAATTTACTAATCCATCCTTCAATACCCTCATCCAGATCATTTATAAAAATTACAAACAGCAGGGGCCCCAAAACAGATCCCTGAGGTGATGGGTAAGGGGTCAGGAATGGTGAGGGTCTGAGATTGTGGTTGGTGAAGGGGCCAGGTGTTAGGGATGGTGAGGTTTGAGAAGTGAGGGATGGTGAGGGATGGTGAGGGATGAGGGGTCAGGGATGGTGAAGGGTGAAGTTTCAGGGTTGATGAGGGGTGAGGGTTGGTGGAGGTCAGGGATAGTGAGGGATGAGTGGTCAGGGACAGTGAGGCGTCAGGGTTGGTGAGTGTTGAGAGATGAGAGATGGTGAGGGGTCAAATAATGATGAGGGGTGAGGGTTGGTGAGGTGTGACCGGTTAGGAATGGTGAGGAATGAGGTTCAGGGATGGTGAGGTGTCTGGATTGGTGAGGGATGATGGGTCAAGGATGGTGAGGGGTCAGGGTTGGTGAGGGTGACGGGTCAGGATTGATGAGGCGTAAGTGGTCAGTGATGGTGAGGGATCAGGTTTGGTGAGGGGTCAGGGTTGGTGAGTTGAGAGGTCATGGTTGATCAGCAGTCAAAGATTGTGAGGGGTCAGGGATCATGGATGATGAGGAGTCATGAGTGGTGAGGGGTCAGGGGTTATGGATGGTGAGTGGTCAGGGTTGGTGAGGTGTGGTAGTCAGGGATGACGAGTGGTAAGGAATGGTGAAGGATGAGGTGTCAGGAATGGTGAGGGATGGTCAGGTGTCAGGATTAGTGAGAGGTGAGGGGTCAGGATTGGTGAGGGTCAGGTTTGGTGAGGGGGATCAGGGTTGCTGAATGGTCGTGAATGGTGAGGAATGAGGGGTCAGGGATCGTGAGGGGTGAGGAGTCTGTGTAGATGAGGGGTCAGTGTTGGTGAGGGGTGAGAGGTCAGACTGGGTGAGGGATGAGGGGTCAGGGATACCGAGGGGATGAAGGGTCAGGGATGGTGAGGAGTGAGTGTTCAGGGTTGGTGAGGGGTTAGGGATGGTGAGGGATGAGGGTCAGGGATGGTGAGGGGTGCGGTGTCAGGGTTGTTGAGGTGTCTGGATTGGTGAGGGGTGACAGGTCAGGGATGGTGAGGGGTCAAGGGTCAGGGATGGTGAGTGGTCAAGGTTGGTGAGGGTGACGGGTCAGAGTTGGCGAGGGGTACTGAGGGGCAGGAATGGTGAGGGGGAGGGGTCAGGGATGGTGAGAGTTGAGGGGTAAGGAATGGTGAGGGACCATGGTCCAGGAATGGTGAGGGTTGAAGGGTCAGGGTTCTTATTGTGAGAGGTCAGAATTGGTGAGGATTGGTGATGGTTAAGGAGTCAGGGATGGTGAGTTGGTAACGGTGAGGGTCAGAGATTGTGAGTGGTGAGAGGTCAGTGTTGGTGAGGGCCCAGGAGTTAAGGATGGTGAGGGCCCAGGAGTTAAGGATGGTGAGGGCCCAGGAGTTAAGGATGGTGAGGGGTGAGGAGTGAGAGATGGTGAGGAGTGAGGGATGAAGTTTGCAAAGGGGTGATGTGTCAGGGATGATGAGAGGTCAGGGGTCAGGGTTGATGAGGGATCAGGGATGATGAGGGGTAAGGATCAGGGTTGGTCAGTGTTCAGCGATGGTGATGGTTGAAGGGTCAGGAATGGTGAGCAGTGAGGGGTCAGGATTGGTGAGGGTTCAGGGATGGTGAGGGGTAGGGGGTCAGAGATGGTGGGTAGTCTGGATTGGTAAAGGGTCAGGGACTGTGTGGGGTCAGGGGTGGTGAGAGGTGAGGGATGGTAAGGATGAGTGGTCAGGAATGGTGAAATGTGAGCGGTCAGGGTTGGTGAGGGGTCAGGGACGGTGTGGAGTGAGGGGTCAGAACTCGAGAGTGATGAGAGGTCAGGAATCTGGGTTGGTGAGAGATGAGTGGTGAGTGATGAGGGATCAGGGATGGTGAGGGGTGAAGGGTCAGGGATGGTAATGAATCACAATTTAGGGATGGTGAGCTGTGAGGGCAGACACAGTAAGAAGTTTGACAACATCAGTTTTAAATCCAACCAATTTATTTGATAGTAAACTCACAAGCTTTCAGCTCTATGGCCTTCGTCAGGCAAATGAGGTGTTCTGGTCTCCAATAACACACATATCAGCACAGACAGTTTACAGATTACTGATTAGAATGCAAATCTTTACACCTAACCTGCTATTCAAGTCTTAAAGTGGCTAACAATGTGAATGGAAGGAACACTGAGCACAGGTTAAAGAGATGTGTATTGTCTCTAGACAGCACAGTAAGTGAGGTTTTTTGTTAACCCATGCAAGTCATGGCGGTTACAGATAGTGTGACATGAAGCCAAGATCCCTGTTAAGACCGTCCTCGTGTGTTTGGAAAAATGTCCCGAAGTATGGTTCATTGGGGAGACCATGCAGACACTACGACAGTGGATGAATGAACGTCGCTCGACAATCACCAGGCGAAACAGTTCCCTTCCTGTTGGCGAACACTTCAGCAGTCACGGGCATTCGGCCTCCGACCTTCGGGTAAACGTTCTTCAAGGGGGCCTTCATGATATACGACAGCGCAGGGTCGCTGAGCAGACTAATAGCCAAGTTCCGCACACATGAGGACGGTCTTAACAGGGATCTTGGCTTCATGCCACACTATCTGTAACCCCCATGACTTGCCTGGGTTAGCAAAAAAACCTCACTTATGAGTACGTGTGTATGAAAGGTGGATTGGCCAAGCTAAATTTCACTTTTTGGCCAAAGATGTACAAGAGAGATGGATTGGGCATATTAAATTTCCCCTTAGTGTTCCAAGATGTGTATGAGATGTAGTTTGGCCATGCTAAAGTCCCCCTTAGTCTACCAAGATGTGTATGAGACGTAGATTGGCCATGTTAAATTGCTCTTTAGTGTCCCAAAATGTGGTTTGGCCATACTAAGTTTCCCTCAGTGTCCCAAAATTTGTAGGTTAGGTGGATTGGTCATGCTAAATTCTCCTCACTGTCCAAAAATATGTAGGTTAGGTGGATTGGCAATGCTAAATTGCACCTTAGTATTCTAGATATCTACGAGAGGTGGACTAATATTTGAACTTTCTCCTTAGTGTCCCAAGATGGATAGGCTTGGTGGATTGGCCATGTTAAGACTCCCCTAGTGTCCCAGGGTGTGTATGAGAGGTGGATGAGCCAAGCGAAATTGCCTTTAATGTGCCAAGATATTTATGAAAGTTGATTGGCCATGTTAAATTGCCTCTCAGTGTCCCAAGATGTATACGAAAGGTGGAATGGCCATGCTAAATTCTCCTTAGTGTCCCAAGACGTGTATGAAGGGTGGATTGGCCAAGCTGAATTGCCCCTTAGTATCCCAAGATGTGTAGCTTTGATGGATTGGCCATGCCAAATTCCATGCTAAATTGCCCTTTAGTGTCCTAAGCTGTGTAGGTTAGGTGGCTTGGTTATGCTGAGTCCCCTTCAGTGTCGGAAGGAATGTAGGTAAGATGGATTGACCATGCTAAATTGCCTCTTTAATGTCACAAGATTGTAGTTTTGGTGGATTGGCCATCTTAAATTCCCCTTACTGTCCCAAGATGTGTCGGTTATGTGGCTTGGACATGCTAAATTGACCCTTACTGTCCCAAAATGTTTACAGGAAGTGGAGTGGCCATGCTAAATTCCCCTCAGTGTCACACAATGTGTAGGTTATGTGGTTTGACCATGCTGAATTGCCCTTAGTGTCCCAAGAAATGTACAAAAGGTGGATTGGCCATGCTAAATTGCCCCTAGCGTCCAAAGATGTGTAGATTGGCCAAGCTGAATTATTCCTTAGTATCCCAAGATACTGCTTTGGCCATTTGAAATTGCCCCTTAATGTCCCAAGATGTGTAGATTTGGTGGATTGGCCATGCCAAATTCCACTTAGTGTGCCATGATCTGTAGGTTATGTGGATTGGCCATGGTAAGATGCCCCTTAGTATCACAAGATGTGTACGAGAGTTGGATTGGCCTTTTGAAATTGCCTCTTAATGTCCCAAGATGTGTACAAGAGGCGGATTAGCAATGCTAAAGTGTCCCTTAGTTTCCCAAGATGTGTAAATTAGGTGGATTGACTATGCATAAATTGCAATTTAGTGTCCCAGTATGTGTAGATTAGATTGGCCATGCTAAATTGCCCCTTAGTGACCCACGATGTGAACGAGAGATGGATACCAAGTGGATTAGCTGTGCTAAATTGCCCCTTAATGTTCCAAGATATATATGAAAAGTGGATTGGCCATGATAAACTGCTCCTCTATCCCAAGAAGTGTACCTTAGGTGGATTGGCGATGCTAAATTGTGCTTTTGCGTTCCAAAATGTGTAAGTTAGGTGTTTTGGCTAGGGTAACTTGCCCCTGAGTGTCCCAAAGGGGACACTCCTAATTGACAGGGGGACACTCCTAATACAGGGGAGTGCTTAGTGTCCCAAGATGTGTACGTTTGGTAAATTGACCATGCTAAATTCCCCTTAGTGTTCCAAGGTATGTCGGGTAGGTGGATTGGTCATGCTAAACTGCCCTTTACTATACCAAGATTTGTAAGTTAGATGGATTGGCCAAGAGAAATTGCCCCTTAGTTTCCCAAGATGTATAGGTGAGGTGGTTTGGCCATGCAAAATGGCCTTAGTGTGACAAGATGTGTATGAGAGGTGCATAGGCCAGGCTAAATTGCACTGAGTGTCCCAAATTGAGTGGGACACTCCTAATTAACAAGGGCACTCGTAATTGACAGGGGGGCACTCCTAATTGACGGGGTGGGGGGGCACTCCTAATTGACGGGGGGGGGGGGCACTCCTAATTGACGGGGGGTGGGGGGGCACTCTGATTGACAGGGGGGGGCTCTCTAATTGACAGGGGGGCATTGCTAAATTACAGGGGTCTTTCACAAATACTCATGCGTATACATGCACTGTCACTTACTTACACACACACACACACACACACACACACACACACGAAGTGAACCCAGCTCGGCCTGTGACACTGAATGTCAGAGATAGTGAACTGAAACTACACATCTTTGGACACTAAGGGCATTTAGCATGGCCAATCCATCTAACCTACACATCTTGGAACACTAAGTAGAAACTTTGCATGGTAAATCCATATAACCAATGTACATTTGGTTAGTAAAGAACAATTTAGCATGGCCAACCCATTTAATCTACACACCTTGGGACACTGAGGGGCAATTTTGCATGGCCAATCCACCTCTCATAGACATCTTGGACACAAAGGAGAATTTAGCGTGTCCAATTTAACTCCGATCTACATTTTGGGACACAAAGGGGAATTTAGTGTGGCCAATCCAGCTCTGGTACACAGCTTGGGACACAAAGGAGCAATTTCGCATGGCCAATCCATCTAACCTACACATCTTGGAACACTAAGTAGAAACTTTGCATGGTAAATCCATATAACCAATGTACATTTGGTTAGTAAAGAACAATTTAGCATGGCCAACCCATTTAATCTACACACCTTGGGACACTGAGGGGCAATTTTGCATGGCCAATCCACCTCTCATAGACATCTTGGACACAAAGGAGAATTTAGCGTGTCCAATTTAACTCCGATCTACATTTTGGGACACAAAGGGGAATTTAGTGTGGCCAATCCAGCTCTGGTACACAGCTTGGGACACAAAGGAGCAATTTCGCATGGCCAATCCATCTCTTGTACACATCTTGGGACACTAAAGTGAATTTAGCATAGTCAATCCACATCTTGTACAGATCTTGGGAGACAAAGTGACAACTTAAGGTGAATTTATCATATCCAAGTCACCTAACCTACACATCTTGGCACACTTGGGGGCAATTTAGCATGGCCAATCTACCAAACCTACACTCCTTGGGACATTGTAGTCAATTTACTGTGGCCAATCCACCTAACCAACACACTTGGGACACTAAGGGGCAGTTTAGCATGGCCAACCCACCTAACCTACACAAGGGGCAGCTAACCTAAGGGGCAGTTTAGCATGGCCAATTAACCAAACCTACACATCGAAGGACACTAAGGGAAATTTAGCATGGCCAATCCACATAAACTACATATCTTGGGACACTAAGGAGATTTTAACATGGCCAATTCCCTTCTCATCCACATCTTGGGACGCTAAAGGAAATTTAGAATGGTCAGTATAACATCTCGCACGTATCTTAGACACGAAGCGGCAATTTAGCATGACTGATCCACTTCTTGTCGCATCTTGGGACACATCGAAGCACACGAAGGGCAATTTATCATAGCCAATTAACTGAACCTACAAATCATGGGACACTAAGGTCATTTAGCATAGCCAATCCACCGAACCTATGTATCTTGGGACACTAAGGGATTTTAAAATGTCCAATTCTCCTCTCATCCACGTCTTGGGATGCTAAAAGAAATTTAGCATGGTCAATCCAGATCTTGCACACATCTTGTGTCACGAAGTGGTAATTTAGCCTCGTCAATCCACCTATCGTACACATCTTGGAACACTGAGGGGATTTTAGCATGGTCAAATCAAACCTCATATACATCTTGAGACAAGAAGGGGCAATTTAGCCTGGCCAATCCACCTCTCGTACACATCTTGGGACACTAAGGGTCAATTTAGCCCAGCTTATGCACCTCTCGTACCTATTTTGGCACACTAAGATGAATTTAGCATTGCCAATCCACCTAACTTACGCATTTGGGACACAAAGGGGCAATTTAGTATGGACAATCCAGCTAACTAAACATCTTGGGACAACTTAGCATGGCCAAACCACACCCTGTACACATCTTGGGACATTAAGGGGAATTTAGCAAGTCTAATCCCCCTAACCTAAACGTCTTAGGACAGTAAGTAGCAATCCATCGAACCTACACTTGTTTGAACACTAGGGGGCAATTTAGCATGGCCAATCCACATCTTGTATATACTTTGGGACACTAAGTGGCAATTTAGGATGGCGAATCCACTTCTCATATACATCTTGGGACACTAAGGGCCTGTTTAGCCCGACCTATGCACCTCTCGTACACATCTTGCCACACTAAGATGAATTTAGCATGGCCAATCCACCTAATCTACACATCTTCGGACACTAAGGGGATTTAACATGTCCAATTCTCCTCTCATCCACATCTTGGGGCACTAAAGGAAACTTAGACTGGTCAAACCACATCTCGCACACTTCCTGGGACACAAAGTGGTAATTTAGCATGGCCAATCCACCTCTCGTGCACATCTTGGGTAAGAAATAGCAATTTAGCATGGCGAATCTGCCTCTTGTACACATCTTGGGACACAAAGGGGCAAATTAGCATGGCCAAACATACCTCATACACATCTTGTGAGACTAAGGGGTGATGTAGCAAGTCCAATCCACCTCTCGTACACATCTTGGAACACTGAGGGAATTTCAGCATGGCCAAACCACACCTCATACACATGTTGGAATGCTAAGGGGAAATTCAGCACAGCTAATTCACATCTCGTACACATCTTACGACACTAAGAGGCAATTTAGAATGGCCAATCCACCTTTCATACAAATTATGGGACACACATGACCAGTTAGCATGGTCAGTTCACATGTCATACACATATTGGGACACTAAGGGTATTTAGCATGGCCAATCTACCCAACTTACATACCCTAGAACACTATTTTAACAAGTCCAATTCTCTTCTCATCTATACCTTGGATGCTACAGGAAAATTAGCATGGCCAATTATTTGAATCTACAGATTATTGACACTAAGTGCATTTAGTAAGGCCAATTCATCTAACCTACTATAACCTACACATTAAAGGAAATTTAACATGTCCAGTTCTCCTCTCATCCACACCTTGGGACAATAAGGGACAATTTAACATGGTCAATCCATTTCTGGTGCACATCTTGGGACATGAAGAGTCAATTTAGTATGGCCAATCCATCTCTCGTACGCATCTTAGAACATTGAGGGGATTTTAGCATTGCCAAATCACACCTCATACAGATCTTGGGACACTAAAGGGCAACTTAGCATGGCCAATCCACCTCTCGTGCACATCTTGGGACATTAAGTAACAATTTAGCATGGCCAACCTGCCTCTCTTTCACATCTCGGGACACTAAGTGTTAATTCAGCATGGCCCATCCACCTAATAAATACACCTTGGGACACTAAGGGGCATTTTAGCATGGCCAATCCACCTCTCGTACACATCTTGGGACATTACAGGGAATTTAGCATGGCCATTCCATCTCTTGTACATGACTTGGGACACTAAGGGGCAATTTAGCCTGACAAAACAATCTCTCAAACACATTCTTGGACACTACAGGGAATTTAGCATGGCCAATCCACCTCTCATACACATCTTGGGACACTAAGGGGCAATTTAGCCTGGCCAATCCATCTGTTGCACACATCTTGACCACTAAGCGCAATTTAGCCTGGCCTAAATGGCAGCTCTCGTACACATCTTAGTAAACTAAGATGAATTCAGCAGGGCCAATCTACCTAATCGACACATCTTCGGACAGTCAGGGGCAATTTAGGTTGGCCAATACACCTAACTTGCACATTTTGTGACACTAAGGCACAATTTAGCATTGCTGATCCAAGGACAGGACACTTCTTGGGACAGAGGGGTAGTTTCACATGGCCAATCCACTTCGCATACACATCTTGTGACACTAAGATTGAGATTCTCCCAAGTACATCCACACCCCATCCTCGTCCACCCCCTCCCCAACCAGAAATTCAACTAAGGCGCCTCCTCCTCAACCAGAGATACATCTGATCTTTCAGTGTCACAGACCTGGCTGGGTTCACTCTGTCCTTTTTGATTCAGTGTCACAGGCCTGGCTGGGTTCACTCTGTCCTTTTTGATTCAGTGTCACAGACCTGGCTGGGTTCACTCTGTCCTTTTTGATTCAGTGTCACAGGCCTGGCTGGGTTCACTCTGTCCTTTTTGATTCAGTGTCACAGACCTGGCTGGGTTCACTCTGTCCTTTTTGATTCAGTGTCACAGGCCTGGCTGGGTTCACTCTCTCCTTTTTGATTCAGTGTCACAGGCCTGGCTGGGTTCACTCTGTCCTTTTTGATTCAGTGTCACAGACCTGGCTGGGTTCACTCTGTCCTTTTTGATTCAGTGTCACAGACCTGGCTGGGTTCACTCTGTCCTTTTTGATTCAGTGTCACAGACCTGGCTGGGTTCACTCTCTCCTTTTTGATTCAGTGTCACAGACCTGGCTGGTTCACTCTCTCCTTTTTGATTCAGTGTCACAGGCCTGGCTGGGTTCACTCTGTCCTTTTTGATTCAGTGTCACAGCCTGGCTGGGTTCACTCTGTCCTTTTTGTTCAGTGTCACAGACCTGGCTGGGTTCACTCTGTCCTTTTTGATTCAGTGTCACAGGCCTGGCTGGGTTCACTCTGTCCTTTTTGATTCAGTGTCACAAGACCTGGCTGGGTTCACTCTCTGTCCTTTTTGATTCAGTGTCACAGGCCTGGCTGGGTTCACTCTGTCCTTTTGATTCAGTGTCACAGACCTGGCTGGTTCACTCTGTCCTTTTTGATTCAGTGTCACAGGCTGCTGGGTTCACTCTGTCCTTTTTGATTCAGTGTCACAGGCCTGGCTGGGTTCACTCTCTCCTTTTTGATTCAGTGTCACAGACCTGGCTGGGTTCACTCTGTCCTTTTTGATTCAGTGTCACAGACCTGGCTGGGTTCACTCTGTCCTTTTTGATTCAGTGTCACAGACCTGGCTGGGTTCACTCTGTCCTTTTTGATTCAGTGTCACAGGCCTGGCTGGGTTCACTCTCTCCTTTTTGATTCAGTGTCACAGACCTGGCTGGGTTCACTCTCTCCTTTTTGATTCAGTGTCACAGACCTGGCTGGGTTCACTCTCTCCTTTTTGATTCAGTGTCACAGACCTGGCTGGGTTCACTCTCTCCTTTTTGATTCAGTGTCACAGCCTGGCTGGTTCACTCTGTCCTTTTTGATTCAGTGTCACAGACCTGGCTGGGTTCACTCTCTCCTTTTTGATTCAGTGTCACAGGCCTGGCTGTTCACTCTGTCCTTTTTGATTCAGTGTCACACCTGGCTGGGTTCACTCTCTCCTTTTTGATTCAGTGTCACAGGCCTGGCTGGGTTCACTCTGTCCTTTTGATTCAGTGTCACAGACCTGGCTGGGTTCACTCTGTCCTTTTTGATTCATGTCACAGGCCTGGCTGGGTTCACTCTCTCTTTTTGATTCAGTGTCCAGACCTGGCTGGTTCACTCTGTCCTTTTTGATTCAGTGTCACAGACCTGGCTGGGTTCACTCTCTCCTTTTTGATTCAGTGTCACAGGCCTGGCTGGGTTCACTCTGTCCTTTTTGATTCAGTGTCACAGACCTGGCTGGGTTCACTCTCTCCTTTTTGATTCAGTGTCACAGCCTGGCTGGGTTCACTCTGTCCTTTTTGATTCAGTGTCACAGGCCTGGCTGGGTTCACTCTGTCCTTTTTGATTCAGTGTCACAGACCTGGCTGGGTTCACTCTCTCCTTTTTGATTCAGTGTCACAGGCCTGGCTGGGTTCACTCTGTCCTTTTTGATTCAGTGTCACAGACCTGGCTGGGTTCACTCTCTCCTTTTTGATTCAGTGTCACAGACCTGGCTGGGTTCACTCTGTCCTTTTGATTCAGTGTCACAGGCCTGGCTGGGTTCACTCTGTCCTTTTTGATTCAGTGTCACAGGCCTGGCTGGGTTCACTCTGTCCTTTTTGATTCAGTGTCACAGGCCTGGCTGGGTTCACTCTGTCCTTTTTGATTCAGTGTCACAGGCCTGGCTGGGTTCACTCTCTCCTTTTTGATTCAGTGTCACAGGCCTGGCTGGGTTCACTCTGTCCTTTTTGATTCAGTGTCACAGGCCTGGCTGGGTTCACTCTGTCCTTTTTGATTCAGTGTCACAGGCCTGGCTGGGTTCACTCTGTCCTTTTTGATTCAGTGTCACAGGCCTGGCTGGGTTCACTCTGTCCTTTTTGATTCAGTGTCACAGGCCTGGCTGGGTTCACTCTGTCCTTTTTGATTCAGTGTCACAGGCCTGGCTGGGTTCACTCTGTCCTTTTTGATTCAGTGTCACAGGCCTGGCTGGGTTCACTCTGTCCTTTTTGATTCAGTGTCACAGGCCTGGCTGGGTTCACTCTGTCCTTTTTGATTCAGTGTCACAGGCCTGGCTGGGTTCACTCTGTCCTTTTTGATTCAGTGTCACAGGCCTGGCTGGGTTCACTCTGTCCTTTTTGATTCAGTGTCACAGGCCTGGCTGGGTTCACTCTGTCCTTTTTGATTCAGGACCCGATTTTACCTAAAACTCCAACGGACTTTCCAATAGGATGTTAATCCAACAGGTGGGGAATGAGGGACAGGGTGAGGGAGGCGGGGAGTTGGTGCATTGTGATTTCTCGTTGTGCGTGGTAAGCTCTGGTTGTCCTACTAATCTTTGTTATCAGCTCTGATGTTCGTACCTGTCTCCATTATCAGATAAGATGAGCTGTGTTTTTCTAGTGATGCTTACAGGCCATTCCCGGCCCTGTTGTAAACGACTCATCCTCGGCGTAATAAAAGTGCAATCTTGTATCTCTTTATCTGCACTCCACATCTATCGAAACCTCTCCCAAGGTCACGTCGCGAAGGGCAAAGGGACACGGCTCCTCTGGGCTGGGACCGCAGCTCGGAGCTGACTGAAGCCTCTGAGTTCACCCTCACACGGCTCAATATGTGGGAGTGAGGCCCCCCACAGTTGATCATCTGCAAGTTGGGACACAGCAGGAAGGGGGACACGAGATTGTTTTGGCAGATAAGGCATAGGAGAATCCAAAAAAGCTTCTCCAAATACATAAAGGGCAAAATTTATGCAGTTGTAGATGCGCCAAGTTTGGTGGCGTTTAAGAGGTTAGTTGATAAGTATATGGAAGAGAAGGGAATGGTTTAGTTTGGAGGGACATTGCTTTTTATATTGGTCGGCGCAACATCGAAGGCCGAAGGGCCTGTTCTGTGCTGTAATGTTCTATAAAAGACTAACTCGAGAGCCTTGGGAGTTCCCTGGGAAGTGTGTCAATCGTCGATGATATTGATGTACTTGTTTTTATCCTACAGGTGCTTTGGTCCACCTTGTTGTCTAACAAGGGGCATACACGCAATGGGTCATGAGAGGGCTGCTCTTGGATTTTTTTCGAGAGTATCCTAGTGCTTCACGTCATTAGTGTATGCTTGACCTGGACCATTTGATGGGCAACACGACAGCTCAGTGACAATCGCTGTGCTGTGCAGATACATGGACTTGTGCCTGTGTCTGTCGGGAGTTTGCGCATTCTCCCTGTGCTTGCGTGGGTTTTCTCCAGGCGCTCCGGTTTCCTCGCGCATCCCAAAGATGTGGCTAATTGGCAGAACAAATTCTCCCTAAATTGTCTCAAATTTGGTTTTTAATCCATAGATCTATAAATATGGACAGGGATCGCGGGTAGAGGTGGGAACATCGGGGTGGCGGCACGGGCTTGTTGGGCCAAAGGGCCTGTTTCCCGTGCTGTTTTGCTCTTTAAGAGAGAGTAGGGCCTCTTAAAGATTAACAAGGTTCTTCTGAGTGCCAGTGATCAAGAGATGGGTGAATATTTCTCATCCGCGTTTACTGTTGAGAAAATGTTAGGGAATTTGGGGAAATTATTCGTGATGTCTTGAGGAGTTACGGGTTACAGAGAAGGTGGTGCTGGAAGTCTGAAATCAAGGTAGATAAATCCCCGGAACCCGACAAAGTGTATCCCAGGACATTGTGGGAGGCTAGGGAGGAAACTGGGGGTTCTCGAGCCGAGATATTTGAATCGTCAATAGTCGCAGGCGAGGTGCTTGAAGATTGGAGAGCGGCAAATGTTGTGTCTTTGTTTAAAAAGGGCTGCAGGGAAAAGTCTGGGAATTACAAGCCAGTGAGCCTCACTGGGTAAGTTATTGGAAGGTGTTTTGAGAGACAGGTATTTGGAGACACAAGGGCTGATTAGGGACAGTCAGCAGGGCTTTGTGAGCGCAAAATCATGCCTCAGAAATTCGACTGAGTTTCTTGAAGGGGTAACCAAGAAGGCAGACGAGGGCAGTGTGGTCGATGTTGCCTATATGGACTTTGGCAAGGTCTTTGACAAGGTACCTCGTGATAAGTTGTTGCATAAAGTTACATCTCACGGGATCCAGGGCGAAGTATTGAAATGGATACAAAATTGGCTTCTTCAAAGAAGCCAGAGTGTGTTGGAAAGAGTTGTTTTTCAAACTGGAGGCCTGTGGCCAGTGGTGTGCCTCAGAGATCAGCGCTGGGCCCACAGTTATTTGTCATTTATATTAATGATTTGGGTGAGAATATCGGGGGCAGACCCCACTTGGAGTACTGTGCTCAGTTCTGGTCGCCTCACTATAGGAAGGATGTGGAAGCTATTGAAAGAGTGCAGAGAAGATTTACAAGGATGTTGCCTGTATTGGGAGGCATGCCTTATGAGGTTAGGTTGAGGGAGCTGGGACTTTTCCCCCTGGAGAGACAAAGGTTGAGAGGCGACCTGATAGAGGTTTATAAGATGTTGAGAGGAATAGATAGTATGGATTCTAGGAGGCAATTTCCCAGGGCTGAAATGGTCGCTATGAGAGGACACAGGTTTAAGGTGCTAGGGGGTAAGTACAGAGGAGATTTTAGGGGTAAGTTTTTCACTCAGGGGGTGGTGAGTGAATGGAATCGGCTGCCATCAGTGGTGGTAGAGGCAAACTCACTGGGGTCTTTGAAGAGACTTCTGGATGAGTACATGGGATGTAATGGGATTGGGAGTTACAGATAGGTCTATGGCTTGGTAAGTATAGATATGATCGGCACAACTTGTGGGCCGAAGGGCCTGTTTGTGCTGTAGTGTTCTATGGTTAGTAAGTTTGCAGATGGCACCAAGACCGGTGGCATAGTGGAGAGTGAAGAAAGTTATCTCCGATTGCAACAGGATCTTGATCAATTGGGCCAGTGGGCTGATGAATGGCAGACGGAGTTTAATTTAGACAAATGTGAGGTGATGCATTTTGATAGATTGAACCTGGACAGGACTTACTTGGTTATTGGTAGAGAGTTGGAGAGAGTTATAGAACAAAGAGATCTAGAGGTATATGTTCATAGCTCCTTGAAAGTGGAGTCACAGGTGGACAGAGTGGTGAAGAAGGCATTCGGCATGCTTGGTTTCATCGATCAGAACATTGAATATGCGAGTTCGAATTTCTTGTTGAAGTTGTACAAGACATTGGTAAGGCCACACTTGGAATACTGTGTGTAATTCTGGTCACCCTATTTATAGAAAGGATATTATTAAACCAGGAAGAGTGCAGAAAAGATTTACTAGGAGGCTACTGGGACTTGATGGATTGAGTTATAAGGAGAGGCTGGATATACTGGGACTTTTTTCTCTGGAGCGTGGGAGGCTGAGGGGTGACCTTCTAGAGATCTACAAAATAATGAAGGGCACAGATCAGCTGGATAGTTAATGTGTTTTCCCAAAGGTAGGGGAGTCTAAAACTAGAGGGCATAGGTTTAAGGTGAGAGGGGAGAGATACAAAAACGTCCAGACGGGCAATTTGTTCACACAGAGGGTGGCGAGTGTCTAGAACAAGCTGCCAGAGGTAATAGTGGAGGGGAGTACAATTTTCACCTTTAAAATGCATTTAGACAGTTCCATGGGTGCGATGGGCAAAGAGGGATAGGGGCCAAATGTGGGCAATTGGCTTAGAGGTTTAAAGAAAAGGGCGGCATGGACAAGTTGGGCCGACGGGCCTGTTTCCATGCTGTAAACCTCTCTGACTCTATAACAACTCTCCAAAAACAATTTAATCTCATGGCGATCCTTAGGATAGACCTACCTTATATGAAGTTGATCTTTCTCTGCACCCTAGCTATGACTGTAACACTACATTCTGCAGTCTCTCTCCTTTCCTTCTCTATGAACGGTATGCTGTGCGCAAGCAACACACAGTGAAACTTTTCACTGTGTGCAAATACATGTGACGATAATGAATCAAATCAAAAAAAAAAAATCTCATTTGGATATAAGAACGTAAGAAATAGGAGCAGGAGTCGGCCATCCAGCCCCTCGAGCCTGCCCCGCCATTCAGTAAGATCGTGGCTGATCTGCGGTGGTTCAGTGCCACTTTCCTGCTTTCTCCCTGTAACCCTCAATTCCCTTGTCAATCAAAAACCTATCCACTCTTGACTTGAACATATTCAGCAAGGAAGCCTCCACCATTTCATCGGGCAAATAATTCCAAAGATTTGCCACCCTCTGCGTGAAGAAACTCCTCCGATCTGAATCCCCCCCCAATCTTGAGGCTGTGCCCAAAAGGATAGTGCGGAATGCCAAAAGGACGTAGACAAGTTGGAGGATCGGGCAGAAGTTGTTCAAGGTGCAGAAATGTGATTCATTTTGGTAGGAAGAACGTGGAGGGGCAATCGGAAATAGAGGGTACAATTCAAGGGATTGAGTTTAGGAGTCAGGAGGTGATGACGCAGCTTTGTAAGAGTCTTGACAGACCCCACTTGGAGTATTGTGTGTAGTTCTGGTCGCCTCACTATAGGAAGGATGTAGAGGCTATTGAGAGAGTGCAGAGGAGATTTACAAGGATGCTGCCTGGATTGGGAAGCAGGCCTTATGAGGTTAGGTTGAGGGAGCTGGGACTCTTCTCACTGGTGAGACGTAGGTTGAGAGGCGACCTGATAGAGGTTTATAAAATGTTGAGACGAAAAGATAGGGTGGACTCTCAGAGACTATTTCCCCGAGCTGAAATGGTCACTACGAGAGGACACAGATTTAAGGTGCAGGGAAGCAAATACAGAGGGGATGTTAGGGGATAGGTTTTTCACTCAGAGGGTGGTGAATGGAATCGGCTGCCATTGGAGGTGGTAGAGGCAAACGCGCTGGGGTCCTTTAAAAGACCTCTGGATGAGTATATGGAAACGAATGGGATAGGGGGTTATAGATAGGTCTGTGGATTGGTAGGAATAAATGTGATCGGTGCAACTCATGGGCCGAAGGGTCTGTTTGTGCTGTATTGTTCTATGTTCTAATTCGAAATGGGGTGAAGGTGGCAGAACAGTAACTAAACACACACTATCCGAGGCTTCATAAATAAGGGCTTAGAGTACAACAGCTAATGTGTTAAACCTGTATAACACACCTCTTCAAACGCAAGTGGAATATTTTTGGCCTGATGTATTGTTGTCACATTTTTGGTACGCAGTGAGAAAGATTGTTTCTAGCACCGTACATAGAGAAGGAGAGAGTGCAGAATGTAGTGTTACAGTGTAGATCAACTTAATGCGAGGTAGGTCCATTCAAAAGTCTGACAGCAGCAGGGAAGAAGCTGTTCTGGAGTTGAGTTGGTGCGTGACCTCAGACTTTTGTATTTTCTTCCGAAGGAAGAAGGTGGAACAGAGAATATCTGGGGTGCGTGGGGTCCTTAATGATGCTTTCTCCCCGAGGCAGCGGGAAGCGTAGACAGAGTCAATGGATGGGAGGCTGGTTTTGCGTGATGGGTTGGGCTACATTCACCATTTTTCTCACCGCGTGGCGTTGGTGAGCTTTCTTAGCTATACGGAGGGATTATTCTGGATGCGTCCCTGAGATGGTGTGGAAAAGAGTGGTTCCAGAGATGAGGAATGGCAGTAGGGAGGGGAGATCGCAGGAACTCTCATCCTGGGAGGGGAGAAGGCCCCAAGGAAATTGGATCAAGGTAGTCCAAATTGCAACGGGTCTGGAGAGAGGAGACGGGGACAACATTCACCCAATCGTGAGAGGGTTGGAGAATACGTGGGGCCAGGGTTTGGTGTGATGAACGGCGGGGATCTGGGATGCTCTCCCTGGGATTGGGAAGCTGGATTCGATCACAGTATTGAAGGGGAATCTGAGCGTGCTTTTCAGAGTTCCGAGCCGTACCTGGGGTAATCAGGAGCGAGCACCTTAAAACCCCACCATGGATGGAAAAGCTAAAGAAGTAAACACTCACTGATCATGAATGGAAAACGAGAGAAAGATCGCTTTATTAAAACGAAGGAAGAGAAGACACTCTATATGAACGCACACATTGGATCATAGAACCCTACAATGCAGAAGGAGGCCATTCGGCCCATTGAGTCGGCACCAAACACAATCCCACCCTACCCCAATGTATTTATCCTCACTAGTTCCCCCGATAACAAACGGGCAATTATAGAATCATAGAATTCCGACAGAGCAGAAGGGGGGCCATTTGGCCCATCAACAAAGAGCAAAGAACAAAACAGCGCGGGAAACAGGCCCTTCGGCCCAACGAGTCCGTGATCCCCCCCCCCCGATGTTCTCACCTCTACCCGCGATCCCTGTCCATGTTTATAAATCTATGGATTAAAAACCAAATTTGAGACAATTTAGGGAGAATTTGTTTTGCCAATTAGCCTAAGAGCACATCTTTGGGATGTGGGAGGAAACCGGAGCACCCGGAGAAAACCCACGCAAGCACGGGGAGAATGCGCAAACTCCCACAGACAGAGGCCCAAATCCATGTATCTGCACAGCACAGCGATAGTCACTGAGCTGTCGTGTTGCCCATCAAATGGTCCAGGTCAAGCGTACACTAACGACGTGAAGCACTAGGATACTCTCGAAAAAAAAGATCCAAGAGCAGCCCTCTCACGACCCATCGCGTGTATGCCCCTTGTTAGACAACAAGGTGGACCAAAGCACCTGTAGGGTAAAAACAAGTACATCAATATCATCATCTATTTACACACTTCCCAGGGACTCCCAAGGTTGATGATCCCTATTTTAAATCAGTTTTCTATACCCCTCCATTCCCATTCTGTTCATGTGCCCATCCAAGATATGGGGAAGAAGGTGCAGACTCCGCACAGACACTGACCCGAGCTGGGAATTGAACCCGGGTCCCCGGAGCGTGGAGGCAGTAGTGCTAACCCACTGTGCCAGCCACAGCTTCCCAGAATGGTAAAGCTCCCCTTAGTTCATACGCGTGCAATTTCTGAATCACCTCGTACAGGGGTGTCGTGGACACTGCTGTGTGTGTCACCCTGTCAAAAGCCCTTCCTTCCTTCATCTTGGGAAGGTGACTAACCCACTCCAAATTGCAGCCCCAAACATTGGATACTGGCCCTTTCCGGCTCTGTTCCAGCCTTTTGGTGCATCCTTCCTCAAAGCAAGGTGGGGGGATCTGGTAAACTTCTCCTCAGGGACACTGTGAGGGTTTACAGGCATTGCAATACTCACGTCGTTCGCCTGTCCCCCCCCCCCCGGGAGGTGCCTCTCCACTGCTTTCAATCAAACTCTATCTCCTGATCCCACACCAAAAGAATTTTTATTTCAGCAGCTTTATAAGACCCTTGTCAGACTCCACTTGGAGTATTGTGAGCAGTTCTGGCCGCCTCACTATAGGAAGGATGTGGAAGCTATTGAAAGAGTGCAGAGGAGATTTACAAGGATGTTGCCTGGATTGGGAGGCAGGCCTTATGAAGATAGGTTGAGGGAGCTGGGACTCTTCTCACTGGAGAGACGTAGGTTGAGAGGCAATATTAGTTCATATTGCACGCGTATGAACTAAGGGGAGCTTTACCATTCTGGGAAGCTGTGGCTGGCACAGTGGGTTAGCACTACTGCCTCCAAATTCCGGGGACCCGGGTTCAATTCCCAGCTTGGGTCAGTGTCTGTGCGGAGTCTGCACCTTCTTCCCCGTATCTTAGATGGGCACATGAACAGAATGGGAATGGAGGGGTATAGAAAACTGATAGAGGTTTGTAAAATGTTGAGAGGAATAGATAGGGTGGATTCTCAGAGACTATTTCCCCGAGCTGAAATGGTCACTACAAGAGGACACAGATTGAAGGTGCAGGGAAGCAAATACAATGGGGATGTTAGGGGTAAGTTTTTCACTCAGAGGGTGGTGAGTGAATGGAATCGGCTGCCGTCGGAGGTGGTAGAGGCGAACTCGCTGGGGTCTTTTAAAAGACCTCTGGATGAGTATATGGGAACTAATGGGATTGGGGGTTATAGACAGGTCTATGGATTGGTGGGTATAGATGTGATTGGCGCAACTCGCAGGCCGAAGGGCCTGTTTGTGCTGTAGTGTTCTATCCCTGAAAGTTGGCAATCAAGTCGATAAGGTTGTTAAGAAGGCATACGGAGTCTTAGCTTTTATTGGTAGGGGGATTGAATTTCGGAGCCGCAACGTCATGTTGCAACTGTACAAAACTCTAGTGCGGCAGCACTTGGAGTATTGTGTACAGTTCTGGTCCCCGCATTATAAGAAAGATGTGGAGGCATTGGAGAGGGTACAGAGGAGGTTTACAGGATGTTGCCTGGTATGGAGGGCAGGTCTTATGAAGAGAGGCTGAGGGATTTGAGGTTGTTTTCGTTAGAAAGAAGGCGGCTAAGAGGAGACCTTATTGAAACATATAAGATGGTTAGAGGTTTAGATAGGGTGGACAGTGATAGCCTTTTTCCTAGGATGGAGAAAGCTAGCACGAGGGGACATAGCTTTAAATTAAGGGTGGTGGTTATAGGACGGATATCAGAGGTAGGTTCTTTACCCAGAGGGTGGTAAGGGTATGAAATGCCCTGCCTGCAGCAGTTGTAGATGCGCCAAGTTTGGTGGCGTTTAAGAGGTTAGTAGATAAGTTTATGGATGAAAAGGGAATGGTTTAGGTTAGAGGGTCATTGCTTTTTGTTAATTGGTCGGCGCAACATCGAAGGCCGAAGGGCCTGTTCTGCGCTGTAACGTTCTATGTTCTTTGACCCACCTTGTAGAGGGAAAAGGGGTAAATGTCGATAGTGTGATGGGAGAGTTTAGAACCAAAGGCCGCAGGGAGATGGGTTTGAGGAAGAATTTTTTTTTCTCTCTCACATCTTTGGAATGTTTTACTCCAGGAAGCTGTGAAATCCTTCAGGGCTGAGATCGATAGTTTTTAAATCCGTCAGACAATTAAAGGTTACAGAGATAAGGCAGGAAAGTGGACTTAGTGAGCATTAGATCAGCTGAGTAAATATCAGCTGTGAATTCCCAGCATAATTCTCAGGAAAACATGTCAAGTGTTAACGTCTCGAGTGATTAATTATCCGAATTCATCAAAGCACGCTCACAATCAGTTATAAATCAAGGTCGAGAATGTAAGGCTAAGTATGCAATACAGTTTTAAAATCAATAGCGAGGCAGAAACAAAATGGCAGGAGGACAAAATGGCCAACATTACTGGAAGTAGGCTTCGGGCCTACAAATAGCAGCAGACTGTGAAGCACAAAAGGAAGATGGTGCTGTGTTGTGGGGAGTGTGGGGTTGGAGAGTCACGATGGGCCTTGTTTGCCGCTACGATGTTTGGAAACGGTCAGGGTGGATCGAACCCCTGATCCCTTTCGGTAGAGAACCAGGCCCTTCTTTAACCTGGAGTGTGCGTTTAGAAGCTCCATTGCCCCTTCTGTCTCTCTCTTCAGTCCCGAGGAAGAGTCACATTGGATTTGGGACTGAGTCTCTTTAAGAAGCGGGGAGGGTGAAGGGGGAGATAAGGTTAGGTTTCAGAGAGTCGCGTGACCCATTCGGACAATCAGACCAAATCCCGGGCTGAGTGCCGACTGTCTCAGGCAGTCCCGGACGTTGGGGTCGATTGGGAACACCCTTCTCACTCTCCGTAGAGAGATATTCCCGTTAATAAGTATTTCTTCAGTTACTGCTGCTGGTCTCCTTCAAAGAGCTAGGAACGAAGAAAATTCCAGCACAGGAACAGGCCCTCCTACACCAACCCTACTTCCTGGACTTAACTAAAACCCTACCCTTCCGGGGACCATATCCCCCTATTCCCATCCTATTCGTGTACTTGTCAAGATACCCCTTAAAAGTCACTACCGTATCCGCTTCCACTACCTCCCCGGCAACGAGTTCCAGGCACCCACTACTCTCTGTGTAAAAAATCTGCCTCGTACGTCTCCTTTAAACCTTGCCCCTCGCACCTTAAACCTGTGCCCCCCCCACTCCAGTCATTGACACTTCCACCCTGGGAAAAAGCTTCTGACTATCCACTCTGTCCATGCCCCTCATAATCTTGTAGACTTCTATCAGGGTCTCCCCTTGACCTCCAGTGAGAACAAGCCAAGTTTCTCCAATCTCTCCTCACAGTTAATGCCCTCCATACCAGGGCAACCGCTTGGTAAATCTTTTCTGTACCCTCTCTGAAGCCTCCACATCCTTCTGGTAGTGTGGCAGCCAGAATTGAACGCTATATTCCAAGTGCGGCCTAGCTAAGGTTCTATAAAGCTGCAACGTGACTTGCCAATTTTTAAACTCAGTGCCCCCGGCCGATGAAGGCAAGCATGTCATTTCCCTTCTTGACTACCTTCTCCACCTGCATTGCCATTTTCAGTGACCTGTGTACCTGTACACCCCGATCCTTCTGCCTATCAATGCTCTTAAGGGTTCTGCCATTTGGTGTATATTTCCTATCTGTATTTCCAAAATGTCCAGATTAAATTCTATCTGTCATCTCTCTGATCTCCAACTGATCTATATCCCACTGTATCCCCTGATGGTCCTCATCGCTATCCGCAAATCCACCAAGCTTTGTGTTGTCTGCAAACTTACTAATCAATCCAGTTACATTTTCCTCCAAATCATTTATATATATTACACACAGCAAAGGTCCCTGAGGACCATCACTTGTCACGGCCCTCCAATTCAGCCCGTCCACTGCTACCCTCTGTCTGTGACCAAGCCAGTTTTGTACCCACCTTGCTCACCTCTCACCCCCATGAGACTTCAGCTTGTGCACCAGTCTGCCATGAGGGACCTTGTCAAAGGCCTTACTGAAGTCCATGTAGACAACATCCACTGCCCTACCCTCATCGAGCATCTTCGTCACTTCCTCGAAAAACTCAATCAAGTTCTTGAGACATGAACTCCCCTTCACTTCTTGCCTCTCACAAATACATCCACTTCTTTCCAAATGGGAACAAATCCTGTCTCGAAGAATCCTCTCCAATAATTTCCCTACCACTAATGTAAGGCTCACTGTCCTCTAATTACCTGGATTAGTGTTGCTAACCTTCTTAAGCAAAGGAACAACATTGGCTATTCTCCAATCCTCTGGGACCTCCCCTATAAGAATTTAGCAACACCAATTTATAATCCAACCGATTTATTTGATAGTAAAAAAGCGAGCTTTCGACTCTTGTGTCTTCCTCAGGCAAGTGCAGTGTTCTGGTCTGCAATAGCACACATCAGCACAGACAGTTACAGATTGCTGATTCGAATGCGAATCCTTACATCTAACCTGCTATTCAAGTGTTAAAGTGGCGAACAATGTGTGTGAAGGGAACCCTGAGCATTGTTGGAGAATTGTGTATTTTCTCCAGACAGCACAGTAAGTGAGGTTTTTTGCTAATCCAGGCAAGTTACGGGAGTTACAGATAGTGTGACATGAAGCCAAGATCCCTGTTAAGACCGTCCTCATGTGTGCGGAACTTGGCTATCAGTCTCTGCTCCGCAACTCTGCGCTGTCGTGTGTCACGAAGGCCCCCTTGAAGAACATTTACCCGCAGGTCGGAGGCCGAATGCCCATGACTGCTGAAGTGTTCGCCCACAGGAAGGAAACTGTTTTGCCTGGTGATTGTTGAGCGATGCTCATTCATCCGCTGTCGTAGTGTCTGCATGGTCTCCCCAATGTACCATGCTTCGGGACATCCTTTCTTGCAACGTATTAGGTAGACAACGTTGGCCGAGTTGCAAGAGTATATACCGTGTATCTGGTGAATGGTATCCTCACGTTTGATGATGTCGTCCATGTCTATGATCCGGCATGTCTTGCAGAGGTTGCTGTGGCAGGGTTGTGTGGTATTGTGGTCCCCTATAGCCAGTAAGGATGCAGGGATTTCTCCCAAGGCCCCAGCAATTCCCTCCCTTGCCTTTCCCAATATTCTGGGGTCTATCCCATCAGGCCCTGGGGACTTGTCTACCTTACTGTTTCTCAAGAACCCCAATATCTCCTGCTTTTTGAACTCAACATGACTCAAACTATCCTTTCCCAGACTCATCATCCACCAACTCCTTCTCTGTGGTGAATGTTGACCCAAAGAACTCATGTAATACCTCATCCATTTCCTGTGGCTCCACACATCGATTCCTTCCCTTATCCTCGAGTGGGCTAACCCTCTCTCTAACTACCCTTTTGCTCTCTATATACGTATAAAAAGCCTTGGGATTTTCCTTAATCCTGCTGGCCAGTCATGATGCTTCCTTTCTCCTTGCTTAAGTTTCTTTCTACCTTCCTTGTATTCTACACTTGTCGTTAGTGTACGCTTGACCTGGACCATCTGATGGGCAACATGACAGCTCAGTGACTGTCGCTGTGCTGTGCAGATACATGGATTTGGGCCTGTGTCTGTGGGAGTTTGCGCATTCTCCCCGTGCTTGCGTGGGTTTTCTCCGGGTGCTCCGCTTTCCTCCCACATCCCAAAGATGTGCTCTTAGGCTAATTGGCAAAACAAATTCTCCCTAAATTGTCTCAAATTTGGTTTTTTAATCCATAGATCTATAAACATAGACAGGGATCGCGGGTAGAGGTGGGAACATCGGGGTGGCGGCGCGGACTCGTTGGGCTGAAGGGCCTGTTTCCCCGTGCTGTTTTGTTCTTTGCTTCGCGTGTTCCCAGCCGCCTGGCTTTGACAAACGCTTCCTTTCTCTCTTTGTCAAGGCTCACGCTATCTCTCGTTCTCCAAGATTCCTCAAACTTGCCAATTCTTATCCTTCATCCTCACAGGTTCCTGAATCCCGATCAACTTACACTTGAGGACCTCCCACCTGTCCAGATGTTGATTTGCCCTGAAACGCCAATCTATATTCTTCAATTCCTGCCTAACATTGGTGTAATTAGCCTTCCCCCCGATTTAACCTGAGGACTACACTTACCTTCATCCTGAGGAAGAGTTGTACTGGATTCGAAAGTGCAATTGTGAGCCTCTTTGCGGGGGGAGGAGGGTTGGGGCTGGGGAGGGAGGCAAGGTTCGGTTACAGAGAGTCAAGTGGTTCATTTGGCAGTCGGACCAAAGCATAGAAATCCAGGAACTCAGCGCAGACTGCGTCAGGGAGTTTGGAGACTGGGGTCGGGAACACCCTTCACACTCTCTGTTATTCCCGTTAATAAATACTGTTTTCAGTCACTGCTGGTAGTCCCCTTCTTTCTAAGGTATTACAAAAACTCCCCTTCTCTGCCCGTGGATGCTGAGGGTTTACTCTGTGTTTTCTTGTTTCCGATTTCCAACATCCGGAGGTATTTTGATCGAGTTTTGTTAGGCGAAGGTTGAAGGAGTATCACATTGTGACATGTGTACGGAGGCAAATTAGTGGTACCACTAGGCCTCTCTCAAAGAGAGGCCTAATGATGCAAAGAACAAAGAACAAAACAGCATGGGAAACAGGCCCTTCGGCCCAATGAGCCCACGCCGCCACTTTGATGTCCACCTCTACCCGCGATCCCTGTCCATGTTTATAGATCTATGGATTAAATACCAAATTTGAGACAATTTAGGGAGAATTTGTTTTGCCAATTAGCCTAAGAGCACATCTTTGGGATGTGGGAGGAAACTGGAGCACCGGAGAAAACCCACGCAAGCACGGGGAGAATGCGCAAACTCCCACAGACACAGGCCCAAATCCATGTATCTGCACAGCACAGCCATAGTCACTGAGCTGTCGTGTTGCACATCAAATGGTCCAGGTCAAGCGTACACTAACGACGTGAAGCACTAGGATACTCTCAAAAAAAAATCCAAGAGCAGCCCTCTCACGACCCATCGCGTGTATGCCCCTCGTTAGACAACAAGGTGGACCAAAGCACCTGTAGAATAAAAACAAGTACATCAATATCATCATCTATTTACACACTTCCCAGGGACTCCCAAGGCTCATGATCCCTATTTTAAATCAGTTTTCTATACCCTTCCATTCCCATTCTGTTCATGTATTATCACTAGACTATTCATCCAGAAACTCCAACTAGTGTCCTGGGTTCGCATCCCACCACAGCAGGTAGCGGAATTTAAATTCAATAAAAATCATGTTTCGAATTAAGAATCTGCTGGTGATGATCCATTTGTCAGAAATGTCCTTCAGGAGAGGAAATCTGTTATCCTTACGTGTGACTCTCAACTCAGGCAGATCAACGTGGACTCAGCATTCAGTTTCCTCCCACTGTCCAAAGATGTGCAGAGTTGGGTTGATTGGCTAGATTGAGAGGTGCTTTGGTGCCTTGTTGTCTAACAAGGGGCATACATGCGATGGGTCGTGAGAGGGCTGCTCTTGGATCTTTTTTCGAGAGTATCCTGTTGCTTCACGTCGTTAGTGTATGCTTGACCTGGACCATTTGATGGGCAACACGACAGCTCAGTGACTATCGCTGTGCTATGCAGATACATGGATTTAGGCCTGTGGCTGTGAGAGTTTGCACATTCTCCCCGTGCTTGCATGGGTTTCCTCCGGGTGCTCCGGTTTCCTCCCACATCCCAAAGATGTGCTCTTAGGCTAATTGGCAGAAACGCCAAGTTTGGTGGCGTTTAAGAGGTTAGTAGATAAGTTTATGGATGAAAAGGGAATGGTTTAGGTTAGAGGGTCATTACTTTTTCTTAATTGGTCGGCGCAACATCGAAGGCCGAAGGGCCTGTTCTGCGCTGTAATGTTCTGTGTTCTAAGTTCTCCCTAAATTGTCTCAATTTTTAATCCATAGATTTATAAACATAGACAGGGATCGCAAGTAGAGGTGGGAACATCGGGGTGGCGGCGAGGGCTCGTTGGCCTGTTTCCCGTGCTGTTTTGTTCTTTGTAATATCGGGGGGGGGATTAGCAGAGTAAATATGCGCAGAGAAAAGGGATTTGGATGGGATTGTGTTTGGTACAGACTCAATGGGCTGAATGGCTTTGTTCTGTACTGCAGGGATTCTATAAAACCATGGGTAATAAATGCAGTAAGAAGTCTCACAACACCAGGTTAAAGTCCAGCAGGTTTATTTGATAATAAACGCCACAAGCTTTCGGGAAAGCTGTTCCTTTGTCAGGTGAGTGGGGAATTCTGCTCACATGTAAAGACATACACACAATAGTTTCCAGAATACTGATTAGAATGCAAGTCTTTGCAGCTAATCTGCTATTACCTGTTATTATTATATTGTACAATATAATATATATTGCAATGTATATATCTCCTGTTATTATTGATCTGCTATTATCAATAGCAGATTAGCTGCAAAGACTTGCATTCTAATCAGTGTTCTGGAAACCGTGTTTTTATATGCCCCGTTTTTGATCAGAACTTTCCACTCAACTGATGAAGGAACGCCGTTTCCGAAAGCTTGCGGCGTTTACCATCAAATGAACTGGCTGGACTTTAACCTGGTGTTGCGAGACTTCTTGCTGTGTTTTACCCCAATCTGGCATCTCTACATCAGGATTTGATACCCAAACTCCCACCCAATGAGTAAATCGAAGCTGGTCTCGATGAATGACTGATCGGACGCAGGCGGGGGGAGGGGGGGGGGGGGGGGTGCGTTGAGCAATATTATTACACCGTGGCCCATCAGCAGAGACAAAGCAGTCGCTTCCCAAAACACAGCACGGAAAGGGTCGTGAGCTCCCTGTTTTTGCTTGCGTGCAGCGATAAAAGGAGGGGGGTTTAACCACCAGGGCAGAGGAGGAAGGAGTTGAAGGTGTGATTTTTTTTTTGGTTGCGTCTGAATTCTCTGCGGGGGAGGAGAGGTGTCTTTGAAGCTCGGCACCGCGTCACTCATTAACAGAACCGCTCCTGACCTCCGGTTTCTCGGGAGGGAATCGGCCTTGATCAGTTTCTGTGAAGCCAGCCGCACACGTCATTCGCCACGAATTGCTAATTGCCCCGCGTTAATGAGTTACAGCGGGGAAAGGAACTGTACTATCGCCTCCGATAAGGCAAACATTGACATGGCTTTGCGTTAATGGGTAACCCGTGCGAAGTGAACCTGTCCCCAGAAAACTCAGCCTGGCAACGCCATCCCTCTCGAAGTCGGGCAACCCATCTTTCCCCCCCCTCCATCCCACTGCTACTTCTTCCCCCGCCCCCTCGCCGCCGGTCAGTCCTGTAAATAACCGGGACTAAAGTTTGCGTCACCAATCAGGCTTGCGTTCACACTGCAACGAAGTTACGGCGAGATTTCCCCACGCCGGCTCGGGTTATGCCGAGGGAGAATTTGGCGCGGCCAATGCAGCCCGTCTTTCGGACTGCGGGAGGGAACTGGAGCACCTGGACGAAACCCACGCAGACACGGTGGGGGGGGAGAAGGTGCAGACTCCGCACAGATAGTGGCATTTCCGAGCCGGGAATCGAAGCCGGGTTCCCCGGCGCTGTGAGGCGGGCAGTGCTGACCCACTGTGTCACGGTTCGGCCTACTTTCTGTGGGAGTGAATGCCACACATTCTCGGGGGGAAAAAATTTCTCCTCAGCTCAGTTCTAAAAGATTTACCCCCCACCCCCTCCTAGTCCTCAAACTCTCACCCCTAGTTCCGGACTCCTCCGCCATCGGGAACATTCTTTCTGTTAGAATTTTACAATGAGATCCCCTCTCTTCTAAACTCCAGTGAATATAAAGAGCAAAGAACAAAACAGCATGGGAAACCAGCCCTTCGGCCCAACGAGCCCGCGCCGCCACCCCAATGTTCCCACCTCTACCCGCGATCCCTGTCCATGTTCATAGATCTATGGATTAAAAACCAAATTTGAGACAATTTAGGGAGAATTTGTTTTGCCAATTAGCCTAAGAGCACATCTTTGGATGTGGGAGGAAACCGGAGCACCCGGAGAAAACCCACGCAAGCACAGGGAGAATGCACAAACTCCCACAGACACAGGCCCAAATCCATGTATCTGCACAGCACAGCGATAGTCACTGAGCTGTCGTGTTGCCCATCAAATGGTCCAGGTCAAGCGTACACTAACGACGTGAAGCACTAGGATACTCTCGAAAACAATCCAAGAGCAGCCCTCTCACGACCCATCGCGTGTATGCCCCTCGTTAGACAACAAGGTGGACCAAAGCACCTGTAGGATAAAAACAAGTACATCAATATCATCTATTGACACACTTCCCAGGGACTCCCAAGGCTCATGATCCCTATTTTAAATCAGTTTTCTATACCCCTCCATTCCCATTCTGTTCATGTGCCCATCTAAGTATTTCTTAAATAACTCCAGAGTGCCTGCCTCCACCACTTTACTTGGCAGTGCATTCCATATCCCGACCAGTGTGAAAAAACTCCCTCTAGCATCCAAATTATACCTTACTCCCCCCACCCTAAGCCTGTGACCCCTCGTGCTATTCGAGTACATCCTAGGAAAAAGCTTAACCCTGTTTATCTATATCCCTCATAATCTTGTACAAATCTATTAGATCCCCTCTAAGTCTACGTCTTTCTAAGGAAAAACAGCCCCAATTTGCCTAACCTCTCCTCATGACTCAGACCTTCCATACCAGGCAGCCTCCTCTGCACTCTCTCCAGAGTCTCCACGTCCTTCCTAACCAACTTAGTCTCTCCTCATATGACAGGCCTGCCATCCCAGGAATCAGCCTGGCAAATCTTCACTGTGCTCTCTCAATAATAAGGACATCCTTCCTCAGCTAAGGAGACCAACACTGCACACATCATCCTGTATAACAGCAGCAAAGCACCCCTCTCCCTCTACTCAAATCCTCTCGCTATGAGCGCCAACATACCATTTGCCTCCTTTACTGGTGACAGTGACCCGAGCCGGGAATCGAACCTGGGTCCCCCGGCGCTGCGAGGCAGGCAGTGCTAACCCACTGTGTCACTGTTCGGCCTGCTTTCTGTGGGAGTGAGTTCCATGCATTCTCTGGTTGAAGAAATTTCTCCTGGACGCTTACTTTGAGCGACTGATACACAAAGTCTCGCTAATCTACACATCTTTATACATTAAGGGGCAATTTAGCATGGCCAATCCATTTAATCTATACCTCTTTTGTCACTAATGGTCAATTTAGCATGGCCAATCCAGTTAATCTACACATCTTGGACACTAAAGGGAAATTTAACATGGCTAATCCACCCAACCTGCAGACCTTTGAACACTAAGGGGTAATTTAGCATGGCCAATCCACCTAACCTACACATCTTTGGACACTAAGGGAAATTTAGCATGGCCAATCCACCTAACCTACACATCTTTGAACACTAAGGGACAATTTAGCATTGCCAATCCTCCGAACCTGCACATCTTTGGACATTAAGGGACAATTTATCATAGCCAATTCATAACCTGCATATCTTTGGACACTAAAGGACAATTTAGCATGGCCAATCTACCAAACCTGCGCATCTTTGGACATTAAGGGACAATTTAACATGGCCAATCCCCCTAACCTGCACATCTTTGGGCACTAAGGGGTAATTTAGCATGGCCAATCTCCTTAACCTATCCATCTTTGGAGACTAAGAAGAAATTTAGCATAGCCAATCCAGCTAATCTACACATGTTTGGACACTAAGGGGCAATTTAGTATGGCCAATCCACCTAACCTACACATCTTTATTCATTAAGGGGCAATTTAACATGGCCAATCCATCTAATCTATACATCTTTGGACACTAAGGGGCAATTTAGCGTTGCCAATTCACCTAACCTACACATCTTTGGACACTAAGGAACAATTTAGCATTGCCAATCCTCCGAACCTGCACATCTTTGGACATTAAGGGACAATTTATCATAGCCAATTCTCATAACCTGCATATCTTTGGACACTAAAGGACAATTTAGCAGGGCCAATCTACCTAACCTGCACATCTTTGGGCACTAAGGGGTAATTTAGCATGGCCAATCTCCTTAACCTATCCATCTTTGGAGACTAAGAGGAAATTTAGCATGGCCAATCCAGCTAATCTACACATCTTTGGGCACTAAGGGGTAATTTAGCATGGCCAATCTCCTTAACCTATCCATCTTTGGAGACTAAGAGGAAATTTAGCATAGCCAATCCAGCTAACCTACACATGTTTGGACACTAAGGGGCAATTTAGTATGGCCAATCCACCTAACCTACACATCTTTATACATTAAGGGGCAATTTAACATGGCCAATCCATCTAATCTATACATCTTTGGACACTAAGGGGCAATTTAGCATAGCCAATCCACCTAACCTGCCCATCTTTGGACTTGAAGGGGGCAATTTATCAATCCGCCCTAACCCGCACGTCTTTCAGGCTGTAGGGGGGAAACCGGAGCGGCCGGAGGAAACGGGGGAGGCGGAGCGTGCAGACTCCGCACAGACGGTGACCCAAGGCCGGGAATCGAATCCGGTGCGAACCCACTGTGCCACCCCGTGCTGCCTCTAAACGGAGAGAGGCTGGGAATTGAACTGCTTGTTTCGTAGACAGGCTACTTTAACCAACAGAGTGGATCGAGAGGTTCGATCTGACTAAGTGGCGGAGCGGGACGGGAGGGCTGATCGGCCTCCTCTTGCTTCTAGCCCACGTGAAGATGTCCAGAAACTCAGCCCGAGGTCAAACGTCCATATCCAAGTCAGGTTCTACATCAGGGCCTTGCCCACTTACAGCTACTGGTGGCGGGGGGAAGGCAGGGTGGGGGGGGGGGGGGGGTGTGAGTCATCAGGTGAGGGGGTCCAATTTCACTGGATTACAATCTCTACTCGTTCCGCATCAGAATTTTTAAAGTAAGCGGCCTGATATTGGGTCAAAAAATAGAGACGGGGAGAGAGAGAGGGGCGGTGGTGTGAGAGAGTCACTGCGGAAAAGTGAACAGATTATCATGGGCAACTGTGTCGATGAGAAACAGGGAGTGGTGGGGGGGGGGCGTTGCTTAGGATAGACCCTTTTGGGGTGGGGGCGGGGTGGGTGGGGGGTATGAGTTGGCGGGGAATCTAACGGGGAAGGAGCCGGAAGGGAACCCAGTGATGGTAACTCTCGGGCAGATAGGAAGCCGGTGGGGAGACCGGTCTCACCACGCCCAGCCAGCGAGGGAGGGAGTTGGAGGAGGCTGGCGCGCTTGAGCCTCTCACCCAAGAGAAGGCAAAAGGTCATACGGGATGGGTCTGCGCTAAGACTTCTGCCAGTGGTGGCAAAACCGATGCGAGGGATTCGCACACGGGGATGCCATAGGGCCATCGAGTCATTTGGAAACAGGCCCTTCGGCCCCAACTTGTCCATGCCGCCCCCTTTTTTTCAAAACCCCTAAGCTAATCCCGTTTGGCCTCCACCCCTTTACACCCATCTTACTGCTTTTTAAGAGATAAAATTGGAGCCCCCTCTACGACTACCTCGGGTAGCTTGTTCCGGACACTCCTCACCCTCTGTGTGAAAAAAAATCACCCCTCTGCACCCTCAACTTAAACTTCTGCCCTCTAGTTTTAGACTCCCCTACCTTTGGAAAAAGATAGATCATAGAAAACTACAGCACAAACAGGCCCTTCGGCCCACAAGTTGCGCCGATTATATCCCACCTACTAGGTTTGTCTATAACTCTCAATCCTGTTAAGCCCCATGTACTCATCCAGAATTCTCTTAAAAGACCCTATCGAATTTACCTCCACTCGCCACCCTCTGAGTGAAAAACTTATCCCTGACATCTCCTCTGTGCCTAGTCCCCGGTACCTTAAACCTGTGTCCTCTCGTAGCAACCATTTCAGCCCTGGGAAATAGCCTCCAAGAATCCACCCAATGCATACCGCTAACAGCATTCGGCCCATCGAGTCTGCACTGACAACAGGCCCTACCCGGTGCATAATCCCGTGCATTTACCCGAACTAGTCCCCCTGACAATTTTAGCACGCACGATCCACCCAACCCCGCACGGCTCTGGAAGGAAACCCAGAGGGAACCCGCGCAGACACGTGGAGAAGGTACGAACTCCTCATAGACAGCGAGCCGGGAATAGAACCCAGGTCCCTGGCCGTCGCGAGGCAGCAGTGCTAACCACTGCGCCGCCGTTCTCTCTCTCTCCCCCCCACCCGCCCCGTGTCTGCGTGGGTTTTCCTCCGGTTGCTCCGGTTTCCTCCCACAGTCTGAAAGACGCGCTGGTCAGGTTGGATTAGACGTGTCAGATTCGCTCCTCAGCGTTATCCAAAGAGGGGTGTGGCGATTTTTGCAGTAACTTCATCGCGGTGTTAATGTCAGCCTACCTGTCTCGCTAATAAATAAGTAAACTTTACACGTAAGTTCGGTGTTATTCTATAACGGTGAATAGTTGACTGCGTCCCTCCGAATTAACACCGAAACGTGACAGAGACACGGGCGTTATTTTCACCATCAAATAGAAGCCAAAGAGTCAGAGGGGTTTACAGCATGGAAACAGGCCCTTCGGCCCAACTTGCCCATGCCGCCCCTTTCTTTTAAACTGGTAAACTAGTCACAATTGCCCGCATTTGGCCCTTATCCCTCTATACCCATCTTACCTGAAATGCTTTTTAAAATTGTACCCGCCTCTACTACTGCCTCTGGCAGCTTGTTCCAGACACTCACCACCCTCTGTGTGAAAAAAAATTGCCCCCTCTGGACCCTTTTGTGTCTCTCCCCCTCTCATCTCAGCCCTATACCCTTCAGGTTTAGACCCCCCACCCTGCTTTTGGGAAAAAAAATGTTGACTATCCGCATTATCCAAGCCACTCGTTATTTACAATTTCGAGAAATTTTTATATATATCTACCTGGTCCATGGTGCACAGTGCTGCCTCACAGTGCCAGGGACCCAGGTCCATTCTCACCTTGGGTGACTGTGTGAACTTTGTGTGTTCTCCCTGTGTCTGTGTGGGTTTCCTCTGGGAGCTCCACTTTCCTCCCTCAGCCCAAAGATATGCAGGTTAGATGTGTTGACTGTGCTAAATTCCCCTTAGCGTCCAAAAAATATGCAGATTGTGTAGATTGGCTATGCTAAATTGCCTCTGAATGTCCAAAGATGTGTAGGTTAGATGGATTGGCCAAGCTAAATTGTTCCTTAGTGTTCAAAAATGTGTAGGTTAGGTGGATTGGCCATGCTAAATTGCCCCTTAGTATCCAAAGATGCATAGATTAGATGGATTGGCCATGCTAAATTGCCTCTTATTGTTCAAAGTTGCATGCATTAGATGGATTGGTCATGCTAAATTGCCTTTAGTGCTCAAAGATGTGTAGGTTAGGTGGATTGGCCATGCTAAATTGCCCCTTAGTGCTCAAAGATGCATAGATTAGATGGATTGGCCATGCTAAATTGCCTCTTAGTGTTCAAAGATGCATACATTAGATGGATTGGTCATGCTAAATTGCCTTTAGTGCTCAAAGATGTGTAGGTTAGATGGATTGGCCATGCTAAATTGCCCCTTAGTGCTCAAAGATGCATAGATTAGATGGATTGGCCATGCTGAATTGCCCCTTAGTGCTCAAAGATGCATAGATTAGATGGATTGGCCATGCTAAATTGCCTCTTAGTGTTCAAAGATGCATACATTAGATGGATTGGTCATGCTAAATTGCCCTTAGTGCTCAAAGATGTGTAGGTTAGATGGATTGGCCATGCTGAATTGCCCCTTAGCGTTAAAAGATGTGTAGGTTAGGTGGATTGGCTAAGCTAATTTGCCCCTTAGTGCTCAAAGATGTGTAGGTTAGGTGGATTGGCCATGCTGAATTGCCCCTTAGCGTTAAAAGATGTGTAGGTTAGGGTGGATTGGCCATGCTGAATTGTCCTTTAGCGTTAAAAGATGTGTAGGTTAGGGTGGATTGGCCATGCTGAATTGCCCTTTAGCATTAAAAGATGTGTAGGTTAGGTGGATTGGCCATGCTAAATTGCCCCTTAGTGTCCAAAGATGTGTAGGTTAGGTGGATTGGCCATGCTAAATTGCCTCTTAGTGTTCAAAGATGTGTAGGTTAGGTGGATTGGCTAAGCTAAATTGCCCCTTAGTGTCCAAAGGTGTGTAGGTTAGCTGGATTGATCATGTTAAATTGACCCTTAGTGTCCAAAGATGTCTAGGTTAAGAGGATTGGCCACATTAAATTTCCCCTTAGTGTCCAAAGGTGTGTAGGTTAGGTGGATTGACCATGCTAAATTGCCCCTTAGTGTTCAAAGATGTCTAGGTTAAGAGTATTGGCAATGCTAAATGCACAGGTTTACGGGATGGGATACTCTTTCAGAGAGTCGGTACAATCTCAGTACTCCAAATGGCCTGCTTCTGCACTGTAGGAATTCTGTGACTTTAAAGGTAGGGGACGTGGGTTCAAATCCCATCTCGGGAATTTAAATTCAACTGGTAGAATTCGGAATATGAAGCCAGGCATGGAATGGGCACTATCATGGATTGTTTATTTACACCCCCCAGGGGTATGTAAATGGACAGCGACCCCAGCAGCGAATCCATACACATCCAAACAGAAAAAAAAACACCTCACAAAGTCAAATATGTCATCTTCTATAAAACTTTCCCGTCAACACTCTCCCGAGATGCAAATTCCCTATCCTTCAATTTTCATTCATCTACCCTCCCTATCTTGCCTTTCCGAACTCGCGTAACTGCAGACCCAGTGTGCCTCCAAGCTGCGATAGATTTGGAACTGCCAATTGGAGCCTCTCATTTCCTTTTTAATTCCCGTGGCCACGGGATCACCACTATTTACTGCCCCTTCCCTTAGTTTCCCCTTGAGGAGATGGCCCTGGGTTGCCCTTCTCCGACCCGGCTGCGGTCCGTGTGCTGTAGGTGCACTCGCTGTGCTGTTAGGGAAGGGAAGCCCCCACCCCCCCCCCCCCCCCCCCCCCCCCCACCCCCCCCACCCCCACCCCACCCACCCCCTCCCCTGCAGGATTATGACCCAGCGGCAATGAAGGAATGGCTGATCAGAATGGTGCGTGGGTCAGAGGGTGGGGTCAGTGGTGGCGCAGAGGTCACGGGCTTAGGGTGAGGGGGGGGGGTAAGGTATAATTTGGATGCCAGAGGGAGTTTTTTCACAGAGGGTGGTGGGGGTATGGAATGTGCTGCCAAGTAAAGTGGTGGAGGCAGGTACTCTGGAGTTATTTAAGAAATACTTAGATGGGCACATGAACAGAATGGGAATGGAGGGGTATAGAAAACTGATTTAAAATAGGGATCATGAGCCTTGGGAGTCCCTGGGAAGTGTGTAAATAGATGATGATATTGATGTACTTGTTTTTATCCTACAGGTGCTTTGGTCCACCTTGTTGTCTAACGAGGGGCATACACGCGATGGGTTGTGAGAGGGCTGCTCTTGGATTTTTTTTTCGAGAGTATCCTAGTGCTTCACGTCGTTAGTGTACGCTTGACCTGGACCATTTGATGGGCAACACGACAGCTCAGTGACTATCTCTGTGCTGTGCAGATACATGGATTTGGGCCTGTGTCTGTGGGAGTTTGCGCATTCTCCCCGTGCTTGCATGGGTTTTCTCCGGGTGCTCCGGTTTCCTCCCACATCCCAAAGATGTGCTCTTAGGCTAATTGGCAAAACAAATTCTCCCTAAATTGTCTCAAATTTGGTTTTTAATCCATAGATCTATAAACATAGACAGGGATTGCGGGTAGAGGTGGGAACATCGGGGTGGCGGCGTGGGCTTGTTGGGCCGAAGGGCCTGTTTCCTGTGCTGTTTTGTTCTTTGTCTCAAATCTCCCCTCATTCTTCTACGCTCCAGGGAATAAACCTATTCAATCTCTCTCTATATAATTCAGCTTCTCAAGTCCCGGCAACATCCTCGTGAACCTTCTCTGCACTCTTTCAACCTTATTTACATCCTTACCTGTAACTCGGTGACCAAAACTGTGCGCAATACTCTAAATTCGGCCTCACCGATGCCTTATACAACCTTACCAAAACACTCCAACTTTTATACTCCGATTTGTAAAGGCCAATGTACCAAAAGCACTCTTTACCACCTTATCCCACCTGTGACGTCACTTTGAGGGAATTCTATTCCCAAATCCCTCTGTTCAAATCTAATTTCATGACCTTTCACAAAGACGGCCAATTTCCCCCCCCCCCCCACACCCACCCCACATTCTTTTACAAATGATCTTCTCCTGGATCCTGATCTTTGCACCGTTTTCCAACCATCTCGGCTAATTTGTCACAGCTCAGCGAAGCCTAACGCCCTCCGCCGATTTCACATGAGGAATTCCCAACGATCGCAGCGGGATCGTTTCCAGTCGGCTGCCTGCCTGCTATCCGTCCCTGGCGAGCTGTTCCTGGCTTTTTTGATCATTAACACCCACCACCACCCCCACCCGCCCCCCCTCCCCCCGCTGCCCAAGCCTGGAGAGTGAAGACACAAACAGCTTTCTCTGATCTCAACCCTCATAAACCTGTGCTGGGCAAGTTGAGACTCTCCCACGTCATCGCTTCCAGGGTTTTTTTGCATATCATCGTCGAGAGTTGGAACGGCACCAAAATTGGAAAATGGATGTCAGGGCGGGTCATAAACAAAGGACCACACTGTTCCCATTAAGCTCAGATATTTTGGCACACTTACGCTGCGGGAAAAAGCAAACATTTCCCGGAGCAATAGAATTGGCAAACTCGAGGGCGTGATGCCGAAAAGGCTTCCCAAGGACGCTACTAAATCTGGAAGGTCGCACTTTTTATTTTAACAGGTGGCATGATGGGGTAGCGCTGCTGTCTCTCAGAGCCAGGGACTGCCTGTGGGGAGTTTGCACCTTCTCCCCGTCACTGAGTGGATTTCGTTCTGGTACTCCTGCTTCCTTCCATAGCCAAAAGGTGTACGAGTCAGGTGGACCGTCATGCTAAATTGCCTGTTAATACCCACTGATCCGCAGGTTTGGGGAATTAGCAATACGAAATTACCCCTTAGCATCTAAAGAGGTACAGCTTAGGTGGATTGGCCGTGCTAAATTGCCCCTTAAATGTCCAAAGATGTGCAAATTAGGTGGATGGGCCATGCTAAATTGCCCCTTAGTGTCCAAAGATGTGCAGGTTGGGTGGATGGGCCATTCTAAATTGCCCCTTACTGTCCAAAGATGTGCAAATTAGGTGGATTGGCCATGCTAAATTGCCCCTTAAGTGTCCAAAGATGTGCAAATTAGGTGGATTGGCCATGCTAAATTGCCACTTAGTGTCCAAAGATGTGCAGGTTGGGTGGATTGGCCATGCTAAATTGCCCCTTAGTGTCCAAAGATGTGTAGGTTAGCTTGATTGATCATGCTAAGTTGCCTCTTTAGTGTCCAAAGATGTGCAGGTTGGGTGGATTGGCCATGCTAAATTGCCCCTTAGTGTCCAAAGATGTGCAGGGTGAGTGGATTGGCCATGCTAAATTGCCCCTTAGTGTCCAAACATATACAGGATGGGTGGACTGGCCATGCTAAATTGCCCCTTAGTGTCTAAAGGTATGCAGGTTGGGTGGATTGGCCATGCTAAACTGCCCCTTAGTGTCCAAAGATATGCAGGGGGGGATTGGCCATGCTAAATTGCCCCTTAGTGTCTAAAGATGAAAAAGTTAGATGGATTGGACATGGTAAATTGTCCCTTAGTGTCCAAAGATGTGCAGGTTGAGTGGATTGGCCATTCTAAGTTGCCCCTTAGTGTCCAAAGATGTGCAAATTAGGTGGATTGACCATAATGAATTGCTCCTTAGTGTCCAAAGATGTGTACGTTAGGTGGATTGGGCATGCTAAATTACCCCTTCGTCTCCAAAGATGAAAACGTTAGGCGGATTGGACATGGTAAATTGTTCCTTAGTGTCCAAAGACGTGCAGGTTAGGGGGGATTGATCATAATGAATTGCTCCTTAGTGTCCAAAGATGTGCAGGTTAAGTGGCGGGGGTTATAAGGGGTGAGCGTGTGTGGGATGCTCTTTTAGAGAGTCTGTGCAGACTTGATAGCCCGCAAACTTCTATTCTATGTTGCTGAACCAGTCTGCATAGATCATAAGACATAGGAACAGAATCAGACAACTCCGTCCATCTCGTCTGCTCCACTGTTCAATTATGGCTGATATTTTTCTCACCCCTATTCTCCTGCCTTCTCCCCATAACTCCTGATTCCCTTATTAGTCTAGAATCTAACTATTTCTGTCTCAATCATCTGGCCTTCACAGCCTTCTGCGGCAAAGAGTTCCACAGATTCCCCACTCTCTGGCTGAAGAAATTCCTCCCCATCTCTGTTTTAAAGGATCGTCCCTTCAGCCTGAGGATGTGGCCTCCATTTCTGGTTTTTCCTGCTGGTAGTCCTACAATACTCAGATGGGCACATGAACAGAATGGGAATGGAGGGGTATAGAAAACTGATTTAAAATAGGGATCGTGAGCCTTGGGAGTCCCTGGGAAGTGTGTAAATAGATGATGATATTGATGTACTTGTTTTTATCCTACAAGTGCTTTGGTCCACCTTGTTGTCTAACGAGGGGCATACACGCGATGGGTCATGAGAGGGCTGCTCTTGGATATTTTTCGAGAGTATCCTAGTGCTTCACGTCGTTAGTGTACGCTTGACCTGGACCATTTGATGGGCAACACGACAGCTCAGTGACTATCGCTGTGCTGTGCAGATACATGGATTTGGGCCCTGTGTCTGTGGGAGTTTGCGCATTCTCCCCGTGCTTGCGTGGGTTTTCTCCGGGTGCTCCGGTTTCCTCCCACATCCCAAAGATGTGGCTAATTGGCAAAACAAATTCTCCCTAAATTGTCTCAAATTTGGTATTTAATCCATAGATCTATAAACATAGACAGGGTAGAGGTGGGAACATCGGAGTGGCGGAGCCGGCTCGCTGGGCCGAAGGGCCTGTTTCCCGTGCTGTTTTGTTTTTTGTTCTTTGTAATAGACGTAGGAGTGAGGTGAGAAGAGTTGGGGACAAGAGGGGGAATAGAGAGCTGGATGGCAGGAAGCAGGGTGTAGGATTGACGTTGCGCTCCCCATCCGAAGGTAGGTGGGGGGGGCGGCGGGGGGGTGACATTCCGGAGTGTGGGGATAGCCGCTCCTCTCAACTTACACAAAGGGTTTGGGTTTGGCGTCCCCAAACCCAGTTTCCCGACTTGCTGGCGACGCTGAATTGTCAATCCCGCAGCGGGAACCGTGCGGCGAATTTGATACATGATTTTCGACACGTTTTGAGAGGGAGAACGGAGAGGTGACTTATTACTGGGGAGGGGTTGGTCTAGGTGGGCTGGAAGGGTACAAAAATGCACAAATCATTAAAAACTGACAAGTTAGCCAGGTCATTAAAAAAAATTTCCAGAGGGTTAGAATTGAAAATGAGGGAAATTGCGTTAAAGCTGCCTTGGTTAAATCTCACTTGGGTGCAATTGCCCTAAGGCGTGTAGGGGGGAAATTAGCGGGATAAATACTTGGGGTTGTGTGGAGTAGGTCTGGATGGAATCGCCCAGGCGGTTTACACAGGGTTTACAATTAGAGGACAGCGCTGCTGGGATACAAACTCGATGGGTCGAATAGTCTCCTTCTCTTGCCCTTCTGGTCACCATTTTACACAACGGTAAAAAAAGACGGAGCGGCGACCTAATAGAGGTCTTTAAAATTGGGAAAGGTCTGTAAGAGGGTGGGATGTTTCCTCGTGTAGAAATGTGTGCGGTTCTGGTTACAGAAAGGATATGATTGAAACTCAAAAGAGTGCAGACAAGGTTTACGAGGACGCTCCCTCGTATGGAAGGCTCGTGAGGAGAGGCTGGAGAAAAACTCGGTTTGGTCTCACTGGAGGTCGAGGGGAGACCCCTGATAGAAGTCTACAAGATTATGAGAGGCGTGGACAGAGGCAGAAGCTTTTCCCCAGGCTGGAAGAGTCAATTACTAGCGGGAGGGCCACAGGTTTATGGTGCGAAGGAGCAAGGATTAAAGGAGGTGTACGAGGCAGGTTTTTCACATAGAGAGGAGTGGAACTGGTTGCCGGAAGCGGGGAGGTAGTGGAAGTGGATACGGGAATGAGTTTGAAGGGGCATTTGGACAAATACATGATTAGGATGGGAATGGAGGGATATGGTCCCTGGAAAGGATAGGGGGTTTTAGTCCAGTCGAGCAGCACGGTCGGTGCAGGCTTGGGGAGGGGCCTGTTCCTGTGCCGTGATTTTCCTTATTCCCGCTCCTGATTTTATGATTTCCACCATCACCAGGAATGAAGCCAAACGAGAGAACCTCAACCCTGATCCCGAGAATCCTTCCAATCGCTGATCCGTCGAAAGCAGCTGTTAACCCCTCCTGGCTCCAGGGAGGATGGCCGGGAGAGGTGGTGGGAGGAGGACGGAGAAGTCCGGGGGGGGCGCGGGATTCTGCCCCTCTTCCCTCTGGATATAGGGACAGGTTTGGGATTTCCCACTGATGGGACATCGAGAGCAGAAAGCAGACACAGGCACAACAGATCCAAATATAGGGTTAGGCAGAGACACACACACACACACTCACACAGACAGACAGACACACACACACAGACACACACACACAGACACACACACACACATACTCACACAGAAACCACGAACACACACACACACACACACAATACGCACAAGACACACACACACAGCCCACACACACACATACTCACACAGACACACACACACACCACACAAGCCACCAACACACATACTCCACAGACAGAAACACACACACACAACACACCACAGACACCACACACATACCACACACACACATCTCACACGACAGAAACACACACCACACAGACGACACAGACACCCCATGACACAGACACACACACACACACTCTTCACACAGACAGAACACCCACACACAACAACACGTACTCACACATACAGAAACACACAACAACAACACCTCACACCAGACACACACACACACACAGAGACACACTCACACACAGAGACACACACCACCAGAGCATACGACAGACACACACACACACATACTCACACAGACAGAAACATCACACACCAGACCACACTCACACCATACTCACACAGACAGAAACCACCACACGACACAGCACACGTACTCACACAGACAGAACCCCACACACACTAATCACACAGACAGAAACCACACACCCTCACGACATACAGACAGACAGACACACACACACACACAGCACACAACAACACCCACACATACTCACACAGACAGGAAACACACACACCACTCACACAGACAGACAGACACACACACACCAGAGACACACACAGACCACAGAGACAGACCGACATAAAACAGCTCACACCACACAGACACAACAACAACTGAGAGACAGACGACAGAAACACCCACACAACACACACACACACACCACATACAGAACACAAACACATACTCACACACACACTCACGACACAACACACACACACACTCACCAGACATAACACACACACACACACACCTCACCACAGACACACACACACAGAGCCACCACACACAGACAGACAGACAGACAGACCACACACACACACACAGACACACGACACCCACACACACACACACAGACACACACACTCACTCACACACCAGACACACACACACCTCACACAGTCCAAAAAGAAGAAAAAACAAACAAACACCCACACTCACAAAACACACACACACACACAGAACACACACACACAGACACACACTACACACACAGAGACAGACAACACCACACCCACACATAGACGCACACCAGAGACACACACACACCAGAACACCACATACCCAGAGACGCACACTCACCATCACACACAGACCACACACAGAGACACACTACATACACACACCACCACTCACTAAGACAGACCACACACACACTCCACACACACACACGACACATAGACACACACACACAGACACACACATAGTACACAAAAGAGACAGACACCGACACACACCCTTCACACACATAGACACCCACAGAGACACCACACACAGACACACCACATAAAACACACTAGACAGACCACTCCACTCACACACACATACACACCCAAGAGACACACTCACATACACACACACCACCTCACACACACAAGACACACACACACTCACACACACCCACCACCACATCCCACACACATACAGTACAAACACACACACTCCAACACAGACACACACACAGAGACAGCCAGACAGACACACACACACACAGACACACACATAGACACACAGACACACACACACACAGACAGACACACACACACACACACAGAGACACACACACACACACACACACACACACACACACACACACACACACACACACACACACACACACACACACACAGCGACAGACAGAAATAGAGAGTTAGGCAGAGAGAGAGAGATATGCACACAGACAGGGAGTTAGGCAGAGAGAAAGAGAGAGACAGACACGCACACAGAGACAGCAACAGAGATAGAAAGTTAGGCAGAGAGAGAGAGAGAGACACACACACAGACAGTGAGAGGGAGAGAGACAGAGATAGTGTTAGGAGAGAGAGAGAGAGACAGACAGAAAGAGAGAAAGAGACACACACACACATACTCACACACACACGCGCGCACACACACACACGCACACACACATATACACACATACATACACACACAGATAGAGAGTTAGGCAGATGACAGAGAGAAAGAGATACTTACAGAGACAGCAACACATACGCAGACAGAGACAGACAGAGATAGAGAATTAGACAGAGAGAGAGAGAGGGAGAGACACCCAAAGAGACAGAGACAGCCAGAGATAGAGAGTTAGACAGTGAGAGAGAGATACTTACAGAGAAGCAACACATACACAGACAGAGACAGACAGAGATAGAGGGTTAGGCAGAAAGAGAGAGAGAGGGAGAGAGACACACACAGAGGCAGTGACTGAGTTAGAGAGTTAGACAGAGAGAGAGGCAGAGAGAGAGAGAGAGAGACACACACAGAGACAGTGACAGAGATAAGAGTTAGACAGAGAGAGAGAGAGAGAGACACACACAGAGACAGTGACAGAGATAGAGAGTTAGACAGAGAGAGAGGCAGAGAGAGAGACACACAGAGACAGTGACAGAGATAGGGAGTTAGACAGAGAGAGAGGCAGAGAGAGAGAGAGATAGAGAGTTAGACAGAGAGAGAGAGACACACACACACACAGACAGAGACACACAGAGACTGAGGCAGAGAGCGAGAGAGAGAAAACCACACAAACAGAAACAGAGACAGATAGAGGTAGAGAATTAAACGGAGAGACAGAGACAGCGACACACATAAGAACATAAGAAATAGGAGCAGGAGTCGGCCATCCAGCCCTCGAGCCTGCCCCGCCATTCAATAAGATCATGGCTGATCTGAAGTGGATCAGTTCCACTTTCCCGCTTTCTCCCCATAACCCTTCATTCTCTTGTCTATCAGAAACCTATCTACCTGTGACTTAAATATATTCAGCCAGGAAGCCTCCACCACTTCAACAGGCAGAGAATTCCAGAGACTCACCATCCTTTGAGTGAAGAAGTTCCTCCTCAACTCTGTTCTAAACTAAGCCCCCCTTTATTTTGAGACTGTGCCCTGTAGTTCTGGTTTCCTTTCTAAGCAGGAAGAATCTCTTTATCTCTACTCTATCCATCCCCTTCATTATCTTAAGTCTCTATAAGATCCCCTCTCAGCCTTCTAAACTCCAATGAGTACAGGCCCAGTCTATTCAATCTCTCCTCATAAGCTAACCCCCTCGTCTCCGGTATCAGCCTGGTAAACCTTCTCTGTACTCCCTCCAAGACCAATATATCCTTCCGCAAATAAGGGGACCAAAATTGCTCGCAGTACTCCAGTTGCGGCCTCACCAGTGCCCTGTACAGTTGCAGCAAGACCTCCCTGCTTTTATATTCTGTCCCCCTCGCTAAAAAGGCCAACATCCCATTTGCCTTCTTGATCACCTGCTGCAGACTGGGTTTTTGCGATTCGTGCACAAGGACACCCAGATCCCTCTGCACCGTCGCATGCTGCAGCTTTTCTCCATTTAAATAGGAATCCTTCCGACCGTTATTCCTACCAAAGTGGATAACCTCACACATTGCTAACATTATACTCCATCTGCCAACTCCTCGCCCACTCACTCAACCTATCCAGATCCCTCTGCAGGCTTCCCACACCCTCCACGCAATTTGCTTTTCCGCTCATCTTGGTGCCGTCAGCAAATTTTGTCCCCCTGCACTCAGAACTCCCACCCCCTGCTCCCCATCCTCCAGATCATCAATGAAGGGTGTAGGGGATGGGGGTTTGAGGGGAGAAGGGGGGGGTGAGGGGGGTAAGGCAGTGAGGGGAGGGGTATCGGGGGTGGGGTGAAGGGGAGTTAGGCAGTGAGGGGGGATGACGAGAGTGAGGGGTGAGGGGGCTGACGGTGGGTGAGGGGGAGGGGGTGGGGGGAGGAGTGAGTGTGGTGAGGGGGGGGTGGTGAAGGGAGTGAGGTGAGTGAGTGGAGTGAGGATGTGAGACAGTTTAAGGGGCAGTTGGGTGAGGCAGTAAAGGAGGGGAGAGGGTGAGGTGAGCGAGGCAATGAGGGCCTCATTTGAGGTTTTTGAGGGGTTGTGGGGATGAGGGGGAGTAGGTGGGTGAGAAGAGTGAGAGGAGTGAGGGGTGATGGTGAGTTTGGCGGGCAGGAAGTTGGGGCAGAAAGGGCGGTGAGAGGGATGGTGAGGGGTGTTGGGGATGAGTTGAGGGGATGTAGGGGGGGATGAGGGCGTGAGAGGTGAGGGGTGCATGGGAGTGAGGGGTGGGGGAGGAGGGGGAGAGGGGTGATGGGGTGAGCGAGTGAGGCAGGTGAGGGGTTGGGAGGAGGGCTGGATGAGAGGGGTGAGTGGGAGTGAGGGAGTGAGGGAGTGGGCAGTGAGGGGGTGAGGGAACGAGGCAGTGAGGGGGGTGAAGGAGTGAGGCAGTGGATGTGAGGGTGGGACGTGCGGCATGAGGGGGGGTGAGGGAAGTGAGGCAGTGCGGGGGGTGAGGGAAGTGAGGCAGTGAGGGGGTGTGAGGAAGTTGAGTGAGGGGGGTGAGGGAAGTGATGCAGGAGGGGGGGTGAGGGAAGTGAGGCAGTGAGGGGGGGGTGAGGGAAGTGAGGCAGTGAAGGGGGGTGAGGGAATTGAGGCAGTGAGGGGGGTGAGGGAAGTGAAGTGAGGCAGTGAGGGGGTGAACAAGAGAGGCAGTGAGGGGGGGTGTAGTGAGGCAGAGGGGGGGTGAGGAGTGATGCAGTGAGGGGGGGGGTGAGGGGAGTGAGGCAGTGAGGGGGGGTGATCGGAGTGAGAGTGAAGGGGGGGTGAGCGGAGTGCGGCAGTGAGTGGGGGGTGAGGGAAGTGAGGCAGTACGGGTGGGGGTGTGAGGGGGGTGAGCGGAGTGAGGCAGTGAGGGGGGGGTGAGCGGAGTGGCATGTGAGGGGGAGGCAGTGGGGGGGGGGGGTGAGGCGTAGTGGAGGGGAAGTGAGGGGGAGTGAGTGGCAGTGAGGGGGGGTGAGGGAAGTGAGGCAGTGAGGGGGGTGAGGGTAGTGAGGCAGTGAGGGGGGGGTGGGGAATGAGGCAGTGAAGGGGGGGGGGGTGAGGGAAGTGAGGCAGTGAGGGGGGTGAGCGGCAGTGAGGGGGGTGCAGGGTGAGGGGGTGAATGGGGGGTTGACAGGGTGGGGGGAGGGGGTGGGGGGATGGGGGGGCGAGGGGGTGAGGGGGAATTGGGGGTTAGGGGTGGGGGAATGGGTGGGGCGAGGGGGTGAGGGGGAGTGGGGGGCGAGGAGGTGGGGTTGAGGAGGAGTGGGTGAGTGGATGAGTGGGGTGAGAGGTTTGAGTCAGTGGGGATGTGAGGTGGATTGGGGGGGTTGAGGGGCATGACAGGTGAGGAAGGGAGGCATGAGTGAGTGAGGGGTGCGAAGGGCGTGAGTGGGGTGAGGGTTGAGAGGGGGAGGGGGAGGAGGCCGAGGGTCGTGGCGGGAGTGAAAGGCGTGAGGGTAATGAGGGGGGTGAGAGGTGTGAGGGGGGTGAGGGAGTGAGGAAGGTGAGGAGGAAGGGGGATGGGGAGTGTGGGCAGTGAGTAGGGTGAAGTGGGGGGTGAAGAGGGTGAGGGGGTGAGTGGAGTGAGGGTCTGTGACAGTGAAGTGGGCGAGGGAGTGAGGAGAGTGAGGAGGGATTGAGGAAGTGAGGCAGGTGAGGGCAGTGAGGGGTTGAGGCAGTGAGAGAGTGAGGGAAGTGAGGGGGTGACGCACTGAGGGAGGTGGAGGGGGTGAGGGGATGAGATGGATGAGGGTGATGGAGGTGAGGGGAGTGAGAGCATGGGGGGAAGTGAGTGGAGTGAGTGGAGTGAGTGTGGTAAAGGGATGAGGAGTGTGAGGGAGTGAGGGAGTGAGGCGGGTGAGGGTTTGAGGGAGTGAGGGAGTGAGGGATGAGGCAGTGAGAGTGTGAGGGAGTGAGGCAGGCAAGGGTTTGAGGGGTGAGGGTGTGAGGGGGTGAGGGTGTAAGGGAGTGAGGGGATGAGGGTTTGAGGGGGTGAGGGGGTGAGGGAGTGAGGCGGGTGAGGGTTTGAGGGAGTGAGGGATGAGGCAGTGAAGTGTGGAGGGAGTGAGGTAGGTGAGGGTTTGAGGGTGAGGGTGTGAGGGGGTGAGGGATTGAGGGGATGAGGTTTGAGGGGTGAGTGTGTGAAGGAGTGAGGAGGTGAGGGTTTGAGGGAGTGAGGGTGTGAGGGAGTGAGGGGATGAGGGTTTGAGGGGATGACGGTGTGAAGGGTGAGGAGGTGAGGTTTGAGGGGTGAGGTGTAAGGGAGTGAAGGGATGAGGTTTTGAGGGGGTGACGGTGTGAAGGAGTGAGAGGTGAGGGTTTGAGGGGGTGAGGGTTAAGGAGTGAAGGGATGAGGGTTTGAGGAGTGAGGGTGTGAGGGAGTGAGGGGATGAGGGTTTGAGGGGATGAGTGTGTGAAGGAGTGAGGAGGTGAGGGTTTGAGGGAGTGAGGGGGTGCAGGTGTGAGAGAGTGAGGGAATGAGGCAGGTGAGGTGTAAGAGAGTGAGGGGGTGAGGGAGTGAAGGGATGAGGGTTTGAGGGGGTGACGGTGTGAAGGAGTGAGGAGGTGAGGGTTTGAGGGAGTGAGGGGGTGCGGGTGTGAGAGAGTGAGGGAATGAGGCAGGTGAGGTGTAAGAGAGTGAGGGGATGAGGGAGTGAGGGAGTGATGGTGTGAAGAAGTGAGAGGGTGAGGGCGTGTGGGTGTCAGGGCGTGAGGGGAGTGAAGGTGTGTGGGAGTGAGGGTGTGAAGGGAGTCAGAGGGTGTGGGTGTGAGGGAGTGAGGGGAGTGAAGGGTTGAGGGGATGAGGTGGGTGAGTGTGTGAGGGGGCGAGTGTGTGAGTGTGTGAGAGGGTGAGTGGGTGAGTGTGTGAGTGTGTGAGGGAGTGAGGTGGGTGAGTGTGTGAGGGGGTGAGTGGTGAGTGGTGAGAGGGTGAGGTGGGTGAGTGTGTGAGGGGTGAGGTGGGTGAGTGTGTGAGGGGGTGATGGGTGAGTGTGTGAGGGGTGAGGTGGGTGAGTGTGTGAGAGGGTGAGTGGTGAGTGTGTGAGAGGGTGAGGTGGGTGAGTGTGTGAGGGGTGAGTGGGTGAGTGTGTGAGAGGGGTAGGTGGGTGAGTGTGTGAGAGGGTGGGGCTGTGAGGGAGTGAGGTGGGTGAGTGTGTGAGAGGTGAGGTGGGTGAGTGTGTGAGAGGGGAGTGGGTGAGTGTGTGAGAGGGTGAGGCTGTGAGGGAGTGAGTGGGTGAGTGTGTGAGGGTGAGGGCTGTGGAGGGAGTGAGGTGGGTGAGTGTGTGAGGGTGAGGGCTGTGAGGGAGTGAGGTGGGTGAGTGTGTGAGGTGAGTGGTGAGTGTGTGAGAGGGTGAGGCTGTGAGGGAGTGAGGTGGGTGAGTGTGTGAGGGTGAGGCTGTGAGGGAGTGAGGTGGGTGAGTGTGTGGGGGGAGGGCTGTGAGGGAGTGAGGTGGGTGAGTGTGTGAGGGGGTGAGTGGGTGAGGTGTGTGAGGGTGAGTGGGTGAGTGTGTGAGGGGGTGAGTGGGTGAGTGTGTGTGAGGGTGAGTGGGTGAGTGTGTGAGGGTGAGTGGGTGAGTGTGTGTGAGGGTGAGGGCTGTGAGGGATTTGCTCTGTCTCAGGGATTTTTGATGCATTTTAGTTGCTGGAGCATTTAAGTTCTGACGTCAGCATTTATCAGCTGACAGAGAGACAGTTAACCCGAGATAACAAACCCAGGATAATTAATCCAGGATAACTAATCCACTTCATCTGAGTCAGCAAAACCGAGACAGCAAAACCGAGACAGCAAAACCGAGACAGCAAAACCAGCACAGCAAAACCAGCACAGCAAAACCAGGACAGCAAAACCAGGACAGCAAAACCAGGACAGCAAAACCGAGACAGCAAAACCAGGACAGCAAAACCGAGACAGCAAAACCAGGACAGCAAAACTGAGACAGCAAAACCGAGACAGCAAAACCAGGACAGCAAAACCAGGACAGCAAAACCGAGACAGCAAAACCAGGACAGTAAAACCAGGACAGCAAAACCAGCACAGCAAAACCAGGACAGCAAAACCAGGACAGCAAAACCAGCACAGCAAAACCGAGACAGCAAAACCAGGACAGTAAAACCAGGACAGCAAAACCAGCACAGCAAAACCAGGACAGCAAAACCAGGACAGCAAAACCAGCACAGCAAAACCGATACCAAAACTGAGACAGCAAAACCAGGACCGCAAACAGAGACAGAAACAAAACAGGACAGCAAAACCAGGACCGCAAAACCAGGACAGCAAAACCAGCACAGCAAAACCAGCACAGCAAAACTGAGACAACAAAACCAGGACAGCAAAACCAGGACAGCAAAACCAGGACAGCAACATCAGGACCGCAAAACCAGGACAGCAAAACTAGGACAATAAAACCAGGACAGCAAAACCAGGACAGCAAAACTGAGACAGCAAACCCAGGACAGCAAAACTGAGACAGCAAAACCGAGACAGCAAAACCAGCACAGCAAAACCGAGACAGCAAACCCAGGATAACAATTCCAGGATAACAATCCCAGGATAACAATCCCAGGATAACAATCCCAGGATAACAAACCCAGGATATCAAACCCAGGATAACAAAACCCAGAATTTCAAACCCAGGATAACAAACCCAGGATATCAAACCCCAGCACAGCAATCCAGGATAACAATCCAGGATAACAATCCCAGGATAACAATCCCGGGATAACAATCTGAGGATAACAATCCCAGGATAATACACCCAGGATAACAAACCAAGGACAGCAATCCCGAGATATCAATCCCAGGACAACAAACCCGGGATAACAAAGCCGGGATAACAGACCCGGGCTAACAATCCCAGGATAACAATCCCAGGATAACAATCCCGGGATAACAATCCCAGGATAACAAACCAAGGACAGCAATCCCGGGATAACAAACCAGGATAACAAAGCCAGGATAACAATCCCAGGATAACAAACCTGGGATAACAAAGCTGGGATAACAGACCCGGGCTAACAATCCCAGGATTACAATCCCAGGATAACAATCCCAGGATAACAAACCAAGGACAGCAATCCCGGGATAACAAACCAGGATAACAAAGCCAGGATAACAATCCCAGGATAACAAACCTGGGATAACAAAGCCGGGATAACAGACCCGGGATAACAATTGCAGGATAAGAAACCTGGGATAACAGATCCAGGACAGCAATCCCAGGATAACAAACCCAGGACAGTCAGTAGCCCGGGCCAGTCAGTAAGACAAGTGTATCTTTTGCTGTTACAGACTGAATAATGACTGCCCTGGATTCCCTGGGTTTCCTGCTAGGATTAGCAGGCTGGATTCTGACCGGGATATCTCTGGGGATTGATGAGTGGAGGGTATCCAGCCTCGACGGCAGTGTCATCACCACTTCCACTATCTACGAGAACCTGTGGAAAAGCTGTGCCAGTGACTCAACCGGAGTGTACAACTGCAGGAATTTCCTGAGTCTGTTCGGTCTCACAGGTACTGTCACAGGGCAGGGAGTGGGAGCATGAGACAGACAGAGCGAGAGAGAGAGGGAGAGAGAGAGGGAGAGGGAGGGGGAGAGAGAGAGAGAGGGAGGGAGAAGAGAGGGAGAGAAGGTAGATAGAGAGAGGGAGAGGGAGATGGAGAGAGAGATAGAGCGAGAGTTAGGAGAGGGATGGAGAGAGGAGGAGAGAGGGAGTAGAGAGAGAGAGAGGGAGAAGGGAGAGAGAGAGGGAGAGAGGGAGAGAGAGAGGGAGGGGAGGGCAGGAGGGGAGAAGGAGAGGGAGAGGCAGGGGGAGAGAGAGAGAGGGAGGAGAGAGAGAGGGAGAGAGGGAGAGAGAGAGGGAGAGGAGGGAGAGAAGAGGGAGAGGCAGGGGTGAGAAGAGAGAGAGAGGATACAGGGAGAGAGAGAGGGAGAGAAGGAGAAGAGAGTGAGAGAGAGGGAGGGAGAGAGAGAGAGTGAGAGAGAGAGAGAGAAGGGAGGGGAGGAGAGGGGGGGGGAGAGAGAACAAGGTGGGGGGAAGAGACAGAGAAAGAGAGAGGGAGAAAACAGGGGAGGAGGAAGAGGCAGAGAAAGCAAGTGAGGGAGAAAGAGAGGAGACAGGGAAAGCAGGGAGGAGAAAGAGAGAAGAGAGGGAGCAAGAGAGAAAGAGAAAAAATGGGAGAGAGAGATTGACAGCATGAGAGAATGACGCACAGAGGGGAGGGAGAGAGGAGAGAGAGGGGGAGAAGGAGAAAGGGAGGGGAGAGAGAGAGAGAGAGGAAGCGAAGAGGGTGGCGAGAGAGAGGGAGGCAGAGGGGGGATAGAGGGGGGTTGGCAGGAAGGAGAGAGGGACAGGAGGGAGGGAGGAGGGAGAGAGAGAGAGAGCGGTGGGAGAGAGAGAGAGAGGGGGGGTGCAGGAAGAGAGGAGAGGGACAGAGGGGAGGGAGATAGAGATTGAGGCAGGGGGAGAGAGAGAGAGGGGGGGTGCAGGAAAGGAGGAGGGACAGAAGGTGAGGGATAGAGAGAGAGAGGTCGGTGGAGAGAGAGAGAGGGGTGCAGGAAGAGAGAGAGGGACAATAAAAGACGAGAGGGAGGAGGGAGAGCAGGAGAGAGAGAGAGAGAGGGAGAGAGAGAGACAGGCGGGGGGGAGGTAGAAGAGAGGGAAGAGGGAGGGGTGCCGGAAGATAGTTGCGGGACGAGGGAGGGAGAAAGAGAGGGAGAGAGGCAGGGGGAGAGAGAGAGAGGGGAAGAGAGAGAGAAGAGAGAAAGAGACAGAGAGAGAGAGAGACAGGGAGAGAAAGAGAGAGAAGAGAGAGAGAGACAGAGAGAGAGGGAGAGAGAAAGGGAGAGAGAGATAGAGAAGAGAGAGAGAAAGGGAGACAGAGAGAGAGAGAAGAGAGAGAAGAGAAGAGAGAGAGAGACAGAAAGAGAGAGAGAGAGGGAGAGAGGAAGGGGGAAAGAGATAGAGGGGGAAGAGAGAGAGAAGAGAAGAGGAAAAAGAGGAGAAGAGACAATGAGTCAGGGAGAGAGAGGGAGAAGAGAGAGAGAAAGGCAGAGAGATAGAGAGAGAGAGAGAGGGGCAGAGAGAGAGAAGAAAGAGGCAAGGGAGAGAGAGAGAGAGACTGGGAAAGTCAGAGAGAGAGAGAGAGAGAGAAAGGGAGACACGGAGAGAGAGAAGGACAGAGAGAGTGAAGGGAGAGAGAGGCAGAGAGAGAGAGAGAGAAGAGAGAGAGAGAGAGAGATAAGAGAGAGCAAAGGCAGGGAGTAGAGAGAGAAAATAAACAGGGAGAAGAGGAGACAGAGAGAGAGAAAGAGAGAACAGGAGAGAGAGGGGGGGAACAAAATATTCCCATTATCCCACTCACTCCCCACAGCCCCCCTATCAATCCCAGAATATTCCCATTATCCCACTCACTCCCCACAGACCCCCTATCAATCCCAGAATATTCCCATTATCCCACTCACTCCCGACAGTTTCCTATCAATCCCGTATTTGGCATGAGCTACAGTAGGACTTTACAGTGAACTTTGGAACTGGGCTGAGATAACAGAGAGATTAGATTAGAAATAATTTCACACAGCACTCCAGTAACAAACCCAGCATCCAGGTCAAGTGCACCTTATTTTTAGGGATTTATCCGTTCGCCATCGGAAATGCTAAAGCCAGATCAAAGGGCCACAATCCTGGAGTAATTTAAACCCTGTCCGCAATCTCAGAGCTTCCTGAGGTAGCGCTGCGCAGCTCAGTAAGCACAGTAAGAACTCTCACAGCACTAGGTTAAAGTCCAACAGATTGATTTGGTAGCGTAAACCACTAACTTTCAGAGCGCTCTCCTTCCTCACAGCTCAGTAAGAATCATTGAATCTTTGCAGTCCAGAAAGAGAGCCTTCAGCCCATCAATTCTGCGCTTACTCTCCGAAAGAACATCCCATCCAGGCACATCCCAACGCTGTCACCCTACACATTTAGCATGTCTAATACACCCAACCTGCACATCTTTGGACATTAAGGGAAATTTAGCATGGCCAATGCACATAACCTGCACATCTTTGGACACTAATGGGAAATTTAGCATGGCCAATCCATCTAACCTGCACATCTTTGGACATTAAGGGAAATTTAACATGGCCAATGCACCTAACCTTGCACATCTTTGGACACTAAGGGGCAATTTAGCATGGCCGTCCATCACCTGCACATCTTTGGACTTAAGGGAATTTTAGCATGGCCTAATCCATCTAACCTGCACATCTTTGGACACTAAGGGGCATTTAGCATGGCCATCCATCTAACCTGCACATCTTTGGACACTAAGGGGCAATTTAGCATGGCCAATCCATCTAACCTGCACATCTTTGGACACTAAGGGGCAATTTAGCATGGCCAATCCACCTAATCTGCACATCTTTGGACACTAAGGGGAAATTTAGCATGGCCAATCCATCTAACCTGCACATCTTTGGACACAGGGAAATTTAGCATGGCCAGTCCACCTAACCTACACATCTTTGGACAGTTTCCTCCTGTTATCTAATTATGTTTGACAACCGCCCCGGTAAAGTGTCCACTGATTCGGAGTATGCAAAAGCATAATCTCAACGTTGCTCCAATAACTAATTCCTGGTGAGAGCCTGAGAGTTTGCTCCATATTGGATTGGAATCCTACGTCCCATAGAAACCGCCAGACAGTAGAACAATCACCGACAGATAATGTCATCAACTTTATCATGCCTGGTAATAAAGTTTGATCATATCATGTAATTAAAGAGCCACAGTGGATCAGTACTTGAGACACGCCATACTGCTCGACTACAAAGCAATCGTCCGTTAATAGTGAGCACATTGAAAGTTTAGTCGAAAGATCTTCAGCATTGCCAGGATCAGGCCACTGATGGACAACCTGGGCTAGCGAATGGGTCACGTGGCTGCGCCCCCCCCCCCCCCCCCCCCCCCCCCCCCCCCCCCCCCTGGCGCTGCGCCCCCCCCCCCCCCCCCCCCCCCCCCCCTCCGCCCCTTCATCTGAGTGGACCACAAGATTCAAATCGGGCTCGTGCCTGATAAATAATAAATAATAGAGGTGTACAAGATTATGAGGGGTATAGATAGAGTAAACAGGGTTTTTCCTAGGATGGACTCAAATAGCACGAGGGGTCACAGGCTTAGGGTGAGGTGGGTAAGGTATAATTTGGATGCTAGAGGGAGTTTTTTCACACAGAGGGTAGTGGGGATATGGAATGTGCTATCAAGTGGTGGAGGCAGGTACTCTGGAGTTATTTAAGAAATACTTAGATGGGCACATGAACAGAATGGGAATGGAAGGGTATAGAAAACTGATTTAAAATAAGGATCGTGAGCCTTGGGAGTCCCTGGGAAGTGTGTCAATAGATGATGATATTCATGTACTTGTTTTTATCCGACAGGTGCTTTGGTCCACCTTGTTGTCTAACAAGGGGCATACAAGCAATGGGTCGTGAGAGGGCTGCTCTTGGATTTTTTTCGAGAGTATCCCAGTGCTTCACATCATTAGTGTACGCTTGACCTGGACCATTTGATGGGCAACACGACAGCTCAGTGACTATCGCTGTTGCTGTGCAGATACATGGATTTGGGCCTGTGTCTGTGGGAGTTTGCGCATTCTCCCCGTGCTTGCGTGGGTTTTCTCCGGGTGCTCCGCTTTCCTCCCACATCCCAAAGATGCGCTCTTCGGATAATTGGCAGAACAAATTCTCCCTAAATTGTCTCAAATTTGGTTTTTAATCTATAGATCTATAAACATGGACAGGGATCGCGGGTAGAGGTGGGAACATTGGGGTGGCGGCGCGGGCTCGTTGGGCCGAAGGGCCTGTTTCCCGCGCTGTTTTGGTCTTTGTTCTCTTTGTTAGTTCAGGGAAGTTGACGGAAATAGAACAGAAGGATGTAGAGATAAAGACCAAAGAACAAAGAAAATTATAGCACAGGAACCAACTCTCCTGCAATGACCATGCTGCCGGACTGAACTAAACTGAGTGGACCTCAAGATTCAAATCGGGCTCGTGCCTGATAAATAATAAATAATAGAGGTGTACAAGATTATGTACCTACCCTTCCAAAGACCATATCTCTCTATTCCCATCCTATTCATGTCAAAATGTCCCTTAAAACTCACTATCGTATCTGCTTCCACTGCCTCTCCTGGCAACGAATTCCAGGCTGCTCTCTGTGTAAAAAATCTGCCTCGTAAGTCTCCTTTAAATCTTGCCCCTCGCACCTTAAACCTGTGCCCCCCCCCCACCTTAGTGACTGACTCTTACACCCTGGGGAAAAGCTCCTAACTATCCACTCTGTCCATGCCCCTCATAATCTTGTAGACTTCTATCAGGGTCTCCCCTCGACCTCCAGTGAGAACAAGCCAAGTTTCTCCAACCTCTCCTCATAGCTAATGCCCTCCATACCAGGACAACATCCTGGTAAATCTTTTCTGTACCCTCTCCAAAGCCTCCACATCCTTCTGGTAGTGTGGCGACCAGAATTGAACACTATATTCCAAGCATGTGTACACAGCAATGACTCTGAGTTGTTATTATGCTAAACCAGCGTAAAAATTCTCCCTCAGTGTTACCCGAAAAGGTGCCAGAATATGGGGATTTTTCACTGTAACCTTACTTCAGTGAGAATGTCAGCCTACTTATGACACTAATAAATAAATTTTACTTAAACCTATTCCAGGGAAAGAGCCCCCAAGCTTTTTTTTGGCTTCAGATCAAAAACCCCAGGGTATATTAAGAAGCCAGAATAGACTCCAAAAATAATTTTTTTCGCATTAATGTAAAAATAGGATATTTCACTCCAGCTTGATGCTATTGACAAACTAGTCAAAACAAAACTATTTATCAACACAGTTTGAATATAAGAAATGAATTAGTTTAATGTTTAACAATTACACAATGCTTAAACATGACAATATACAATTCTTACCTGCTAACCGTGAGTTACAATTCAAGCTCTATTTCTCTTATCGATTTGAACCCCTCTGTGTTAATGTGATTGGACACTGGATATCTGTGTGTTAGTGTGATTGGACACTGGATATCTGTGTGTTAGTGTGATTAGACACTGGATATCTGTGTGTTAGTGCAATTGGACACTGGATATCTGTGTGTTAATGTGATTGGACACTGGATATCTGTGTGTTAATGTGATTGGACACTGGATATCTGTGTGTTAATGTGATTGGACACTGGATATCTGTACGTTAACGTGATTGGACACTGGATATCTGTGTGTTAGTGCAATTGGACACTGGATATCTGTGTGTTAATGTGATTGGACACTGGATATCTGTGTGTTAGTGTGATTGGACACTGGATATCTGTGTGTTAGTGTGATTGGACACTGGATATCTGTTGTTGTGATGGACCTGGATATCTGTGTGTAATGTGATTGGACACTGGATATCTGTGTGTTAGTGTGATTGGACACTGGATATCTGTGTGTGTGCAATTGGACACTGGATATCGTGTGTTAATGTGATTGGACACTGGATATCTGTGTGTTAGTGTGATTGGACACTGGATATCTGTGTGTTAATGTGATTGGACACTGGATATCTGTGTGTTATGTGATTGGACACTGGATATCTGTGTGTTAGTGTAATTGGACACTGGATATCTGTGTGTTAATGTGATTGGACACTGGATATCTGTGTGTTAATGTGATTGGACACTGGATATCTGTGTGTTAGTGCAATTGGACACTGGATATCTGTGTGTTAATGTGATTGGACACTGGATATCTGTGTGTTAATGTGATTGGACACTGGATATCTGTGTGTTAGTGATTGGACACTGGATATCTGTGTGTTAGTGCAATTGGACACTGGATATCTGTGTGTTAATGTGATTGGACACTGGATATCTGTGTGTTAGTGTGATTGGACGCTGGATATCTGTGTGTTAGTGTGATTGGACACTGGATATCTGTGTGTTAATGTGATTGGACACTGGATATCTGTACGTTAACGTGATTGGACACTGATATCTGTGCTCTAATGTGATTGGACGCTGGATATCTGTGTGTTAATGTGATTGGACAATGGATATCTGTACGTTAACGTGATTGGACACTGGATATCGGTGCTTTAATGTGATTGGACGCTGGATATTTGTGTGTTAATGTGATTGGATGCTGGATATCTGTGCGTTAATGTGCTTGGATGCTGGATATCTGTGCGTTAATGTGATTGGATGCTGGATATCTGTGTGTTAACGTGATTGGATGCTGGATATATGTATGTTAATGTGATTGGACACTGGATATCTGTGTGTTAATGTGATTGGACAATGGATATCTGTGTGTTAATATGATTGGACACTGGATATCTGTGTGCAAATGCCATTGGATGCTGGATATCTGTGTGTTAGTGTGATTGGACACTGGATATCTGTGTGTTAATGTGATTGGACACTGGATATCTGTGTGTTAATGTGATTGGATGCTGGGCACCATGTGGTGTTTTGATTGGTTTAGATCAGTTACGGGGGAACGTTTTTGGGGATTGGTTGCTGGTGATTCAGTTGATGAGCCTGTGGTGTCTGACCCCTGGATGCTTACACTGATCTCTGTCTTGTCTGCAGACTATATCCGTGCCTCCCAGGCCCTGATGATTATCTCAATCCTGATGGGGTTTTTCGCTGCAGTTATCACTTTATTTGGACTGAAGTGCACCTTATTGGGTAACACTGACCCCATCGTCAAGGCAAAGATTGCCACGGCTGGAGGAGCTCTGTATATTGTGGCGGGTGAGTGACCAGATGGAGGGTGTTGAGGTGGGGGAGTGTTCACTAACCTCTCACTGATCCGGGGGAGGGAGGGCACGGGGGGAGTGACGTGTAATGGGTGAGCCGGGGAGACAGGGTGAACATACACTGGGATGAGTGGTGAGGGGGAGACAGCGATGGGGAGGGGGGCGCGTGAGGAAGGCAGAGTCAGCTGAGAGATAATGTTCGCAAAATGAGTTAACAAGTGTGAGTTGGCAAGTGTGAGTTGGCAAGTGTGAGTTGACAAGTGTGAGTTGACGAGTGTGAGTTGGCAAGTGTGAGTTGACGAGTGTGAGTTGACGAGTGTGAGTTGGCGAATGTGAGTTGGCGAATGTGAGTTGGCAAGTGTGAGTTGGCAAGTGTGAGTTGGCAAGTGTGAGTTGACAAGTGTGAGTTCGTAGATGTGAATTGGTGGGTGTGAGTTGGTGAGCGTGAATTGGTGAGGTTGAATTGGTGACTGTGAGTTGGTGAGGTGAGTTGGCGAGTGTGAATTGGTGAGTGTGAGTTGGTAGATGTGAATTGGTGAGTGTGAGTTGGTGAGATGAGTTGGTGACAGTGAGTTGGGGAGTGTGAGTTGGCGAGTGTGAGTTGGCGAGTGTGAGTTGGTGAGTGAGAGTTGGGGAGTGTGAGTTGGCGAGTGTGAGTTGGGGAGTGTGAGTTGGCGAGTGTGAGTTGGTGAGTGTGAGTTGGTGAGTGTCAGCTGCTAGTGTGAATTGGCGAGTGTGAGTTGGCGAGGTGAGTTGGTGAGATGAGTTGGAGACAGTGAGTTGGGGAGTGTGAGTTGGTGAGTGAGAGTTGGTGAGTGTGAGTTGGCAAGTGTGAGTCGGAGAATGTGTGAGTCAGAGAGCGTGAGTTGGAGAGTGTGAGTCGGAGAGTGTGAGTCGGAGACTGTGAGTTGGTGAGCGTGAATTGGTGACTGTGAGTTGTGAGGTGAGTTGGTGAGTGAGAGTTGGTGAGTGAGAGTTGGTGAGTGAGAGTTGGTGAGTGAGAGTTGGTGAGTGAGAGTTGGTGAGTGTGAGCTGCTAGTGTGAATTGACGAGTGTGAGTTGGTGAGGTGAGTTGGCGAGTGTGAATTGACGAGTGTGAGTTGGTGAGGTGAGTTGGCGAGTGTGAGTTGGCGAGTGTGAGTTGGCAAGTGTGAGTTGGCGAGTGTGAGTTGGCGAGTGTGAGTTGGCAAGTGTGAGTTGGCGAGTGTGAGTTGGCGAGTGTGAGTTGGCGAGTGTGAGTCGGAGAGTGTGAGTCGGAGAGTGTGAGTCGGAGAGTGTGAGTCGGAGAGTGTGAGTCGGAGAGTGTGAACCCACTGCTCTCTCTCTACAGTCTGTGTCAATGTTTGATGGTTCTGTGTTTCACCCACAGCTCTGTGTGCAATGGTTCCTGTTTCCTGGTACGCATACAACATCACGGTGCAGTTTTACGATCCACTCTACGTTGGGACGAAGTAAGTAACAGGTGGCTGCGAGAATAGCTTTATCAGTAAGATCACAGATAAGCTCTGAGAACAGGACAGGTTACCTCCTGATCAGAATCATTCAAATATAACGTGTTGTCTTTGAGAAACAGCAGATCTGACAGTGGCACAATATTCACATGGAGGGACAGTGTGGGGACACAGTTTAACAGGAGTGTGTGTGAGTGACAGTGTGGGGACAGTTTAACATGAGTGTGTGTGAGTGACAGTGTGGGGACACAGTTTAACAGGAGTGTGTGTGAGTGACAGTGTGGGGACAGTTTAACAGGAGTGTGTGTGAGTGACAGTGTGGGGACAGTTTAACAGGGGTGTGTGTGAGTGACAGTGTGGGGACACAGTTTAACAGGAGTGTGTGTGAGTGACAGTGTGGGGACAGTTTAACAGGGGTGTGTGTGAGTGACAGTGTGGGGTTACAGTTTAACAGGAGTGTGTGTGAGTGACAGTGTGGGGACAGTTTAACATGAGTGTGTGTGAGTGACAGTGTGGGGGCACAGTTTAACAGGAGTGTGTGTGAGTGACAGTGTGGGGACACAGTTTAACAGGAGTGTGTGTGAGTGACAGTGTGGGGGCACAGTTTAACAGGAGTGTGTGTGAGTGACAGTGTGAGGACACAGTTTAACAGGAGTGTGTGTGAGTGACAATGTGGGGACACAGTTTAACAGGGGTGTGTGTGAGTGACAGTGTGGGGGCACAGTTTAACAGGGGTGTGTGTGAGTGACAATGTGAGGACACAGTTTAACGGGTGTGTGTGAGGGACAGTGCAGGGACACAGTTTAACAGGAGTGTGTGTGAGGGACAGTGTGGGGATACAGTTTAACAGGGGTGTGTGTGAGGGACAGTGTGGGGATACAGTTTAACAGGGGTGTGTGTGAGTGACAGTGTGGGGACACAGTTTAACAGGAGTGTGTGTGAGTGACAGTGTGGGGGCACAGTTTAACAGGAGTGTGTGTGAGTGACAGTGTAGGGATACAGTTTAACAGGGGTGTGTGTGAGTGACAGTGTGGGGGCACAGTTTAACAGGAGTGTGTGTGAGTGACAGTGTGGGGGCACAGTTTAACAGGGGTGTGTGTGAGTGACAATGTGGGGGCACAGTTTAACAGGGGTGTGTGTGAGGGATAGTGTAGGGACACAGTTTAACAGGAGTGTGTGTGAGTGACAGTGTGGGGACACAGTTTAACGGAGTGTGTGTGAGTGACAGTGTGGGGACACAGTTTAACGGAGTGTGTGTGAGTGACAGTGTGGGGGCACAGTTTAACAGGGGTGTGTGTGAGTGACAGTGTGGGGGCACAGTTTAACAGGGGTGTGTGTGAGTGACAGTGTGGGGACACAGTTTAACAGGGGTGTGTGTGAGTGACAATGTGGGGGCACAGTTTAACAGGGGTGTGTGTGAGTGACAGTGTGGGGGCACAGTTTAACAGGAGTGTGTGTGAGTGACAGTGTGGGGACATAGTTTAACAGGGGTGTGTGTGAGTGACAGTGTGGGGACACAGTTTAACAGGAGTGTGTGTGTGAGTGACAGTGTGGGGACACAGTTTAACAGGAGTGTGTGTGAGTGACAGTGTGGGGACACAGTTTAACAGGAGTGTGTGTGAGTGACAGTGTGGGGACACAGTTTAACAGGAGTGTGTGTGAGTGACAGTGTGGGGGCACACTTTAACGGAGTGTGTGTGAGTGACAATGTGGGGACACAGTTTAACAGGGGTGTGTGTGTCTGAGTGACAGTGTGGGGACACAGTTTAACAGGAGTGTGTGTGAGTGACAGTGTGGGGATACAGTTTAACAGGGGTGTGTGTGAGTGACAGTGTGGGGACACAGTTTAACAGGGGTGTGTGTGAGTGACAGTGTGGGGACACAGTTTAACAGGGGTGTGTGTGAGTGACAGTGTGGGGACACAGTTTAACAGGAATGTGTGTCAGTGACACTGTGGACACACAGTTTAACAGGAGTGTGTGTGAGTAACAGTGTGGGGTTACAGTTTAACAGGAGTGCGTGTGAGTGACAGTGTGGGGTTACAGTTTAACTGAGTGCAGGTGACAGTTTGGGTGTCGACAGTGCGTGTGATGTTCTGCTGCTCTTTTCTGGCCAATTTTGGTCAGTGCTGGTTATTGTGTTTATCTGTTTATTGTGGTAATCTGGTTTCTATGGTAATCCGGTCAGTGTTCTGATTACTGTGGTAATCTGGTTCATAACCTGGATTCTGTGGTAAAGTGGTTGGTAATCAGGTTACTGTGGTAATTTGATTGGTGATCTGGTTACATTGTAATCTGGTTAGTAATCAGGTTACTGTTGTTATCTGCTTAGTCATCTGATTTCAATGGTAATCTGGTTTGTATTCTGGTTACTATGTTACTCTGGTTAGTAATTTGGTCACTGTGCTAATCTGGTTAGTAATTTAGTTACTGTGTTAATCTAGTTAGTAATCTGGTTACAATGGCAATCTGGTTAGGAATTGGGTTACTGTGTTAATCTGGTTAGTCATATGGCCACAATGATAATCTGGTTAGTAATTTAGTTACTGTGTTAATCTAGTTAGTAATCTGGTTACAATAGTTATCTGGTTAGGAATTGGGTTACTGTGTTAATCTGGTTAGTCATCTGGTCACAATGGTAATCTGTTTAGTAATTTAGTTACTGTGTTAATCTGGTTACAATAGTCATCTGGTTAGTAATTTGGTTACTGTGGTAATATGGTTCGTAATCTGGTTTCTATGGTAATCTGGTTAGTAATTTGGTTACTGTGTTAATCTCGTTAGTAATGTGGTTACAATGGTAATCTGGTTAGTAATCTGGTTTATATGGTAATCTGGTTAGGAATTTGGTTACTGTGGTAATCTGGTTAGTAATGTGGTTACAATGGTAATCTGGTTAGTAATTTGGTTACTATTGTAATCTGGTTAATAATCTGGTTTCTATGGTAATCTGGTTAGGAATTTGGTTACTGTGGTAATCTGGTTAGTAATGTGGTTACAATGGTAATCTGGTTAGTAATTTGGTTACTATTGTAATCTGGTTAATAATCTGGTTTCTATGGTAATCTGGTTAGGAATTTGGTTACTGTGTTAATCTGGTTAGTAATGTGGTTACAATGGTAATCTGGTTAGTAATGTGGTTTCTATGGTAATCTGGTTAGTAATTTGGTTACTGTGGTAATCTGGTTAGTAATCTGGTTTCTCTAGTAATCTGGTTAGTGATCTGGTTATGTCAGTAATCTCTCTGTCACTCTCTCTCCTTCCAGGTATGAACTTGGTCCTGGTCTCTACATTGGCTGGGCTGGTGGATCCCTGGAGCTGATTGGTGGGATCTGCTTGTGCCTCACTTGTAAAACAGCCACCGGAGCCACTGGGTGAGTTTGCTGGGGTGAACTCCCCCCCCCCAACCACCCCCCACCCCCAGTGTTACAGCGGCATGACTGGCTTTCAATAAGCCCAGCAGTCCCCACATCCCCCGCTCCCACACACACTACCCCCCCACCCCCACACCATCCTGCCCCACCGTCCCTCCCTTACCACCCACTCTCCTCACTGCTCATCATGTCCCCCTCGCCTCCCCACCCCTAACTCTGCTCTCTGTCCCCATACCAGACCCCCTTCTGTCCCCCCCCCAACCCCTTCTGTCCCCACCCCAGACTCCCTTCTGTCCCCACCCCCAGACCCCATTCTGTCCCCACCCCAGACCCCCCTTCTGTCCCCACCCCAGACCCCCTTCGGTCCCCACCACAGACCTCCTTCTGTCTACACCCCAGACCCCCTTCGTGTCCCCACCCAAACCCTTTCTTCTGTCCCCACCCCAGACCCCCTTCTGTCCCCACCCCAGACCCCCTTCTGTCCCCACCCCGGACCCCCTTCTGTCCCCACCCCAGACGTCCCCACACAGACCCCCCTCTGTCCCCACCCCAGGACCCACTTCTGTCTCCACCACAGACTCTCTCTCCACCCCCCACCACCGACCCTCCATCCATCTCCACCCCAGACTGCCTTTCCGTCCCCAATCTAGAACCCTTCCCTATCCAAGCCCAGATTCCCCCCTCTGTCCCTACCCCAGAACCCCCCCCTCTGTCCCCACCCCAGTCCCCCCCTCTATCCCCACCCCATATCCCCCCCCGTCCCCACCCCAGTTTTCCCCCTCTATCCCTCACCCCAGATCCCCCTCTATCCCACCCCATATCCCCCCCTGTCCCCACCCCACATTCCCCCCCCTCTCTGTCCCCACCCCAGATCCCCTTCTGTCCCCCACCCCAGATCCCCCTCTATCCCCCGCAGATCCCACCTCTGTCCCCCACCCCCAGATCCCCCTCTATCCCCACCCCAGATCACTCCCCTTCACCTCACCCCAGATCACCCCCTCTGTCCCCCACCCCAGATCCCCCTCTATCCCCCCCCAGATCCCCCTCTGTCCCCACCCCAGACCCCCTTCTTGTCCCCACCCCCCAGATCCCCCTCTATCCCCCACCGCAGATCACCACCTCTGTCCCCCACCCCAGATCCCCCTCTATCCCCACCCCATCCCCCCCTATCCCCACCCCAGATCAGATCACCCTCTATCCCCACCCCAGATCCCCCACCCAGATCCCCCTCCCCACCCAGAATCCCCCTCTATCCCACCCACCACCCCAGATCCCCCTCATCCCCACCCCAGATCCCCCTCTATCCCCACCCCAGATCACCCCCTCTATCCTCACCCCAGATCCCCCTCTATCCCCACCCCAGATCCCCCCTCTATCCTCACCCCAGATCACCACCACCTCTGTCCCCACCCAGATCCCCCTCTATCCTCACCCGCACCCCCTCTAATCCCCACCAGCCCGATCCCCCTCTATCCCCGCAACCCGATCCCCCTCTATCCCCACCCCAGATCCCCCCTATCCCCACCCCAGATCCCCCTCTTCCCACCCCAGATTCCCCACCCACTCCCACCCCCTCCCCCTCTATCCCCACCCCAGATCCCCCTCGATCCCCACCCCAGATCCCCCCTATCCCCCCCAGATCCCCTCTATCCCACCCAGATCCCCCTCTATCCCCCCCCATATCCCCACCCCAGATCACCCCTCTATCCCCACCCCAGATCACCCCCTCTATCCCCACCCCAGACCACCTCCCCACCCAGATCCCCTACTATCCCCACCCCAGTATCCCCTCTATAACCCACCACAGATACCCTCTAATCCCCACCCCAGATCCCCCTCTATCCCCACCCCAGAGATCCCCTCTATCCCCACCCCAGATCCCCTCTATCCCCACCCCAGATCCCCCCACCCCAATCCCCTATCCCCCACCCAAGATCCCCCCACTATCCTCACCCAGATCACCACCTCTGTCCCCACCCCAGATCCCCTCTAATTGTCCTCACCCCCCCCCAAGATCCCCCCTCTATCCCCACCCCAGATCCCCCTCTATCCCCCCCAGATCCCCCTCTATCCCCACCCCAGATCACCCCCTCTCATCCCCACCCCAGATCCCCCTCTATCCCCACCCCAGATCCCCCTCTATCCCCACCCCAGACCCCCTCTATCCCCACCCCAGATCCCCCTCTATCCCCCACCCCGATCACCCCCTCTATCCCCACCCAGATCACCCCCTCTATCCCCCCCCAGATCCCCCTCCTATCCCCACGCAGATCACCACCTTGTCCCCACCCCAGATCACCCCTCTATCGCCCACCCCAGATCACCACCTCTGTCCCCACCCCAAGCTCCCCTCTGTCCACCCCCAGATCCCCCTCTATCCCCGCACCCCAGATCCCCCCTCTATCCCCACCCCAGATCACTCCCCTTCACCTCACCCCAGATCACCTCTATCCCCACCCAGATCCCCCTTATCCCCCCCCAGATACCCCTCTATACCCCACCAGATCCTCCCTCTGATCCCCACCCCAGATCACCCCCTCTGTCCCCACCCCAGATCCCCCCTATCCCCACCCCCAGATCCCCCTCTATCCCCAGATCCCCTCTATCCCCCTCTATCCCCACCCCAGATCCCCCCTCTGTCACACCCCAGATCCCCATCCCCCACCCCAGATCCCCCTTCTTTATCCCCACCCCAGATCCCCCTCTATCCCCACCCCAGATCCCCCTCTTATCCCACACCCGATCCCCCTCTATCCCCACCCCAGATCCCCCTCTATCCCCACCCAGATCCCCCCCTGATACCCCACCCCCAATCCCCAGATCCCATTCTATCCCCCCACCCCTCTAGATCCCCCCTCCCCCTATCCCAACCCAGATCCCCCTCTATCCCCACCCCAGATCCCCCCTCTATCCCCACCCCAGATCCCCCTCTATCCCCACCCCAGATCCCCACCCATCTATCCCACCCCAGATCCCCCCTCTATCCCCACCCCAGGATCCCCCCTCTATTCCACACCCAGATCCCCCCCTATCCCCACCCCAATCACCCTCTATCCCCACCCCAGATCCCCCTCTATCACCACCCCAGAATCTCCCACCTATCCCCACCCCAGATCCCCCTCTATCCCCACCCCCCACCCCAATCACTCCCCTTCACCTACCCCAGATCCCCCCTCTATCCCCACCCAGTTATCCCCCTCTATCCCCACCCCAGATCCCCCCTCTGGTCCCCACCCAGATCCTCCCCCTCACCCCACCCAGATCCCCCCCCCTATCCCCCACCCCCATATCACTCCCCTTCACCCCACCCCAGATCCCCCCGTCCCCCACCCCATATCCCCCCTCTGTCCCTCCCCAGATCCCCCTTCTATCCCCATCCCAGAATCACTCCCCTTCACCCCACCCCAGATCCCACCTCTGTCCCCACACCAGCATCCCCCCTTGTCCCCACCCCAGACCCCTCTATCCCCACCCCAGATCACTCCCTTCACCCCACCCCAGATCACCCCTACCGTCCCCATCCCATAGCCCTGCCCCCCCCCACCCCCCCCCAGCCCCGTCCGCACCCCAGCTGCACGAGGGCACCCAGATCTCTCTGAGCACCCACCCTCTCTCCCGATCTGCACCCATTCAAATAATAACAAACAATCTCTCCTCTTAATTCTCGCTGTCAAAGTGGATCACCCCACGTCATCTGCATGTGCCACGTGTGTCCCCGTACACAGGCACACAGCCTGTCCGAATCACACTGAAGCTTCTCCTCACGGCTCAGCCTCCACCCAGCTTTATCCCACCTGCAAATCTGGAGGTAGTTCATTTGGTTCCCTCTTCCGAATCTTTAATCCATGACCTGAACAGGTGGGGTTCTAACAGATCTCTGCGGGGTAGAGATCAGCGAGATGGTCAACATCTTTTCCCAGAAGGTAGGGGAGTCTAAAACTAGAGGTCAGAGATTTAAGATGAGAGGGGAGAGACTGAAAAGGCTCCAGAGGGGGGCAATTTTTTTTTCACCCAGAGGGCGTTGAGTGTCTAGAACAAGCTGCCGGAGGCAGTAGTAAAGAGGGGGGGTACAATTTTCACCCTTAAAAAGCATTTAGTCAGTTCCATGGGTGTAGAGAGATACGCGGGCGATTGGGACTAGCTTAGAGGTGTCAAAAAAAATGAACGTCTCACAGTACTTCAGCTGTGGCCTCACCAAAATATGACTTGCTTGCTTCGCTGGATCTGTACCCCGATTGATAAAAAGGCTAGTTGCTCCACCAAGCCTTTTTTTTCAACCGCCCGCCATTGCAGAGATCTGTGGGCTAAACACCAAAGTCCCTTTGAACATCTTCATGCAATTCGTTGAATATTTCCAGGTCAGACTACTCCTTTCCACCCTGCATCAGCTCCCGTTTCAGAGTTGAGCATAACCATTCTGCCACTTGACTACCCATTTGCCTTCTTGTACTCCGAGACACATCGTTAACCAGCAATCCCAGAACTGACTCCCATAACTGATTGAAATTCGAGTCCACTTCATCGGTCTGCTCTGTTATCCCGTGAAAACTAACTTTCTTCGCAAGGTTCCCACGTGAGACCTTGTCAAAGGCTTTACTGCAATCCGTCTAAACTGCATCGGCCTTCCTACCCTTGTCTACATGCCGTGCCACCTCCTCAAATCCTCCTGAAATTGTTCGGCGCGATCTCCCTCTGACGAAACCGTGCTGACTATCTCTGGTCAAACAGAGACGCGTGCTCTCCTTCAGAAGTAATTCCTCTGCCATTGACGTGAATCTCACGGGTCTGAAGTTCTCCCTCTGCACTTCTTAATTGGCAGAGCCCCTTTCTCCAATCGTCTGACACCTCCCTCCCTCCTGTGGAACCGTGGAATTGAAAACGTGGGTCAGAGCCCCTGCAATCTCTTCCCTCGCCTCCCACAGCAGCCGGGGTCACAAGTCTTCTGCGCCTGGACATTTAGCATCTTCTCAGGTTGCAAAAACCTCCTTTATCCTTCCCTCAGTCAATTTGTCTGAACGAACTTCAAACATTCTCTCTCTCTCTCCCTCTCCCTGAATTCCACACCAATCAGCCTCATTCTCTTGGGTAAAGTCAGATGTGAAGTCCACCAATCTCCTCCCATCTATTGCCCCCCCCCCCCCCCCACCCTGCATTCCTACTGGACCCCACTCTTTTCCTGCTTATTGAATATTTTGTATTTCCCACTTTGATGAGCTAGAGTTTTCTCGTAGCTGAACAGCCTCTTATGCGCTGTATAAGGCTTAGATTCCACACTTCCAATTCCTTGACATTGGTCATTCCCCAGGCACTGACCGTTCCCCATCACTGACCGTTCCCCGGACACTGACCATCCCCCGGACACTGACCGTTCCCCAGACACTGACCATCCTTCGGACACTGACCATTAGACATTGCCCTCTCTCTCTCTGTCTGTCTGGACGCTGCCCGGGGAAGTACCAGCGTTGTGAAGCCCTGTGTTGCCCGTGTTGGCGGACCCGGTTGGGGGGTGGTGTTGTTTTTTTGTTGTGTTTGGGGTTTGTACACGTACAGGGCAGCGAGATCAACGCCGGGGGCCGCCTCCAGGAGAGTCAACTCGGAACTGGACAACACCAGTAACTACGGGAAGAGCGCTTACGTCTGAAGCTGCGCGCAACTGACATTTGACCGGCGCCCCGGGGTGGGGGGGGGGGAAACGGAGCCTAGAGCGGCAAACGGCACGGCGTTCTACCCGAGGACGGACACGGACGTGTCACCCCCTCCACCGTGGGGACCTCTTCGCCCCAAAGCGCCCGATTCTCGTTACCGTTCCCTCCATTTCGTGAAATGTGATCGCGCGCCGCGATTCGTAACGACAATTGGTAAATCTTCTCTCGCAGGAATAAAAACCTCGTTGGAGAAACCTTCCTCGTTTAGATGTTTCATTTGTCATCGTTCTTCACTGAGCGAGAGCCGCTACCCCCCCGCAAACTTCAGAGGCGGGAGACTTCGGGAAGGCTCCGTCGAAGGATGTGCCGGGAGCTGGGATCTCTCTCTCTCTGGGAAGACCGTAGGGACCTCTTCCCTTTGCTGACCCAGCACCTGTCCCCCAACCCACCTCCCCCCCCCCCCCCCCCCCCCCCCCCCCCCCCCTCACACACATGCACACACCCAACCCCTTCCCCCGATCACTGCAGGGAACATTTGGGGCCGGCCGTGGGCATCACCGGCTGGATCAGCATTTGGCGCCCATCCTAGTCGCCCAAGCGAGCATTGCTGGGGGCCTGGTGTAGGCCAGACCCAGGTCAAGACGGCAGATTCTCCGAAAGGACATTACTGACCCGGGCGGGTTTTTTCCAGCAAACGGGGCATTTTTTTCAGCAGTGGATTCTCAGCTCCAGATGTTTTATCTGTGGAGTTTTCATCTGTGTATTCGTTAACTTGCGTTAACGCTGCAATGCAGTCACTTGTGAAAGTCCCCTAATCGTCACGTTCCTGCGCCTGTTCGGGTCAATGCACCCAAACCCGCACATCTTTGGACATTAAGTGTGTTTATGAACAGGGGGTTTGAGTTTAAGAGCAGCGGGGTTATGCTGCAACTATACCGCAGCTTGTTGAGACCCCATTTGGAATATTTTGCCTGCAGTTCTGGTCACCTCACTGTAAGAAAGATTGGAGAGAGTGCGGAGGAGATTGACCAGGATGTTGCCTAGGTTTGGAGGGTTATGAGGAAAGGTTTGAGGGAGCTGGGGTCTTTTCTCTTTAGAGCGGAGGAGGATGAGAGGCGAATTAATAGAGGTTTATAAGATGATGATAGAGTGGACATGCAGAGACTATTACTAGGAGGCGTAAGGTTCATGGCGGGAGGTATGGGAGGGATCTCCAGGGTAGATTCTTTACGGAGAGTGGTCGGGGGTGTGGAACGGACTGCCTGCTGTGATAGTGGAGTCAGACACTTTCAAACGGTTATTGGGGACGCACGTGGAGCACTCCGGAATGATCGGGAGCGGGATAGCTTGATCTTGGCACAACATCGAGGGCCTGTTCTGTGCCGTACTGTTGCTGCTGTTAATAGTCTAGCGATATTACCACCGGCCCATCGCCTGCCTGATATTAACTCCCCCTCCCCCTACACCCAGCACACAGCACCCTTTCCTCATTTTGCATCACGTTGGCCCCTCTTGGAGAGGGCAACGAGACGCTCCCTTTCCAATTCCCCCCCCGCCCCGTTACAACAACATCGTGAATTCCTATAGCGCCCTGAATGGGCTCGGCAGGCAGCCCGGGGTATTTCGTTGAAGGCATTAGCGCAAGGGGCGATGAGGACGCGGAGTTACAGCACCATTCAGCCCATCGTGCCAGCCTAGGATGGTAGAAAGCCTACGGTGCAGAAGGAGGCTCTTCAGCCCATCAAGTCTGCACCGAGCACAATCCCACCCAGGCCCGACCCTGCGCTGGAAGAAGGGGGAGAGGAGACAAAATGCTCTCAGTTCTATTCCGATCTGTCACCCAGGCTGGGGTCTCGCGGGTCACTGCCCACCCCCACACCCCTCATCGAGGTACCTCTCGTCGAGGATTTCCTTCCCCCCCCCCACCACCACCACCAGGTCGGGAATTCCGGATACACACACACGCCTCTGGGTGAACGAGTTTTGACTTTGTGCGGCGGGTGATTAGCAAAGCTGCTTCGCAGAGCCAGCAGGCGGGTTCGATTCCCACCCCTGAGGGACTCTCTAGTGCACATTCTCCTGTGTTGACTTCAATTTCCTCCGATGCTCTGCCTCCCCGTCCACCGGCCCCGTATCCAAAAAAAAGAAACTGCCTCGTACACCTCCTTTAAACTCCGGAACCGATCCACTTCGGATCAGCCGTGATCTTATTGAATGGCGGGGCAGGCTCGGAGAAGGCCTGGATGGCCCTTACCCCCACTCCTATTCCTTACAAACTCCCTCTGACGAAGCCAGGCTGACTCTCCCCCCGATCAAACTTTGTCTTCTCCAGCAGAGGTTTCTCCGACAGTTTTCCTGATGTGAGAGACTCGCTGATCTGGGGAAATCTTTGAGGGTGACGTGGAGTTTCGAATCTTGCCTTTGGCAAGATCTCTCAGCCCCACCCTACACTCTCACTGCCTCTTTCCATCGACCTTTTCACTCTCTTCTTTCAATAACCCTTTCAAGGTGCCTTTTCCCAGAATGGATTGATTTTTTTCTCTCTCTCTATTCTTTCAATTAATTTATGGCCACTACCTTTATAAAGTAAACTCACCAAATATACGATCTGCCGATTACATACACATTTCTTTTGGAATCTTAACAGTAAGTTTTGATGCAGACACAATCAATCTGGCCATGCTAAATTGCCTCTTAATGTCCAAAGATATGTGGGATAGGTGGATTGGCCGTGCTAAATTGCCCCTTTAGTGTCTAAAGATGTCAGGTTAGGTGGATTGGCCGTGCTAAATTGCCCCTTTAGTGTCTAAAGATGTCAGGTTAGGTGGATTGGCCGTGCTAAATTGCCCCTTTACTGTCTAAAGATGTGCAGGTTAAAGGGATTGGCCGCGCTAAATTGCCCCTCAATTCCAAAGATGTGCGGATTAACTTGATTGGCCATGCTAACTTGTCCCTTAACATCCAGAAATGTGCAGATTATGTAGATTGGGCATGCTAAAAATTGTCAGTTGCAGTCCAGGTATGTGCACCTGAGGGGGGATTGGCCATGGTAAATTGCGTCCCCTCCCCAGTGTTCAGAGATGTACCGCTTAGGTTGATTACAGATGGTAAATGTATTGGATTATGGGGATGTTGTGTAGAAGGCCTGGGTAGATGATTCTGTTGGAGAGTAGGTGCAGGCTCAGTGACCTCCTTGTTTACAGTAGACAGACCCCCCCCCCAACCAGGACTACATCACTGACTAGAGGCATTCAGGAATCCGATGAGAACTCTCGAAATATTATCAAAGTGACCTTTAATGTTCAGATTTACGAGGCCGGGTGCAATTAATGAAGTGCTGATTTCCTGTCTTTCCGTCCTTATTGACTTGGGGCAGAGTGCAAGGTTAACACACACCGTGCTGACTTGGGGATGTGGGGAGTATGTTTTGGGGAGGTGGGGGGGGTGGGGGGCATGGTGGAAGTAGACATTTGTCCCCATCAAAAGGGAAGCACGGTTGGATCGATCCCTCTACTCCAGGGAGGGGAGCTCGCAGGGATCCTGGTGGTAAAAAAAGTGCGGCTTGAGTTTATGCGTGCTCGGCTCAGCGGGATTTTGTCAATTAAGCAATTATGCCTAGGTCTGATAGTCAGGGGTGAAGTGCATTGTGAACCGCTAATCGGGACTCATTAAACTTAATCATTATTGTCTGAACGTAATATAGATTAGCGCCGAGTACATTAGCTACTGATCTTGAGTTCTGTCTGGCTTAATTTGAACTGACCTTTAATGAAAATATTGAAAGGCGGGGGTGGGTGGTGGGGATTATTGTGCGGAATGGAAATAGGAACTAACTTGCTGAGTAGGCAATCTGGAAAGTCCATTAGTTTCACCCTCGAATTTGCAGATCATCATATTTTCAGCTTGCTCTAATTGGGATGTGGGGGTTACTAGGTGAACCAAATGGCTCGCATTTCACACCCAGAACCCCCAATGAGACAACCGGAGTCTTTGACCCACTCTCTGAGACAGTAACTGTCCAGGCAGGCACCCTGCCTCATACTTGAAACCCCCCGCGTTTAGCACGGCCAATCCATCTACACCTACACATCTAAACGTGGCAAAGGCCTTGAGGTTAATGTATAAAACTCAGCCGATAGAGTAATTTTTTACATGTCAATGTCCCAGATTGGTCTGTCATGGTTGGCCGAACAACAGGAGATTCAGATGCAGCTTCCAGTCGCTTTCTCATCTGCTGGGATTTTAATTGAAGATTTATCTTTTGATTTGATTTACTGTTGTCCCATGTATTAACGTACAGTGTATTGCTTCTTGCGCGCTAAACAAGCAGAGCATGATGTTCATAGAGAAGGAGAGAGTGCAAAATGTAGTGTTACAGCTGGGGTGTAGCAATGCGTTACACTGTAATGTTGTGGGTCAGGTCCGTTCCAAATTCTGATGGGAGGAAGGAGATCGTGAATCGGTTGCATTGCAACCTCAGACACAGAGCAGGAGCCAGACCAAACTGTGAGACAACCAGAAAGAATGCTTTCTATGGGGCACTTGTCAAAGTTACTGAGAGTTGTAATGGGCATGCCCAATTTCCTTAGTCTGTCTGTGATCACCTTGGACAAATATTAAATTGGAGAGATGATAATGTTTGAATTGTAATATCTAATGGTGTAAAGTATGTGGGAGCTGAGTGGATTTGATAAAAGCTGGAGTACAGACAGAGGGAGAATTTGAGAGGCTGCAGTTTCCATTTGAAGAGGTTCCCATTGCCTCTGAGCAGCTGAACTGGGGGAAGCCTTTGGGTAGAGACGGTGCTGCTGCAGTTTCCCCTCCCGGCCACCAGGCGGCCGCTTCTTCCCCCTCTCGGCCACCAGGTGCCGCTTTTTCCCCTCCAGGCCACCAGGGGCCGCTTCTTCCCCTCCCGGCCACCAGGGGGCCGCCTCGTCCCCTCCCGGCCACAAGGGAGCTGCTTCTTCCCCTCCCGGCCACCAGGGGCCGGTGTTTCCCCTCCCGGCCACCAGGGGCCGCTTCTTCCCCTCCCGGCCACCAGGGGCCGCTTCTTCCTCTCCCGGCCACCAGGGGGCCGCTTCTTCCCCTCCCCGCCAGCAGGGGGCCGCTTCTTCCCCTCCCGGCCACCAGGGGCCGGTGTTTCCCCTCCCGGCCACCAGGGGCCGGTGTTTCCCCTCCCGTCCACCAGGGGCCGCTCATTCCCCTCTCGGCCACCAGGTGTCTGCTTCTTCCCCTCCCGTCCACCAGGGGCCGCTTCTTCCCCTCCCGGCCACCAGGGGCCGCTTCTTCCCCGCCCGGCCACCAGGGGCCGCTTCTTCCCCTCCCGGCCACCAGGGGCCGCTTCTTCCCCGCCCGGCCACCAGGGGCCGCTTCTTCTCCCTCCCGGCCACCAGGGGCCGCTTTTTCCCCTCCAGGCCACCAGGGGCCGGTGTTTCCCCCTCCCGGCCAGTAGGGTCCGGTGTTTCCCCCTCCCGGCCACCAGGGGCGGCCTTGTGCCCTCTAGGGATGATATTGTGTGAGTTGATTGTAATTTCTAATCCTGAGTGTGAGCAGCCCATAGAAACCCAGCACTGAACCCCAGTAGAAAATACAGGCAGAATGATACAGGTTTCACTGAAATGAGAGGGGGATTTATTTTATTTTCCGATGAGTAGAAAGGAATAGGGTAACAGATATCTCTGGTGTGAATTTACTTTATTATTCAATGAGTAGAAAGGAATAGGGTAACAGATATCTCTGGTGTGAATTTATTTTATTATTCAATGAGTAGAAAGGAATAGGGTAACAGATATCTCTGGTGTGAATTTACTTTATTATTCAATGAGTAGAAAGGAATAGGGTAACAGATATCTCTGGTGTGAATTTACTTTATTATTCAATGAGTAGAAAGGAATAGGGTAACAGATATCTCTGGTGTGAATTTATTTTATTATTCAATGAGTAGAAAGGAATAGGGTAACAGATATCTCTGGTGTGAATTTACTTTATTATTCAATGAGTAGAAAGGAATAGGGTAACAGATATCTCTGGTGTGAATTTATTTTATTATTCAATGAGTAGAAAGGAATAGGGTAACAGATATCTCTGGTGTGAATTTGCCCTGTGAAAGTGAACACAGGCAGCTTCTTGTCCAGCTCTGTTGCTGCTTTGAATGGTTTCTCAACATTCGCTGCTTTATTTCTCACAAAGAGCAGCGCCTGCAGTAGATGTGAGCCGCCAGCAGATGGTGGCATTGAGTGACTTTATTGCCCAGATAGTGAGAGAGGTTTGGAGGAGAGGCTGGTGGAGCCTCTCTGCCTGGTTACAGGATTAAAATCTCCATCATCTCTACCTTCCAGTGTCTCTATCAAATTCTACATTCTCTTGTGCAGCACATGTGGGAAAAAGGAAGTGTCCTGGGTGAACTCTTGCTGTGTTCAGTTCAATGTCCCTGCCCTGTACCTAAACTTTAAATCCCAGGGCAATGTCCCTGCCTTATACCTTAACCTTGAATCCCAGGACAATGTCCCTGCCTTATACCATAACCTTGAATCCCAGGGCAATGTCCCTGCCTTATACCTTAACCTTGAATCCCAGGGTAATGTCCCTGCCTTATACCCTAACCTTGATTCCCAGGGCAATGTCCCTGCCTTATACCATAACCTTGAATCCCAGGGCAATGTCCCTGCCTTATACCATAACCTTGAATCCCAGGGCAATGTCCCTGCCTTATACCTTAACCTTGAATCCCAGGGCAATGTCCCTGCCTTATACCTTAACCTTGAATCCCAGGGCAATGTCCCTGCCTTATACCTTAACCTTGAATCCCGGCAATGTCCCTGCCTTATTACCATAACCTTGAATCCCAGGGCAATGTCCCTGCCTTATACCTTAACCTTGAATCCCAGGGCAATGTCCCTGCCTTATACCTTAACCTTGAATCCCAGGACAATGTCCCTGCCTTATACCTTACCCTTGAATCCCAGGGCAATGTCCCTGCCTTATACCTTAACCTTGAATCCCAGGACAATGTCCCTGCCCTCTATCTTAACCTTGAATCCCAGGGTAATGTCCCTGCCTTATACCTTAACCTTGAATCCCAGGGCAATGTCCCTGCCTTATACCATAACCTTGAATCCCAGGGTAATGTCCCTGCCTTATACCTTAACCTTGAATCCCAGGACAATGTCCCTGCCTTATACCTTAACCTTGAATCCCAGGACAATGTCCCTGCCTTATACCTTAACCTTGAATCCCAGGGCAATGTCCCTGCCTTATACCTTAACCTTGAATCCCAGGGTAATGTCCCTGCCTTATACCTTAACCTTGAATCCCAGGGAATGTCCCTGCCTTATACCTTAACCTTGAATCCCAGGGCAATGTCCCTGCCTTATACCTAACCTTGAATCCCAGGGCAATGTCCCTGCCTTATACCATAACCTTGAATCCCAGGGCAATGTCCCTGCCCTCTATCTTAACCTTGAATGCCAGGGCAATGTCCCTGCCTTATACATAACCTTGAATCCCAGGGTAATGTCCCTGCCTTATACCATAACCTTGAATCCCAGGATAATGTCCCTGCCCTCTATCTTAACCTTGAATCCCAGGACAATGTCCCTGCCTTATACCATAACCTTGAATCCCAGGACAATGTCCCTGCCTTATACCTTAACCTTGAATCCCAGGGCAATGTCCCTGCCCTCTATCTTAACCTTGAATCCCAGGACAATGTCCCTGCCTTATACCATAACCTTGAATCCCAGGGCAATGTCCCTGCCTTATACCTTAACCTTGAATCCCAGGGCAATGTCCCTGCCCTCTATCTTAACCTTGAATCCCAGGGCAATGTCCTTGCCCTGTACCTTAACCATCCCTGACACCTCACCATGCCTGATCTCTGGCCCTTAATCATCCCTGACCCCTCATCCTTTGCCATCCTTCGCCATCTCTGACCCCCCACCATCCCTGACATTTCACCCCTCACCAACTCTGAATCCTTACCGACCTCGACCCCTCACCCTTCAACGTCCCTGGCTCCCGACCCCTCACCAACCCTGAATCTTCACTGTCCTTGACCCCTCACTCCTCTGATGATTACCCCTCACCATCCCTGACCCCTCACCCTCACCATCCCTGACCTCTCACCAGCCCTAACCTCACACCTCAATCATCCCTTACTCCTCACTATCCCTGACCCCTCTCCATTCCTGACCCTCACCATCCCTGACTGTGACCCATCATCATCACTTACCCCTTACCCACCCTGACCCCTCACTAACCCTGACCCCTCAACTCACCATCCTTGACTCCTCATCCCTCACCAGCCCTGACCACTCACCCCTCACCAGCCCTCACCCCTCAGCAACCCTGACCCCTCACCCCTCAGCAACCCTGACCCTTCACCTCTCAGCAACCCTGACCCCTAACCCCTCACCATCCCTGACCCCTCACCATCCCTGACCCCTAACCCCTCACCATCCTTGACCCCTCACCTCTCATCATCCCTGACCCCTGACCCCTCACCATCCCTCACCCCAAGGTGTGTATGTTAGGTGATTGGCTGTGCTAAATTGTTCCTTATTCTGCAAAGATGTGTTGTTAGGTAGATTTGCCATGCTAGGTTGCTCCTTCGCGTCTGACTGTAGATTTGGTGGATTGGCCAAGATAAATTGCCCCTCAGTGTCCAAAGATGTGAAGGTTAAGTGATTTGGCCATGCTAATTTACTCCTTAGTCTCCAAAGATATGTCAGTAGGTGGATTTGCCATGCTAAGTTGCTCCTTTTTGGAGCTAGATTTGTAGGTGGCCATCCATTGCCTCCAGCACTGACACTAACCAGCAGGGTGTGCCGACTATCAAAAAGAAGCAATACAACAATTCATCAAATCTCCTCAGAGAGCACCCGCCAAAACCCACAAGCACTTCCATCTGGGAGAACAGGGCTAACAGAGACATGGGAATCCCATCAGCTGCATGATCCATCTCAAACTCATCCATCTCAAACCACTGTCCATCCTAGTTTCCTGTCCTCGGATTCATGGGGGGGTGGCACAAGGGGGTGAATTTGCCTGGATTGGCCGGGTTGGAGGTGTCTCTCTCTCTCTCTCTCTCTCTGTGTTAATGTAGACCTTACTTGTGACAGTAAGAAATAAACTTTAAACTCTCCCTCTGTCTCTTTCGCTGGGTCTCAGTAAATTCATTCAGTGTTAATGTTACAGTTTAAAACTTTAAATACCCTCTCTCACTCTCTCTCTGTCTATGGTCCAGGTTTGAATTAAAATTAAAAAGCTGCAGGACTTTGAATTCAGTCTCTCTCTCTCTCGCTCTCAATAATTTCATTGCAGTGTTAATATAAGCCTACTAGTTACACTAGTAAATTTACATTAAAACTTTATCCTTTAAATAATCTCTTTGCCTCTGCCTTTCTGTCTCAGTAACTTCATTGCAGTGTTAATGTAAGCCCTAGTTGTTACACTAATAAATATACATTAAAACTTCACATTTTAAGTAATCTCTCCCTCTTTGCTTCTCTTTCTCTCTCCCTCTTTCTCTGTCTCTCGCTCGCTCGCTCTCTCTCTATTTCTCTCTGTCTCTCGCTCTCTCTCTCTCTCTTTCTCTCTCCCTCTGTCTGTTCCCCAGGTTTGAATTGAAATTTTAAAAATCCACATGTGCAAAATTTTGAATTCAGTCTCTCTCTCTCCATCCCCTCACTGTGTCTCTATCTCTGTCTCTCTCTCTCTTTCTTTGTCTCTGTCTCTCTCTCTCTCTGCCTTTGCCTCTCTCTCTGAGAGTAACTTCATGCAGTGTTAATGTCAGCCTCACCTCTGACACTAAATAAACTTTAAAAGCTCTCTCTTTCTCTCTCTCAATTCAGCCCTGAGATCAGTGTTAGATTGAGAGAGAGGGGTCAGTGTTGGGGAAGGTGCGGACAGTTTGATGGGAAGTTTGGAATCGATGACAGGGAATGTTTTGTAAAGATGTTGAGGGTGATGGAAAGGTCAGTGTGGAACAGGCTGGGGGAAGAGGGGGGGGAGCTTCCACTTCACATCTTGCAGCTGCTGTTTGGGCAATGACAGTTCCCTTTGCATTTACCACCCACCCCCTCCCCCCCCCAGGCCTCAGTGATGTGGTTTGTCTGGGGGGGTGGGGGGGAGGGGGTAAATCTGCAGTCGGTGACTGGTCAGCAGGTACCTCCCCCCAACCCCGACCCCTGGGTTTGAACAGTCAGATTGGGGTCAGATGGGATTAGGCTGGGGGGTGGGGGGGAGGGGGGGGGGGGAGGGGGAGCGGGAGGGGGGTTAAATTGACCCTCCCTGGCGGGGCTGCGGTGGGGGGGTGCCTTTCCGGAGTGTGAGTCTGCAGATTAGGGTCAATGATGGGATTCAGGTCGGGGTTAAATTAACCCGGTGCCTGGGCTGGAGGTGTCTCCCCCCCACCCCGGGCGTGAGGTTTCAGATGAGGGACAGTGACGGACACTAAGGGACAATTTCACACGGCCAATCCACCGAAGCTGCACATCCTTGGAAATTATTGAATACTCTGCTCAGCCAGATAGAGAGAGGGACGGGGAGACAGAGAGAGCTGGAAGTGTTTGATGGGAACAGTGTAGTGAAAGCTTTAGCCTTCAGGCTGAGTCAAGCCAGGATTATGTCCCACAGGGCCTTATTTTCAGGATTCAGGCCTAGTCAAGCCAGGATTGTATCCTTCAGGGCCTTGTGTTCAGGATTCAGGCCTAGTCAAGCCAGGATTAGGTCCCTCAGGGCCTGGTGTTCAGGCCTCAGGCCTAGTTAAGCCAGGATTGTATCCTTCAGGGCCTTGTGTTCAGGCCTCAGGCCTAGTCAAGCCAGGATTGTATCCTTCAGGGCCTTGTGTTCAGGATTCAGGCCTAGTCAAGCCAGGATTAGGTCCCTCAGGGCCTGGTGTTCAGGCCTCAGGCCTAGTTAAGCCAGGATTGTGTCCCCAGGGCCTTGTGTTCAGGATTGAGGCCTGCTAGAGTTAGGATTGTATTCCTGGGCCCTAATATTCAGGTTTCAGGCCTGTTGTAAACAAGATTGTGTCCGCTGGCACCTACTGTTCAGGACGTGGACTTCCTGCAGGCAGTATTGTGTCCCCACGGCCTAATATTCAGGCTTTGTGGCCTGGTAGATGAACAGAGGGATCTTGGTGTATCTTGGTGTATATGTGCATAGATCCCTGAAAGTAGGCAGTCAAGTCGATAAGGTTGTTAAGAAGGCATACGGAGTCTTCGCTTTTATTGGTAGGGGCTTTGAATTTCGGAGCCGCAACGTCATGTTGCAACTGTACAAAACTCTAGTGCGGCCGCACTTGGAGTATTGTGTGCAGTTCTGGTCGCCACATTATAAGAAAGATGTGGAGGCACTGGAGAGGGTACAGAGGAGGTTTACCAGGATGTTGCCTGGTATGGAGGGCAGGTCTTATGAGGAGAGGCTGAGGGATTTGAGGTTGTTTTCGTTAGAAAGGAGGCGGCTAAGAGGGGACCTTATCGAAACATATAAGATGATTAGAGGTTTAGATAGGGTGGACAGTGATAGCCTTTTTCCTAGGATGGAGAAAGCTAGCACGAGGGGACACAGCTTTAAATTAAGGGGTGATAGTTATAGGACGGATATCAGAGGTAGGTTCTTTACCCAAAGGGTGGTTCGGGAGTGGAATGCTCTGCCTGCAGCGGTTGTAGATGCGCCAAGTTTGGTGGCGTTTAAGAGGTTAGTTGATAAGTATATGGAAGAGAAGGGAATGGTTTAGTTTGGAGGGGCATTGCTTTTTATTTTGGTCGGCACAACATCAAAGGCCGAAGGGCCTGTTCTGCGCTGTAATGTTCTATGTTCTATGGTAGAGCCAGGATTGGATCCTCTAGACCAATACATTTGATTTGACACTCACCGAACCTGGCCAGACCTGCATAGTACGAGAGTTTTCTTTCAGTGTAGAGCAATGCATGTGGCAATAAAAAATCCATTCAAAATGTTAAAAATCCCCCAGCACAATGTTTTAACATTTGGATTTATTTTACTATATTTCTATGCAATCGAGTTATATTATCCCAGCTTTTTCCTGTCTGTGTTGTTAACACAATCGATGATCCCATCATCCTGGAACACCTTCTATTACCGTTCCACAGAGCAGGATCGGTCCCCCAGGATCACATTCATCTTTTTCATTCATTATCCTAAATGCCCCACCAATGACTTGTTTTAATCCTGTCCTGCACAGCTTTGTTTAGGGTTCCCCGGCATCTCCTTCCTGACAATTCGATTTCATTTGTTTTACACTCACTGTTGCAGACGGGTGAAAAGTGAACTTTGTTATCCTCGATGCGATCAGAAGCTTTGGGTTCGAGTCACACCCCAAGGCTTGACCAACAATGAAGCTGCGAACACGATACCACCAAATAGGTCGAGTGTCCACCTGGGAAATCTTTCCAACGGGCCAGTGTACAGAGGTAAGATTGGGAGAATCTCCTGGACAGACAGGTTTGATGTGGAGTGATGTTCCTCAATCTATATTTCTCAGGAAGCAGATTACTGATCGCTTCCAAAAATAACTAGCTGGACATAGGTGTAAGTCTGCCTATCACCGTTCATCAGCGCGGAAGGGAAGAGAAAGGGATTGAGGTATCACACAGCAAACTCCTTTCATCATTGCCAGGACAATGGTCATTTCTTAACAAACTCTGACCTCGAGGGGATGCGAAGGGGGGCTGTTTAACCCTCATTGGAGGTTTTACAATGATGGATAACATTAATAAATGAAACATGTGAACACATATTAGCTTGTGTCATTTCCAAAGAGTGAGATCTCCAGTTCCAGGGGATCTGTCTGCCTGGATAACTTTCTGTCTGAAAGCAGCAACTCCAACATGTTTGAAATGAATGATGAGGGAAGGGATGGGACTAAGGAAATCAGACCGCTTCACAGGCAGGTGTCACACACTGTTAACATCAAGCAGCATTTCAGGAGTTCACAGAGAGTGATGACCCACCTTCTGTCAGAACTGCAATTTGGTGGAGATTTTTCAGGTTTGTGTTACATCAGCTCAATGAGCTGTGGTTTGTAAAAGAAGGAAATAGTATTGGGGGATTTTATTCACGCAGCCAATGCTTCAGATCGATCTGAGTTCCAGCTGTAAAAACGGATGAAGCTTGGGAACGGTCCACCTGTCAAGACCCGGCTTTTAAAAAAATAAAGCCACAGCGGTCATGGTCGAGGGGGCCAGCACACTCCAGTCCTGGAAAAGAGTTTGAGCTAAACCTGCAATACATCTCCACATGGCATTGGGATGGTATTAGCACATGGATGGCCAAATGGAAAGGAATATTCAATTCAAACTGTCCCCCTGGACCTTCGACAGAGCAGAAAGAACGCATCTTCATCTTGATAAAGAAGGGTTGGTGGGAATATTGGGAGCAAACTAAAATCCATCAATACATTTATTGCGGATATTTATAATTCTCATCGATCACCAGCCAATATTGTAACTATTCAGAGAGGACAGAACAGTGCCCCTGATAACATCGGTCCCTTGTTCAGCCGAGAGATTTATTATTGGTCCACTCCAACCATCAGCTGGAACACCAGCCAGGAGGTCACGTAGCAAACGCAGAGGCCATGAGTAGCCTCCTTTAGCAGACACACCAGCGATGGGACCACAAGTAGAAGAGACAGTAATGACCATGAATGTTCTGGATATCCGACCTGTGCCCGCAGACGACACAGAACTTTGGATGTAAAAGACCTGGGTCCTCTCCAAAGTGAAACAATTAGTGCTGATGGGGAGAAATGGAAAGACCAGTACAGTCCCAATTCCACCCTTATTGGAGCAGAAGAGAACAGCTCACTGTAAAAGGTACAATACTGCTCTGGGTGACACATTGTTCCGTGTCAGGGTCACTGCTCCATACTGGCTGAATTAAATCACAGCAGTGTCCAGAATGAAGATGCTGGTTAGGAGTTACGTGTCTGTATGTGTGTCTCTGTCTCTGTGTGCATATGTGTGTGTGTTTGTGCATATCTGTGTGTGTCTGTCTATTTACTAAACCATTCTAATTGAACATTTTGTGGGGTGTTTTATTTACAATTTGTTGTGTTTGAATTCAGATGATCTGTGAGAGTTATTATGGGCATTTAAAGCAATGTGTTCTATGGTCATTTTAGATAATATTTGCTGTGTTAATTTTATATGAAAATGTAATTTTTATTTGTCCTATTGATGTCGTAAGTTGTGATCATTAATCATATTTTCTGTGTCCATGTTAATGGATATTTTCATGGATTTCTGCATGTTTTTTCTTTGTTTTAAATAACTGAGTGTATTTAAGACAGAGATAGATAGGTTCCTGATTGGTAAGGGGATCAAATATTATGGGGCAAAGATGGGAGAATGGGGTTGGAAACTTATCAGCCGTGATTAAATGGTGGAGTAGATTCAATGAGCAGAACAGCTGAATTCTGCTCCTGTATCTTATGGTCTTTTTAGTTTCACACTCACTGTTAGCTACAGTATTTATATTAATCCCCTGATCTTTATTCGCTTGTGTACCTATTAGTTTCAGCATTCCAATGGTTCCAATTAGAATTTGACAAATTAATATTTAATTGCAAATAATCACTGATACAAATGATAAAATTAGGAATATCCATTACAATTACAGAGCAGCAGGATTAACAATTTCTCTTTCAAAACTCAATAACACAGATCATGTCACATACTGAACAGTATTCAGTTAAAACTAGCACAGACCAGATAACACAATAAAGTTAAATTGTAATAATAGATTATATGAATAGTTTGTTTTGAAGAAATGATAGTAATTTGAAAGTGATTAATTCATAGTCTTTGAAGAATTTCCCCGGTTCAATGTGATGTTTTAATGGTATAGAATATCTCTCCACTTTTCAGTGCTGACATCTGTAACTGCAGATGGATGGAAAACAACAATCTGACAAACCCCAGGTAATATCTGTCATGGTCAAATAAACAGTTTGATAAATAATGGGAATATCTGACATCATTCATCTGTCCTGAGATCTTTGGGATAATCCAAAATAAATCATATATTCCGAAATTAAATAAAGCTGAGGTGAGTGTGCAGGGACAGTGAAATTGTGAATTCTAGCTTTCTCTGCTGTAGCTTCACATCTGCTCAGTGAGATATAAGGAGCAAAGAAAGAGGAAACTGCATTTCCGAGGCTCCGATCCTGTTTGATGCTGCCCAGTGTTCCTTTGTTGCTTTCGTTCTAGGGATATCGGTTTCAGAGGAAATATTCTCCAAATTAAATTTAATTTGGTTATGGGGTGCTGAGAATTCATTAACCACATGGGTTTGTGGTGTGTGTTTCTGTGGATGTACGGGTGCGTGTTGTGTATCTTTAAGCGAGATTCTGTGTTTCTCTCTACGTCTCTCTGTGTCACTACGTGGGTAAGAATGTACAAGTGTCTGGGTGTGTGTGTTTGTGAGAGTGTGTTTCTCTGTGCCTGTGAGTATGTGTTTGTGTGTTTGTGAGTGTGTGGGTGTCAGTTTGGGCCTGTGTGTCTGGAAATAGGTGCAGATGTATTATTTTGGGAACAGGAATTACAGAGAGCAGCACAGTTTACCCACTCCCATTCTGAATGGGATTAGTGTCTAATAACTGCACCAAATGTACACATTACAGTCTGAGATCATCCCCAACTACAATCTCCAGACAATATCTCCCACACGGAATGAGGGAACGAAGTTCATATACAGTGTCTGGTGAGAAAAGGGTTAATTCACCAGCTGAGGGAAAGTTCCTGCTGCAAACTCCAATCCCTGTCAATACTGTTCAATATTCACACTGCAGTAACCGGTTCCCAGATGCAGACATGGGACTTACTGAACTTGTCTGAGGCTCACAAAGAGCAGCACCTGCAGTAGGTATGAGCCGCCAGCAGATGGTGGCATTGTGTGACTTTAATCCCTAGATAGTGAGAGAGGTTTGGAGGAGAGGATGGTGGAGCCTTTAATTCATTCACAGAGACAGAGAGGAAACTCTGACAAGATTGACCAATCTGTCCTCTGCTGGATACTCTCAGAATCACACACACTCTTCCCTCTCTCTGGAGAATGATCTCTGCTGCTCCATTTTGAAAGGAGGGTGAAGACTCTGTTGTTGAGAACACTGACAACACATTACTGTAAACCATTGTTTAAACAACAATCTTTCCTTCAATGTGGAGATTAAAACTACAACAGTTTTCCAGCTGGGAAACCAGGGAAGCAGAGAAATCACTGCCAGGCTGGAGGAGCTGATGGAATAGGGAGGGAGAGGGGCAGGAATGAAGGGTTTGGAAGGAGCTGTCGAAGATCTTCACAATTCAGGATTTCACTGTAACCAGTGGAGCAGCAATGTTCAGAGATTGAAATGTTCACACTGTCACTGTCAGTCCCGACCTGGATTCCTGCAGTGACTTCTGCTGTCTCTTTCCATTTGGACTGAACTGATTGTCCCACAGCCTGAAACAGATTAAAGATGAAACAGGAAATAAACAGATTGAACAACAGGGTAAATAACAGGAGACTGGAGTTAATGGGACAAATCTTCTGGTCTCTGGATCACCAGAGATCAGACACACAGCTGAAGATGAGCATCGGGACCCTGTGGATGTCCTGACACACTGATCTACCTGGGAATTGTCCCAGAGGTAGGAACTACTATTGGGGAATTCCCCTGCTGCAGTTAGAGTCAGAGACTTGGGACAGATCCACAAAATTTCCCTGGATAGTTACTCAGGTAATGTTAGACAGCTCACCACCTGGGCTAATACCTGAATAGCACAAACCGAGTCCCCCAATCACTTCCCACTGATCCCCCCCATACTACACCTCCCACAATTGACTTAGACCCACTCATCCCCACCCCCCACTCCAGCCTGGTGACCTCCCATGAACCCTTAAACTAATCGGACTGACCCTCCCAACTTGGCCTCATCCTGAGCCAACCTCTCCTCACCTGACACAGAAACAGAGAAGATCGGAGCAGGAGGAGGCCATTTGGCCCTTCGAACCTGCTCCACCATCCATCACAATCATGGCTGATCGTCCAACTCAATAGTGTCATCCTGCTTTCTCCCCATAACCTTTGATCTCATTCACCCCAGTACTATATCCAGCTGCCTCTTGAATACATTCTTGACTGAGCCTCTGAGTTAAACTCATTCCTCCAGAACCAACCCCACCCCTATACCTTCGTCAAAGCTATTAACAAACTCCAATCCCCACCACACAACCACATCTGTTTAGACCCCGACAACATGACCAACTCCCAGCCACCATCCAAACTCCCGATTAACCCTCCAACCCAACACAATACAACTCCTCCACTCTCCTGACACCCAGAAAAATTCACTGAACCTCTCTCCAGCTCCCTGACTAATCATTCATCCAGCAACACACCAACCCATTCACTCTCCCAATAAACTAACACTAATGAAGTTCCCCAGGGTCACTGTGCTGTATATAGGGTGTGTGCTCTCTCTCTTCCCCGACTCTGCTCTGATGGAGCTCCCCGGGGTCACTGTGCTGTAAATAGGGTGTGTGCTCTCTCTCTTCCCCGACTCTGCTCTGATGGAGCTCCCCGGGGTCACTGTGCTGTAAATAGGGTGTGTGCTCTCTCTCTCTTCCCCGACTCTGATCTGATGGAGTTCCCTGGGGTCACTGTGTTGTAAATAGGGTGTGTGCTCTCTCTCTTCCCCAACTCTGATCTGATGGAGTTCCCTGGGGTCACTGTGCTGTAAATAGGGTGTGTGCTCTCTCTTCCCCAACTCTGCTCTGATGGAGCTCCCTGGTGTCACTGTGCTGTAAATAGGGTGTGTGCTCTCTCTTCCCCCACTCTGCTCTGATGGAGCTCCCCGGGGTCACTGTGCTGTAAATAGGGTGTGTGCTCTCTCTTCCCCGACTCTGCTCTGATGGAGCTCCCCGGGGTCACTGTGCTGAAGATTCTGGGAGAAATATGCAGCAGTTTCAATGGTTCTTGGGGGAATTTTCACATCTACCGGCAATCTGCTCACCATTGCTGCTGCTTGGAAGATTCAGGCCCATTTATATTTTAAATCCATTTATATTTTAATTGTTACACTAAAAATTAACACAAACACTCACTCTATCCTCTCCAGACTCCTGCAGGTCAGTATGAGGCGGCGGAGAGCAGGGACAGATTGATCTGTGAAGGAGTTTGATCCCAGGTCCAGAAACCTCAGTGACTGATTTGTACAGAGAGCGGAGGCGAGATCCTCAGCACAAGAATCTGTGAGATTGTTATTATACAGACTGGAGATCAGAGAGAGAAATAACAGGAATCAGGCTCAATCCCCAGTGTTTATATAATACTGTTAATAACAATAATAATGTATTGTAGGAGACATTCCAAAAACACAACTTGCATTTCTGTAAAATGAGGAAATACTCAATGCTGAAAATGAAATATAAATAAACTGGAAATGTTCAGCAGGTTAGGGAAATATTTGTGAAGAGAGAAACAGGGGTAAAGTTTGAGCTTCCACTGGAACTGGGAACTGGCAGTGAATTGACAGGTTTGAAGGGACAGCGGTGGGTGGCTGGGGATGAAACAAAGAAAGGATAAACTGGAATTACAGGAGGGATTAAATGGTAAAAGTGATGATGGGACAGGACCATAATCACAGGATTCCCATGTCCTTACTCAGAGTGGCTCGGGAGGGACACGGGATGGTCAATGGTTTGGGAATGCAGTTTGTGGTGAGGGTGAAGATAATGGCTGTGATTTTACCAGAAGCTCTGAATTCCCAACATGGGGATTGGAAATGGGTGGTGTGTCCGTGTGGGCAGGATAGGCAGAGTTATGAAGGTGATATTGTCAGAGGTGGACAATTAACGGCTGGCAGGCAGAGGGAGCTGCCCACTGAGGCAGCCTGGGCAGGGGGCAGTCCCGGTTCAGGCAATGCTGGCACCATCTCCAAAGGCAGCCAGCAGGACTTTCAAACACAGCAGCTCTGGAGGGAGCAGCGAGGGAGCTCTGCTTACTGAATGAGGGGCTGAAATGTCAGAAAGCAGAGCAAGGGTTGCTCCCCAATCACTAACTGCTTCCTGGAGAGGCTCCTCGCGGCTGCTCAGGCTCAGAGGGAGGTCCTGTTCCCTCAGGATGGGAGGAGGTTATCCCATCATTACAAGCCAGTCTGGATGGAGATTGCTGGGAGCTGAGCAGGTTTCAGACACGTGGTTACAGTGTGGAAAAGGATCAATATCCTGATGTGTTCTGACACGGTGAGTGCAGCACAGCCTGATATGTGAATAAGGATGAGAGTGAAATTGTAGAAAGAACATCTCCAGCCAGACACTGGCAATGCAAAGGCAGCAGCATTGACTGTCAGAGACATGTCCGTTAGGCTGGCACCAGTATAGACTAGAGCAGGGTTCACCAACATATTCACTGGGCAAACACATGGCAATGTTTTTCTCACTCAAGGGGCCGATGTGTAAATTTCAGAATGATCAAGTTTGGCACAGCAGAAATTTCAATTAAAAACTAAACTGAGATTTGAAAAGAAACAACTTGCTGAGCACAATAATGAGGAATAAATAAAGATGATGATTAGAGTTTAATCCTCATCAATCACAAATTATTTCTCTCCCACATTTGCTGCAGATTGGCTCAAAAACCTATCAGCAGCAAACATGGGAAAGAAACGGTGTGTGATTGGAGGAGCAGCTCCATACAGATCCTTCCATTCAAACTGAACTGTGTGACTGAGATTCTGGAAACTCGCTCCGGGGGCCGCATTGAGGGGCTTCCAGGGTCACATTCACCCCTTGGTCCACACGTTGGACAACACTGGACGAATGCATGTGTTTGATGAGTGAGGAACAATTTATGTGTTTGGAAAGAGATCAAACATCATCAGGGAATGAGTGAAGAAGAGTGGAGATATCCAGATCTTGCCATCCTTACACCAATGGAAGATGAAGTGCTGGATCAGGAAGGCCTGGGGACAGAGTGGGTAATTACTGCTGGGGAGATGGGTTGAGTGGGTGGCCTAATGAATGGGCACAGGAGAGTGTCTGGTGAGGATAAAACATAGAGCTTGTGTATCCATCACTGGGCACAGAGAGCAGTCTGAAGGACGGATTGGGATAAGAACAGAATAACTAGGAGCAGCAGAAGGCCATTCAGCCCCTCGAGTAGACTCCATCAAGCCTGTTCTAATTGTAGTCACAACTCTTTTCCCAGTCTCTCCCCTATAAACCTTGATTCACTTCTCAATCCAAAATCATTCTTAATTCAACCTTGAATATATTCAATGACTCTGTCACCACTAGTCTCCAGGGAAGAGAATTCCACTGACCAGAGACCATCTAAAAAATAAACTTCTCTTCATCTCAGTCTTAAGGAACTGACAATTATACTTCAAAATCTGTCCCTTGTTCTGGTCTCTCTTACAAGAAGAAACAGCTTCTCAGCAACCACCCTGTCTCATCCCCTCAATGTGATCACCTTTTAATCTTCTGAATTTACATAGATATTCCTCTAATCTGCTCAAATTTTCCTTGTAAAATTAACTTCTCAATCCCAGGAATCAGCTGGATGAAGTTTCTCTGAAATGGTTCTGATAAAATTCTATCCTTTTTTAAGTAAATAGCTTAACAGTGTATACAATACTCCAGTTGTGTTCTAATGAAGGTTGTGTAAAGCTGCAGCAAATCTTACTCTTACTTTCCATTCCTATTGCAATAAGAACATGAAGAAACAGGAGCAGGAATCATCCATTCTGTCCTTCAAATCCACTCCATCATTCAATGTGACCATGGCTGATCCTCTGCTTCAACACCATTTCCAACATTATCCCTGCATTCCTTGATTCACCAGCATTCTAATGGGAAACAAATACCCCTCATCTCAGCCTAAATAACTGCCCCTTATTCTCAGACTGTGTCCCAGGTTTCAGACCCTCCAGCAAGGGGAAACATCCTTTCTGCATCTGGCCTATTGAACTACTGTAAAATGGTGTAGGTTTGAATAAATTCAGCTATCATTCTTCTAAAGGCCTGAGAATAAAGTGTTTTTGATCCTCAGGGGAAAACCCATCTGTCCCTGGACCTATTTTAGTGAACCTTCTTTACATGCCAAGTACATCTTTGCTTCGGCCAGGAGACCAAAACTGTCCACAATTCTCCAGGTTGATCTCAGCAAGTCTGCATATAATTACAGGAATGCATCTTTTCCCTCAACTCAAACCCTCTGAAAATAATGGCTAACAGACCACTTGTTATCTTAACTACTCCCATCTTCACTTTCAGTGCCTCATGAAAAAGGACATCAAAATATCTTGGAGTTGTCTTAATGTCTGTTTTTTTTCTACCAATTAGATAACCTCACATTTTTCCACCTTGTAGTCCAGCTGGCAAACCTTTGCCATTCCCTCTCCACATCCCCTTGAGACATAAGAACATAAGAAGTAGGAGCAGGAGTTGGCCATCGAGTCCTTCGAGCCTGTCCCCGCTATTCAATAAGATCATTTCTGATCTGATAGTGGGTTCAGTTCCATTTATCCGCCTGTTCCCCATAACCCTTAATTCTCTTATCGATCAGAAATCTATCTATTTGTGACTTAAACACATTTAACGAGATAGCCTCCACTGCTTCAATGGGAAGAGAATTCCAGAGATTCACTATCCTCTGGGAGAAGAAATTCCTCCTCATCTCTGTTTTAAATGGACTCCCTCTTATTTTGAGGCTGTGCCCTCTTGTTCTTGTTTCCTTTCTAACTGGAAAGATTCTCACTGCTTCCACCCTGTCTAGCCCCTTCATTATCTTATATACGATCTCCCCTCAGCCTTCTAAACTCCAACGAGTACAGGCCCAATCTACTCAATCTCTCCTCATAAGCTAACACCCTCATCTCCAGAATCAACCTGGTGAACCTTCTCTGTACTCCCTGCAAATATATCCTAATATATCCTTTCACAAATAACAGGACTAAAATTGTACACAGTATTCTAGTTGCGGCTCATCAGTGCCCTGTACAGTTACAGCAAGACCTCCCTGCTTTTATATTCTATCCCCCTCATTATAAAGGCCAACATCCCATTCACCTTCTTGATCACCTGCAAACTGATTTTGTATGATTCAAGCACAAGGACCCCCAGATCCCTCTGCACAATAGCATGCTGCAACTTTTCACCATTTAAATAATAGTCCATTTTACTATTATTTCTTTCAAAGTGGATAACCTCACACTTACCAACATGATATTCCATCTGCGAGATCCTTTCCCACTCACTGCCTATCTAAATCTCTCTGCAGACTTCCCGCGTCCTCCACGTAATTTGCTTTCCCACTCATCTTTGGATCATGTGCAAATTTTGTTACCCTGCCCTCAGCCCCCTCCTCCAGATCGTCTATGAAAACAGTTGAGGTCCCAGCGGCACTCCACTAGTCACCAACTGCCAACCAGAAAAGCACCCATTTATTCCAACTCTCTGCTTCCTGTCAGATAGCCAATCCTCAATCCACGCTAACACTTTACCCCCAACTCCGTGCATCTTAATCTTCTGCAGCAACCTTTTGTGAGGCACCTTATCGAATACCTTCTGGAAATCTAAAAACACCACATCCACCGATTCCCCTCTGTCAACTGCATTCATTATATCCTCATAAAATTCCAGTAAATTAGTTAAACATGACTTTCCCTTCATGAATCCATGCTGCATCTGTTTGATTGAACCATTCTTTTCCAGATGTCCTGCTATTTCTTCCTTAAAGATAGATTCCAGTATTTTCCCAATTATGGATGTTAAACTAACCGGCCTGTAGTTACCTGCCTTTAGTCTACCTCCCTTTTTAAACAGTGGTGTTACGTTAGCTGTTTTCCAATCAGCTGGCACCTCTCCAGAGTCCAGCCAATTTTGATAAATTACAACTAATGCATCTGCTATTACTTCTGCATTTCTTTTAGTTCCCTGGGATGTATTCCATCTGGACCTGGGGACTTGTCTATCTTTAGTCCCATTAACCTACCCAGCACTACCTCCTCACCCCCTACAGTCCCATGACCATCAATTATTGGTACGCTATCTGTGTCCTCCACTGTGAAAACAGACACAAAAAACTGGTTTAAGGCCTCAGCCATTTCATCGTTTCCCATTATTAAATCCCCCTTCTCATCTTCTAAGGGACAACATTGACTTTAGCCACTCATTTCCGTTTTATACATTTGTAGAAACTTTTACTATCAGTTTTTATATTTTGTGTTAGTTTATTTATTACATCCTTCTCACAATTCCGATTTCCACATGAAAATTTCCAATTTCCTTTAATAATCTCTTATGTGTGAATCATCCAACTCTAGAATCCCGAGTGTAGGAGGTTGTCTTCAGCCCATCGAGACATTCTGACGGAGAATCTTACCAAGGTCCGCTCCCCATCACATCAAATTTACTGGGGCTGATCCACCTCACCTACACATCTTGGGACGCTAAGGGCAAATTTACCATGGCCAATCCATCTACATGCATATCTTTGGAGTGTGGGAGGAAACAGGTGCACCCAAAGGAAACCCATGCAGACACTGGGAGAATGAAGGAATCCCAGTCACTCCAGGCTGGAATTGAACCCAGGTCCCGGAGATGGTGCAGTAAAGCTAACCACTGTGTCACCATGCCAGCCTTTCATAAATCCATGTTGGCCTGTCTAATTCTGTTCTGTTATAAAGTGATAAACTGTTCTGTTATCACTTCCTTTATTATAGATTATTATAAGATCTTGCACACTATCAATGTCAGACTAATAGATCTGCAGTTGCCTGGTGTTCCGTTACCCCACATATTTACGCTGCTAATCCCCCTAAGCTACACATCTTGGACACTAATGAGCAATTTAGCATGGCCAATCCACCTAACCTGCACATTTTTTAGACTGTGGGAGGGAACAAGAGAAGCCGGAGGAAACCCATGCAGACATGGGGAGAACGTGAAAACTCCACAGACTGTCGCCCAAGACGGGAATGAATCTGGGTCCCTGATGCTGTGAGGCAGCAGTGCCAACCCCAGTGCCACATCGTCACTTAATCTAATACACTCCTTGAATTATCAACAGTTGGAACACTTCTGCTGCTGTTTCTCAAATGAAAGGAATGTATTTTTGTTGGAAATGCCACACATTTACATATCACATATCTAAAACAGCTTGTTTTGTTGATGGTCAGAGACTTTTTCCCCAGTGTGGAATGGTCAACTATAAGACGGCGCAGGGTGAAGTGAGAGGGGCAAATTTTGGGAGATTATATGATAAGTTTTCACATAGAGGATGATGGGTACACTGTCAATAAGATGGTAGAAGCAGGCATGTTACCAATGTTCAAGGTGTATCTTAACAGATACATGAACAAGAGACGAACAGAAGAATAGAAACCGCAAATGGGCAGTAAGTTCTGGTCTGAATAAGGATTAGGAGTCACCGCAGGCTTGGTGGGCAGAAGGGCCTGTTACTGTTTTATGTGGCTCTTTGTTCCTCTTTGTATATGAAGATTAAAATCACCCATGATCATTGCAGTATGTTTTTACAAGACCCCATTATTTTTCCTGTATACTGTGTCAGAGATTGTGAATATTGTTATGTGTCTATAAATGATTCCCATAAGTGATCTTTTAACTTTGTTAATTCTTATCTCTACCCAAACTGATTCTGTATCTTGATCATTTGAACGAAGTTCACCTCTCGTTACTGTACTGACATCTGTTACTAACAGTGAGACTCCATCACCATGTCCTGTCCTCCATTTACTGTCATCTATTCACTCTCCCCCTTTCACTAATCAATGGATGCTGTGTCCGGGGAGAGCTGTGAACATCTGAGGAGGAGGAGAGAACCTCAGAGGGTGAACCATAACATTATTCACCCACACCCTCAACATAAGGATCTGTGGGACTGACATCCCATTGCTCAGGGATCAGAGAGAGAAACAACAGGAGTCAGAGGGAAAACAGTTTTCCTTATTTATAACTGACACCAATAGTAATGGGCAGTGTTTTTATATAAATACCAGTGGTGAAATTATATTGTTGAATATTCAGTTATTATAACCACAATCTCACACAGTCTGCTACTTACTGCAGTTTCTGTATTTTACAGTCTGGATTCCTCAGAGCCACAGACAGCCGTTTCACTCCTGAATCTCCCAGTTTATTGTAACCCAGATCCAGATCTATCAGTGAGCAGTTCGTACTGAGAGCAGAGGCCAGGTCCTCGGCACAAGAATCGGTGAGAGCGTTATAATACAGACTGGAGATCAGAGAGAAAAATAACAAGAATCAGGGTAAATCCTCAATGTTTTTAAGAATAAGATCATTAACAATAATAATATACAGTGCGGGACATTCAAGAAACACAACTTCAGTTTACACAGAAGGCAAAATTATATTGATGCTGTAAATCTGAAACATGAATAAATATGTTGGAAACTCTCATTTGGTCAGGCAATATCTGTGAAGAGAGAAACAGATTTAATTTCAGTTTAATTTGTTAAAATTAGAACTTGGAAGTAGCAGTGAATTAAATGGTTTTAAGTGACAGGGAGTTGGGGATGGGCGGGTGACAAGGAAAGAACAAAATGGAAATGCCAGAGTGATTAAATGACAAAAAGGATGATGTTGAAAGGGAAGATCACAGGATTCCCATGTCCTTACCCTGAGTCACAGGGAGGGACATGGGATGGTCAGTGGCTCAGGAATGGAGTGCGTGGTGGGATTGAAGATGATGAGAGAGAAAACTTTTTCACACTGCCAGTGGTTTAGGTCTGGAAATGTACAGCTGGGAAGTAGGTAGGTGGAGATAGGCTGATTCGAGGCATCACAGAGGGCAGTCGATGAACATTCGAATGAAACAATGTTCAAAGATACGAGGAAAAGGCTGGAGAATGACACAAATTCCTAATGCTAATTTGGTGAGCTGGCGCAGACACGATGGGCTAAATGGCCTCACTGTCTCCGTAACAATTCTGTAAAGATAATATATTGATATTTCAAAGAACAAAACAGCACGGGAAACAGGCCCTTCGGCCCAACGAGCCCGCGCCACCCCGATGTTCCCACCTCTACCCGTGATCCCTGTCCATGTTTATAGATCTATGGATTAAAAAAACAAATTTGAGACAATTTAGGGAGAATTTGTTTTGCCAATTAGCCTCACAGCACATCTTTAGGATGTGGGAGGAAACCGGAGCGCCCGGAGAAAACCCACACAAGCACGGGGAGAATGCGCAAACTCCCACAGACACAGGCCCAAATCCATGTATCTGCACAGCACAGTGATAGCCACTGAGCTGTCGTGTTGCCCATCAAATGGTCCAGGTCAAGCGTACACTAACAACGTGAAGCACTAGAATACTCTCGAAAAAGATCTAAGAGCAGCCCTCTCACAACCCATCGCGTGTAGCCCCTCGTTAGACAACAAGGTGGAGCAAAGCACCGGTAGGATAAAAACAAGTACATCAATATCAATTTCAACTGGAAGTTGGTGATGTTGCAGTGTGGACAGTGTTAGTAGTCTTAAACCTCGATGAAATGTTAATATTTCTCTCCAATACAGAGAGACAATTTGTTACATGTTACGTTTGTGACAGGTTTCCTCCTCCACTGCTGGGAGAACAGAATCTCCCTCCAAACCGATATAGCCTTGAGAATTTCCAGGGAAGTGTCAGTGAATTGGGTTTAATCGTCCTTCTGCCATTTCAGCCCTTTGTCCATTAACCAGGGCTCTCTCACTGCTCCCTTCAGAGCCTTTAAAAGTGCTGCTGGCTGCCTTTAAATCTGGTGCCAGCATTGCCTGAATGGGATCTTCCCCTCAACGAGTGGTTAAACTCTGGAACAACTGAGCCCTGGAATAGATCACTGAACTTAAAAGAGTGGGTCAAAGTACAGTAGGTGCAGTAGATGTTCATCTGTGATGAAAGAGTGTGAGTGTGTGTAAGAGATCTGAACTGAACATATACAGACATGGAGGCATTTGTCTTTACACAGCCAGCCTCAGACCGGTAAGAGGAGCAGCCCCCTCCCATGTGAAGATCAGGATATTGAAATGGGTGTGGAGAAAGATGCCTGGGGTGTGATGTGAGTAAGAAAGAACCTGAGTGATCGCCGGAGTAGAAGGAAAAGCCGGCTGAATAGTGTGAGCTTAAAGGTGTAAGTTTACTTGTGTACGCGGTAATGTAGAGGGATCTGATCAGCCCTAACAGGTATCACCGCACTCTGACAAGAGTGAGCTTGGAGTGGGAGAGCGAGAAGGGAGAATAGAAGACTCCAGATGGTGAGTATAAACTTTTTGGTGTTATGGCTGGATCATAAGAACAATGGGCATCTGGAATTAAAGACGGACCAGATGAGAAACCATAACCACAAATAAAACAGGAAGATGTTCGTGCAAACAGTGGAGGAACTAAACCAAAGTATACATGTTACAATTTTGAGGTTGTTTTCGTTAGAAAGGAGGCGGCTAAGAGGGGATCTTATTGAAGCATATAAGATGATTAGAGGTTTAGATAGGGTGGACAGTGATAGCCTTTTTCCTAGGATGGAGAAAGCTAGCACGAGGGGACACAGCTTTAAATTAAGGGGTGATAGTTATAGGACGGATATCAGAGGTAGGTTCTTTACCCAAAGGGTGGTTAGGGAGTGGAATGCCCTGCCTGCGCAGTTGTAGATGCGCCAAGTTTGGTGGCGTTTAAGAGGTTAGTTGATAAGTATATGGAAGAGAAGGGAATGGTTTAGTTTGGGGGGGCATTGCTTTTTATTTTGGTCGGCACAACATCGAAGGCCGAAGGGCCTGTTCTGTGCTGTAATGTTCTATGTTCTAGGTTCTAATTGTGAAAAGCAAGGCCAAGTTGTCAGAGATTGTCGAGCTCCAAAGGGAGGTAGGGGGAGAGTGTCTATTTGTCCGTTCTGTAATAAGGATGGCCACACTGAGGCCACCTGTTGGAGCAAACACAGGAGACCGTGTCAATTGTTCCCCCCTCCGCCCACACCGAGGAGAGAGGAGAATGATGTGAGGTAGCTCCCACAGGTCTGGGCAGAAAGGAGGGAAGGATCTATCTGTCTACACTAGTAGGGGGCAGACAGTGTGAAATGCTGGTGGACACGGGAGCCTCCATGTCCATCACAGAACTACCCTTACCCATAGTGAATAAAATGATGTAAAAGGAATTAACGGGCAGAAGACCCCTGCCTACTTCAGTGAAACCACCCGAGTAGAAATTAAATAACTATGCGATATTGTGTATGTAAAAATAATGAAGGAACTATTATCGGAAATGACCTGATGATTGCAGAAAAGGCGAATTGATTTTTCCCCATTCTGACAGAAGGAAGGATTGGACAGGGACACATGGAAATAATTTAGGGATTGTCCATGCAGCATCTGCAACAGGACCTGATTGGCAGTTAGAAGGTAACGGATTTGGTGCCATTTGCACCTTGGTTCCTGGGGTCTGGGCGGAAACCAAATTAGATACTGGACTAATTTGACTGGACCCCATAAGAACATAAACCCCATCAACAGTAAATAATTAAACCCAAAGCAAAAAGGGCAATCGAGGAAATAGTGGAAGGAGATCCTTAGGGAACCCACCAGTACCACCAATTCCCCAATACAACCAGTGCCTGAGCCAGATGGAAGTTATAGATTAACCATTGATTACAGCATTTTAAACAAAGTGACTCCCCATTGTAGCCAGTCCCTCCATCATCTGAAATGGATTATCACCATCCCACAAGGTATTCACAGTGTTGGATATAGCTAACAGATTCTGGTCTGTTCCCTGTTCTCAGGACAGGATTCACCTTCACTATGAGTGACCAGCAGTACACATGGACTCGGCTCCTGCAGGGATTCCATAAATGCTTGGTGAAATCCAGCCAAGCTATGAGCAAGGTACTGGAGTAATTGGAACTCCCAAAAGGGAGCACAATCTTACAGTATTTAGATAATATTTTGATAACTAAAGTGGAACTTCAGACAGCATTACACTTGATTTTTAAAATCAAGGGTTAAAACAAATTCAAAAAAAAAGGCCCAAATAGGAAAGACACTGGTGTTATATTTGGGACATTTAATATCTCAGGGGATCAAGGAGATGCCTATGGACAGGAAAGCCGCCATATAGCAAATGCCTCGACTGGTGACCGTCTGAGGGGTAAGCAAGGTTTGGGGATTATTTAATTACCAGAATTTGCTAAATTGACTGAGCCAATACAAAGACTAGTGAAAGGAGAGAAACCTGCTCTACAAACTGTGGAATGGGGACCAGAACAGGAAGAGGCACATAGCAAACTAAAAGCAGGATTAATATCAGCCCTAGGACTTGGACTACCCGCACCAGTAAAGATCTTCAAATCTACTGCAATAACAAAGGAGGGTTTTATTCAGTGACAGTGACCCGAACCCATGGGGACAAATAGTGGCCAGTGGGATATTATTCTACAGCAGAGGGCTCCATAGTGAACGGATTACCCCAGTGTATAACCACGCTGGATTGCACGGCATGGGGTAAAAGTCAGCAAGCCATTGAAATGACAGCAAATATAGTCTTGCCACCAAACATACCTTGGCGGAAATGTTAAATACAGGAAAATTATGGTCGGTCTCAAATATGAAAAGGACAAAGTGGGAGGCGATACTCCCACCCCACCCCCCCACCAGCATCACCATCGTACAAGACATTGAGAGAATCCCGCCGAAGGAACGTTAGGTGAAAGGAAACCACATACATGTGGGAATGTAGATGTGGAAGCAGAATAAACGATGTGCCCTTGGAGGCACTGGAGGAGACCCTGTTTGTGGATGGGTCATGGAAGTATGTAGACAGATCACCACAAACAGGATGGGCAGTGTTAAACACGGACTTACAAGTGATCTAAGCAGGAAGAATGTCAGCACAAGTGACAGAGTTAATAGCCCTGACCCAGAAAATGGGTCGATATTTACACTGACAGTAGATATGCATTTGGAATTGTGCATGACTATATGAATGTTTGGGGAAGAAGGGGATTCATCACAATGGGAGGCCCACCCCAAATTAGACACAGCCAAATAATAGAAATCCTATTGGAAGACGCAGTGTTGAAGGTGAAGGCACACCAAAAAGAACAAGACAAGCAAAGTCCAGAGTGACATTTTTAAGGGGAACCAGGCAGTTGACAGGGCGCACAATCTGCCCTAGAACAGGAGAAACAAGCCCTGCCTGCCACCTCAGTTAAAAATGAAACTCCAATAGACATCTCACAGCGACATGAGGACACCCCTGGAGAAGGTGGAAAGCTCAGGGAGCTTCACCTGATGAGAGGGGTAAATGGAGATTAGATGATAAGACGTTAGCGCCCAAATGTAACCAACAAACTCTGATCAATTACATCACGGATTATCATGATGGAAAGGGATACTATGATAGTCAGTATAGGAAAGGAATGGGATGGGATATTGCCTGGTATTGTCATCGGTGCATAACCTGTGCCCAATTTAACCCAGGGAGACCTGTAAAGGTTAAGATGGGGCATCAGCCTTGCACTAAGTGTCCCTGGGAACATCTACAAACTGAGTTCACAAAAGGCCTCTCCCGCTGTCACACGGGAGAACATACTGTTTGGTGATAATCAATCAATTCACCAAATGAGTAGAAGCGTTTCCCACTAAAGATTGTTCAGTCATAACTGTGACAAGGATATTGGCTGAGGAAGTAATCCAAAGATGGGAGGTTCCATTGCAAATAGATAGTGATCAAGGCACACATTTTATGGGGAAGGTAGTTAAAAACTACATGTCAACTGATGGGGATAAAACAGAGATTTCATATACCTACTACTCTCAAAGTTTGTGAATGGTGGAACGTGTGAATAGAATCCTTAAAACCTTCCTGGCAAAGGCCATGTGGGACTCAGGAAGAAGAGGGACTGAGGTATTGCCCCTCATATTAATGAAACTCAGATCCTTTGTTCTCTTTGTGGCTCCCAGAAATGATAGAATGGATGTTGAATCAGAATGGAACCCAGGATGGGACAAGGAAAGTGACCGTTAAATCCCCATCAGGAACCACTATACAAGATTGTTTCAATGTCAGCTACAGTGATGCTGTTTTGGGGTTGAGAGGCAGAGGGTTCACTCTATCAGTCTTTAAGAACCATTACTAGCCTAGCTATAATACATTAGACTCTCCACCCCACTTTGTTGTGAATTATCAATAGAGAGGTTCTATCTGCCTGGTAAGAAATGGTTCCATACCTGTTGGCTGCAGCTACTGTATTCAGCAGATTAATATTACCAATAGCGCCTGGACTCGGGTAGAACAGGTCACAATCCACTGCCCCACAGCCAGTGTCTCGGTTAGTCTCTCCTCTGCCTATGTGAGCAGCATGACTGCCTATAATGGCATGTATTTTACCTGCAGAAACAATGCCTATCCTCGGCTTCCGTGGGACCGGTCGGGGTCACGTTATCTGGTATATGTGGTACCCTATATTCACCATTACACCAACTTGCTCAAGATCAAGCGAGTCATTAGCGGAACAGAGCAATTCCTCAAGCTAGCATAACCATTCTATGGGACAGCAAAGGCAGCAAAGGAATTTATACTTATGGCCTCGACCCTAGAGAGAATTACAAAAAAAACTAAAGATGTGTTTAAAGAGGTAATCACAGCCATCTCTGAGATATCAGCAGAGATTGTAGTTCTCTGGATCTTTCCCTTACAGAACCGATTGACTCTTGATTATATGCTAGTCTCCCAAGGAGGAACACGAGCTATAGTTGGCTCCGAATGTTGTATGTATGTTCCAGATGCTTCAGAGAATGTAACTCAGTTGGCAGATCAAACAATTAGCAAAGATAATGGACCCAATATCATGATTATAACCCTCCTGGCTGGCTGGGGCAGTGGTTTGGGTCGTAGGGTTCATACCTGATGCATGGATTAATTGTAATTGTTACTGCTTGCTGTGTTTGTACGACATTATTGAACAACTGTTGTAAAACAGTAACAGCCTGGGTTATACCCGGTGAAGTTTACAGGCGGAAGGGGCAGACCTACTGACAAAGGAGCTAGGCCCATATGTCAGTAACAATTGTTTCTAAGTTGGTCATGGGGCCGTGCCTGGGGGAGTGCAGTAGGGAATGGGTTAATGAACTTTGCAATACTTAGAAATCTATAAAAAAGTATTGTAAGACTTGTTTTTGACTTATTTTCATGTATTCCAGGCAGATGTAAGGCTTGTTTTCATATGTCCCAGACAGATAAGACAGCAGCTGTTTCTGCTGTTGTACATAAATTTATGATAGTCCCAGCTAATTGTGTTCAGAAATGTAGCTGACCCTACTCGTATCTGTGTCTTTAATATTCTGCCTAACATGTGAAGCTTGCATGCCTTCATATATATTTGTTATGTATTGTTTATGTGTTATGTACTGAGATATAACACATCAGTCATAGGGCCAGTCATAGACAGCAGTGGGAAGTTGTGCGTGGAGCCTGAAGAGATTGGTGAGGCACTGAATAAATATTTCTCTTCGGTATTCACGCAGAGTGCTGGAAATGTAGCTATGGAGAACACTGAGGTACAGGGTTGCAAATTGGGAAGTATTGTAGTAGATAGGGAGGATGTGTTAGAAATTCTCGAGGGTTTGAAGTTGGATAAGTCCCCTGGGCCGGACGGGATTTACCCTAGGATTCTCTGGGAGGCAAGAGAGGAGATTGCAGAGCCTCTGGCTCTGATCTTCAGGTCCTCGTTGGTTACGGGTGTGGTTCCGGAGGACTGGAGGATAGCGAATGTGGTCCCATTGTTTAAGAAGGGGAAGAGAGACCTTCCAGGGAATTATAGGCCAGTGAGTCTTACTTCTGTTGTGGGCAAGGTATTGGAGAGAATTATTAGGGATAGGATTTATAGTTATTTAGAGAGAAATGAATTGATTGGGGATAGTCAGCATGGTTTCGTGAAGGGTAGGTCATGCCTTACTAACCTCATTGAGTTTTTTGAGAAAGTGACCAAAGAGGTGGATGGGGGTAAGGCGGTTGATGTAGTATATATGGACTTTAGTAAGGCGTTTGATAAGGTGGCCCATGGAAGACTTCTACAGAAAATGCAGATGTGTGGAATAGAGGGTGATTTAGCTAATTGGATTAGGAATTGGCTGGCAGATAGAAGACAGAGGGTGGTGGTTGATGGGAGATATTCATCGTGGAGTTCGGTGACAAGTGGTGTACCTCAGGGGTCTGTTTTGGGGCCCCTGCTGTTTGTAAATTTTTATAAATGATCTGGATGAGGGTATTGAAGGATGGATTAGTAAATTTGCAGATGACACTAAAGTCGGTGGAGTGGTAGATGGTGAAGAGGGGTGTTATAGTTTACAGAGTGACTTGGACAAGTTGCAGAGCTGGGCCGAGAGGTGGCAAATGGAGTTTAATGTGGAAAAGTGTGAGGTAATGCACTTTGGCAGGAACAATAAATGTGTAGAGTATAGGGCTAATGGTAGGGCTCTTAATAGTGTTGAGGAACAGAAGGATCTTGGTGTATGTGTCAATAGATCCCTGAAAGTAGGCAGTCAAGTGGATAAAGTTGTTAAGAAGGCATATGGAGTCTTAGCTTTTATTGGCAGGGGGATTGAATTTAGGAGCCGCAGCATCATGTTGCAACTGTACAAAACTCTAGTGCGGCCGCACTTGGAGTATTGTGTGCAGTTCTGGTCCCCACATTATAAGAAAGATGTGGAGGCATTGGAGAGGGTACAGAGGAGGTTTACCAGGATGTTGCCTGGTATGGAGGGCAGGTCCTATGAAGAGAGGTTGAAGGATTTGAGGTTGTTTTCGTTAGAAAGGAGGCGGCTAAGAGGGGATCTTATTGAAGCATATAAGATGATTAGAGGTTTAGATAGGGTGGACAGTGATAGCCTTTTTCCTAGGATGGAGAAAGCTAGCACGAGGGGCACAGCTTTAAATTAAGGGGTATGAGTTATAGGACGGATATCAGAGGTAGGTTCTTTACTCAAAGAGTGATTAGGGAGTGGAATGCCCTGCCTGCAGCTGTTGTAGATGCGCCAAGTTTGGTGGCGTTTAAGAGGTAATTGATAAGTATATGGAAGAGAAGGGAATGATTTAGTTTGGAGGGGCATTGCTTTTTATTTTGGTCGGCACAACATCGAAGGCCGAAGGGCCTGTTCTGTGCTGTAGTGTTCTATGTTCTATATTATATGCTACACAACCTATGAACATCAAATTGTTGTGCCGGCCTATATGTTAGCGAATGGCTAATCACCAGATGTGGGACAATTGCAGCCTTGAATTAATCATGAAGAAAGACTGAGGCAGCCATGTTCCTACGATGGAGGATAATAAAAGATACACACGTGCTTGGGGGGGGGGGGGGGAGTTTATAAATAATGTGCTCTTAATTAGTGTTCAGAGAGAAGTGTGGAGAACTGCTGATAGGTACCAGGTGTATCTCCCAAAAGCTTTTGAGTAAACTGCTATACTTTGATTCACAACTAGTGTCAGAGATATCTTTTATTTATAGCAGTGTTAAACTTACAGGCTGATATGTGAATAAGGATAAAAGAGAAATTGTGGAAAGAACATCTCCACCCAGACACTGGCAATGTCCAGACAGCAGCATCAATCTTCCGGTCAGTCAGAGATAACTGCTGCACTGCCCACACTGAGTGACCATCCTGGTGGTCCCATGATGGGCAGTCTGGCAGCACCATAGGCTTGTGTGTCTTTTTGATGGGTGAGTAACAATGGAAATTTATGTGCTTGTAGAAGAGGGCCCAGAGCGTCAGAGGAGGAGACAAGAGTGACAGTGTCTGGATTGTGTCATCCTTATGCCAATGGAAGATGAAGTGCTGGAGTTGAGAGACTCTGCTGTTGAGTCCAAAACCTGGTGCTTGTGTGTTCACCATTGGTCACATGGAGCTCTGGGTTAGGAACAGTCTGCAGGACATGTTGGAATGTGCATTACTCTTTAACGTTCTTCACGCTCTCACACATCAACAGCCGCAGTGAGCGGGAGACAGGCGTGAACCTGTGAAGATTGGGTTGGGGGGGTCATCAGAGGATGGACAGTCATATTATTGCCCATAATGTCCACCAGAGCAGACACTGTCTCACACGAGTAGCAAAGGGGTTACAATCTGGCAGTACAGGACAGCACACACAAACCCGAGCAGCTGTTGGAGGCAGCAATAACTGAGTTCACTCACACTCTCGAGGGGAGAGGATAGAGCCAGCTTGTGGAAGGTGAAATGTGACTGGAATCTTTAACAATGCAGCAGATACTGGAGCTGCAGTGTAAGGTATTTTAACATCCGGTGGAGTTTCCAAAGGCTGTGTGTATCCGTACACAAAGAATAGAGGAGTCAATCCAGGCCAGCAGTGTTACCATGTCTCAGGTAAGAGCACAAATAGCATCCTCCACAGAGAGATTGGAGACCTTCATGGAGAGTCACATCCAGCCTATCACCCACAGGAAATACATAACAGCTGCATGTTCTTACCACCTCCATGGGCTCTGGGGAACACGGGCTGGGGGAGGGATGAGAAAATGAGCTTGGAGTCAGTGTCAGGACTTCCCAGCTGAGCAGGGAGGGTCCAGTTTGCCCTGAATGGATGTCAGAGCGGCTTCCTGCAGCATCTGGGGGCTCCTCTCAGGATGCCCCTGGTGTGGGCAGTGGGTCCTCTTCTGCTTCGATTGTGATACAAGCACCTCATGAAGCCAAGATGACAGAGACAACTCCAGCATCTGTGCAGACAACCCACAGTTGGCCAGATCCTTCCAGGATTCAGGAAATCCGAGGACAAAGGCCAGGGTCATTGAAATTCCCAGAGGAGAGGGGTAAAGATCCTGCCTGCAGCTCAGTGGAAAGTGCAGGGATGGGGTTGGTTGTCATAGTGGGATTGCTTCCTTGGGTTTCACAAGGTTATATTTTATCGTTACTGGTCACTTTGTTATGTTTGTATTTTCACTAAATTCAGAGATGGAGCATCACTAAATAAATCCTTCACCATATTACTGAATCTTTAACAGTTCACTGGGAATGTGAGATGGGAAATACAGCACTGAATGAAGTCAATACAATTCCAATGTCTTTGTTTCATGTAGTGAAGGCTCCAGAGAAATTATAAAACATTCACAGAAACAGCAACAGTGCTGGAGACGGTGGAGAATTTATTACACTGAATGGCTGTGTGAGTTAAGGTTCATGGAAAACATGTCTGTATTACTGAATCTCCATCCTCCCTGACACATATCCCATGTCCCTGGCCTGTGGTCCATGGGGTTCCTCATCATGAGGCATCTGATCAACATTGTATTACATCAGAGTTTGTTCAAAGCTTCTTCACTCTAACTTCAGGTTGTATAGAACACAGCACAACACCAGCACATCTGAGACCCTTGCTGGGTATATTGAATACTTCCACCAGATCTATCTTTAGAAACCCTATGCCCTGCGCAATGGTCAGACAATTTGTCTATCACAGCTGTTTTCTTTCTTCTGTAACTATGTTTGGGTTACATGCAGGCACAATTACCCATCTCTTCAGCAGGTAGCGCTGATCTTTATTACTTCTTTCATAGAATGCTGGTCAACACTTGCTGCCCATTTCAATTACCCTTGAGAAGGAGATGGTGACCCATCTTCTTAAATTCTGCAGACCATCTGATACAAAGCCGTTAGCATGGAATATCTGGGATTATGATCCTGCATCAGTAATGGAAAAGCAATATATTCCAAGTCAGAACAGTGTGTGGTTTGGAAAGAAATCTGAGGCTGGTTGGTATTCCATCCTTCTGATATCCTTGCCCATCTCGGTGATGGATAGTGCCTGTTTGGATGATGCTGTCTCAGGAACCTTGCTGAGCTGCTACATTCCACCTTATAAATGGTAAAATACCTCCACTGTGTGTCAGTGTTAGAGACAGTCAATGTTTAATTTGATGAATGGCCAGCTGCTCCAGTAGCTCCTTTTCCCTGGATGAGCTTCTTCAGTGTTTTTGAAGCTGCATCAATCCAGCAAGATGAGCGGATTCCATCACACTGCTGACTTGTGCCTTGTTGATCGTGGACAACTATTTGGGAGACAGGAAGCAAATTCCTCATCTCCAAATTCCCAGACTGTGATCTACCCTTGGAGCCACAGTGTTTACAGTTCAGTGTCTGTTCAATGATCCCAGTACACCCCTACCATTCAGGATGTTGATGGTGCTATCATTCAAAGTGAAGAGAATATGGTTAGATTCCCTTCTGTTGGAGATGGTCGTTACCTGGCATTTGCGTAGTGAAACATTACTGATCATTTCTCAGGTTAAGCCTGAGTGTTCTTCAGACCTTAAGACACTAGTTGTGTTGAAGAGTCATCCAGATTCGAAGGGTTAGCTGTTCTCTCTCCACAGAAGCTGTCAGACATGCTGAGCCTTTCCAGCATTTTCTATTTAGTTCGGGTCTTGCTGTTTATGGATATGGACTGCTTCCGTCTCTGAGGAATTGTGAACAGAGCTGAGCTTTGTACAATCATTAGTGAGCATCCTCACTCTGACCTTACAATGGAAGGAAGATCATTGATAAAGCAATTGAAGGTGGTTGGGCTTCAAACATCACCTTGAGGAACTCCTGCAGTGATGATCATAAGGAACTGGAAGGATGACATTTTTCTGTCCATCAAGAGCAGACTGATGGAGTAGTAATTCACCAGATTGGATTTGTCCTGCTTTTTTCCCACATTGTGTTGTAACTGTACTGGAACAGCTTGGCTTGGGAAATGGCTAGTTATGGAGCACAATTCTTCAGTACCATTGCTGGGGTACTGCTAGGCTGACAGCAAAAGAAAGTGCTGAGTAGAATGATTAATCTTGGCCTCCTCCTGAGGTCCCCAGCATTACAGCTGTCAATCTGATTCACTCATTTCTTTACCTCACATGCAGTGAATCAAATTGACAGCTGTAATGCTGGGGACCTCAGGAGGAGGCCGAGATTAATCATTCTACTCAGCACTTCTGGCTGAAGACGGCACTGACGCTCTGGGTTCCCTCATCAGTAATGATGGGATTCTCATGGCACATTTAGAGAATCATAGAATTCCCACTGTGTAGGAGGTGGTCCTTCGGCCAATCGAGTCTTCACTAATTTTTTGAAAGAATATCATACTCAGGCCCTATCTCTGTAACTCACATATATGCCCCAGTTATCCCTCTAACCTACACACCTAGAGACAACTTGGCATAGCCAATCAACCAAATTTGCACATCTTTGCACTGTGGGAGAAAATTGGAGTACCCAGATAAAACCCACACAGAAACAGGGAGAATGTGCAAACTCTACACAAAGTCACCCAAGGCTGGAAGTGAACCCTGGTCCCTGGTGCTGTGACTCAGCAGTGCTGAGTACTGTGCCACCGTGTTGCCTAATGTAATCAGCATGTTTAACACTATTTATGACTGGATATGGCAAGACAACAGATCTCTGATCTGATCCATTAGTTTTGGTCTATCATATGCTGCTTCCGCTCTGTGGTCTGATGGCTGTATGCTGAAGCTTCACATCTCATTTTTAGATAAACTCAAGTCTAATTTGTTCGTGTATGCAAATAAGTCGTACTAATACATTACTCGTAGCTTCCTATAAATGAAAAGGTACAGTTCACCTCTCCTGCCTGTTTCCTGTCACTCAGATAACGTCATACTCAGGCTGCCTTTTTGTCTCTTTTATTTCATGGTCTCCAACTTTGTCCCAAGCTTAGTATGTGTCCAATAATAGCGGACTGTGTTTTTAATGATAGGAATCATTTTTTTAATCATGTTTTTAAGAACACACATAATCAATGTCCATTATTAATCGGGACATGATTCAGAACATTCTGCACTGCGATTACTGGCCATTGCCAGCTGAGCTGTGCCTTGAACTGCTGGGCTCTAAGCTCTGGAATTCTCTTCATAACCTTCCCAACCTCCATCTCTGCATTCTCTTTTACCATGCCCCATAATCTCCGTTTAACATAAATCTGAGAGTGGATCCCTCAGGATAAACCTCCCCAGAATTCAATGTAGTTTGTAATCTGCCTTACCAAAATGAAGCAGTTTTCTATATTTAATTAAACTGAGAAGCCGACAGACATAAACATGTATAATCTGAATGACAAATTAAACTAAATTGAATGTGCAACCAACCATATTTGGTAATTCTGAAAACATTTAATTATTTCATCCTTTTTTATTCTCATGAATTAGATTAGAGAATTTTTAGAGAATAATTATAAATGATTAGTTAAATCTTTCACTCCTGAATCTCTCAGTTTATTGTAACTCAGGTTCAGACACATCACTGACTGGTTTGTACTGAGATCAGAGCTGAGAATATCTGAGGCTGTTACTCTCCAAACTGGAGATCAGAGAGAGAAAGATTACAGGAATCAGAGTGAATCTGTGGTGTTTAACACAAATACTGACAGGAATGATTTGGAATGGTTATTAATGACACTATTCCTGACACTGATAATAACATACTGTGTTAGACACTGATGATTAACACAATCTCTCACAGTCTGATACTTACTTCAGTTTCTGTATTTTACATTCTGGATTCCTCAGAGCCGCAGACAATAGTTTCACTCCTGAATCTCCTACTTTATTGAAACCCAGACTAAATGGAGAAAGTGAGAAACACATTAAATTCAGATTAATGTTCAGCAGGAGAAATAGCTGAATCTATTTTTGTGTCAGAAACTTAGCACTGTTGAACTGATTCCAGTTACGATACTATACCTCACCCAAGTTGATCTTTCTCGACACTAGCTGTGACTGTAACACTGTATTCTGGGCCTTTTCCTTTCCTTGCCTATGTACGGAATGCTTTGGAATTAATAAATATGACAATAATAAATCAAATAATATCAAACCCTTTCTGTTGAATGGAAAAGGCAATAGTTAGAATGGAAAAATGATGAACAATTCACTCTCACTGATTTGCCTCCTGGGGGAAACCACTTTTACATCTTTCAAAATGTATATTTTGTTTAATTGTCCATGGAATATAGGTGTCATTGGCTAAACCAGCATTTATTTCCCACTGCTAATGGTCCCTAGAAGAGGTGATGCCCATATCCTGTGAACAGGCAAGTAATTTTAAACATGTGTCCCACATTCTGGTCTCATTTCCTGATCATTAGAATTACCCTCTTGAGTCTCACTCGACCCTGCTACGTTTGCAGAAATTCAAATCATTTCTGCTGTTACATAAATCCAGGATTTTATGAGAATTTTACTGAGAGTTAAATGATAAAACTGGATCCCTCAGGATTCCCTGTGCTTCTTAACTATTATATCACCTGTTTAGTATGAGTTAAAGTATGAAACTGTGCTAACCGTTGCTTTAAGATCAACCCCTAGATTTCAAACAACCAGAAAAGAATATTCTCCCATTAGAAAGTTTAAATATTTCTGTTTGATTAGTTTATAGGGGAGGAGTGTCTCTCACCACACTCCACAGTAAACAGGCTCTACATTTTCTACTGGATTGGCTGGTGTTCCATCTCCAGGAATTACCAGGAGTTCCCTCTTCCATGTAGATCCTCACATAGAACGTAGAACATAACAGCGCAGTACAGACCTTCGGCCTTCGATGTTGCACCGACAATGGAACCAATCTAATGACCTTCTAACCTAAACTATTCCAATGCTATCCAGATGCCTATCCACTGACCATTTGAACGCCCTTAAACTTGGCGAGTCCACAACTGCTGCAGGCAGGGCATTCCACACCCTTACTACCCTCTGAATAAAGAACTTACCTCTGACATCCGTTCTATAACTACCACCACTTAATTTAAAGCTATGTCCCCTCGTGTTAGCCATCTCCATCTGAGGAAAAAGGCTCTCACTGTCCACCCTATCTAACCCTCTGATCATCTTATACGCCTCAATTAGGTCACCTCTTAGCCTTCTTCTCTCTAATGAAAATAACCTCAAGTCCCTCAGCCTTTCCTCATAAGACCTTATCATCATACCAGACAACATCCAGGTAAACCACCTCTGCACTCTTTCGAATGCCTCCACATCTTTCTTATAATGTGGCGAACAAAACTGTACGCAATACTCCGAGTGCGGCCGCAACATGACATCTCCTAAATTCAGTCCCTCTACCAATAAAAGCTAACACACTGTACGCAATGATCTGCTCGCTGATTCTGAGCTTGTGCTTACTCAGGGTCACTCAATCCTCATTACAGTCTGATGCAAACACAAATAACAGAACTGAACTCAGGATGTAAGATGAAAGTATCGAACAAGAGAAACTAATTTCTGTACAGCATCGTACATAATCAGATGGTTTCTGTCAGAAGAAAGATTCTTTTTCAAATTTTGGAAGGAGGCCTTTACAGCTCTAATTATTTAAAATTCATCCCAATAATGTTTTTATTCATTCAAGAAACGGGGGCTTTGCTGGTTTTGTCAATATTTATTACCCATGCCTATTTTCCCATGAGAATCTACTTTCTTGAAATGATGTAGTTTTATCAGAGAATCATAGATTTATTATAGGTTCAGAAGGAGGCCAATCGGCCCATCATGTCTGCAGCTGCTTTGAAATGACCGTTATTACTTTAGACCATTCTCCCACACTTTCTCTGTGACCATTGGACATTGTTTTTCTCTTAACGTCCTCGAATGAACATGCCTCCGTTTTATTAGAATGAAGAAAATGGCTTCTCAACAATGAAAATATTCGCTGTGAGACCAAACAGTTACCTCAACTCCTGACATTTGTGCAGAATGCGTCCCAGCCGCTGGAGCCCTTCACACTGAATGTAGCATTGCCATAGATCAAGGTGTTTTATTGTGTCACAGAGTCCAATGACATGAGAGAAGACTGCATAGTCAATCGGGGTCAGTCGCAATCCGCTAAATGAAAGTGTTTCTATAGATCCCACTGTGTTCTGAGCCAGTGCTTTATTCTGAGACTCAAACAGGTAATGGAATGTGTTCAGGAGCTCCCTTTTCCCAGTTTCAGTCTGTGTGTCTCCAATCTGTCCTTCAACCTTCTCCTTCACCCAGTCAATCACTCGGCAGGTTGTTTGATGAAGAAATTTACCCAGAAACTCCTCCAGGGGTCGAGCTGACTGTGGGGAGGAGAGACCAGCAACAAAACGGAGAAATATCTCAAATCGCCCATCTTTCTTGCTGTGGGCTTCACTGAGGAGTTTCCCGATCTCCCCAGGATCTGGAGTCAGGAATTGTGAGAGTGCAGCTACAAACTCTTGGATGGTGAGGTGTGGGAATGTATAAACCACACTCTGGGCAGAATCATCTCTCTCTAAAAGTTCCATCAGGAACCCAGACAGGAACTGGGAAGGTTGCAGATTGTACTCAATCAAATCTCCATTTCTAAACACAATCTTCTTCTTGGAGACTCCTGTGTAGGCCATCTCACCAAGCTTCAGTAACACATCACGGGCGTTTTCAATCTCTCGGCCATGGTTTTTCAGAATGTTGTAAATATAGTAGGAATATAGTTGGGTGATGGTCTTGGGAACTTGCTGCTGTTTCCTGTCTCTTTGTGTAAAGAAGGGACCCAGTGACAGAGCGAGGATCCAGCAGTAGGAAGGGTTGTAACACATGGTGTACAGGATCTCATTCTCCTCCACATGTTTACAAACAGCTGCTGCCACTGTCTGATCTTCAAAAAACTTGTTGAAATATTCCTTCCGTTCATCACCAACAAATCCCAGGATTTCAGCCCAGACACTGATCTTAGCCTTTTCTAATAAATGTAATGCAGTGGGGCGGCTGGTCACTAGCACTGAACATCCTGGGAGCAGCTTGTGTTGTATTAAACTGTACACAATGTCAGACACTTCACACCAGCATTCAGGATCTGTGCACATGAACTGAGGTTCTGTATTTCTCCGATTGTCAGCAAAATCAATTGTGTCCTTGAATTCATCCAAACCATCGAATATAAACAGCAATCCCTCTGGGTTCTTCCAGAGCTCTCCCAGAATATTCCCAAAGTAAGGATACTGATCCAATATCAGATTCCTCAGGTTTATTCTACAGTTAATAGTGTTCAAATCCCGGAATTTAAAACTGAAGACAAATTGAAAGTGTGGATATATTTTCCCAGTGGCCCAGTCATAAACAATCTTTTGTACCATTGTTGTTTTTCCAATTCCCGGGACTCCACTCACTGCTGCTGAATTCCCAGATTTGCTTTCAGAATGGAATAATCTCCTCATTTTCTGCAGCAAACTGCCCATCAGGGAAAAGCTGCTCTGGAACAATTGATCAGTTTGAATTTTTTCCAGTTCTCTCCGGAGATGTTTCTTTCTCCATTCTTCATGGTCTCGGCCTCTTGCCAGCAGTTCATGTTCGACAAGTGTCCAATCTCGAACATTAGAAATAACCGTTAGCTCAGCATATCGATCAACCAGCTGGAAAATCTTAACCTTCTCCTTTATGAGGATAGTGTTCACTCTCAGAGTTTCAGTTTGTACCCGGAGTGTCTCCTTGTGTTTCTGTTGGAGATCTTCAATCAGAACAGACAGAAAATATTAGTTGCATTGAGACACTGTCTTTATTGAATTTAGAGATTTATTTTACACTGTCAGTCAAGGTTCGAGTAGGATATAAAATTGAGTTATTGGAACCCCATTTGACAATGATTAATTTCCAATTAAAGTTTCAGATCATCACTTAATTCCAATATTTCTATAACATGCTGGGGATGATTCTCCCAAAAAAGAATCTAAATGTTGAACTTCTGTGAAAAAAAACTGGAGTAAATCATGTTGGACTTTTCTGCAAGAGTTTCAAAATGAATCTCCCATAATCTGTGCACAGCAGAGTGCACGAGTGGGAATCAGGTTGGAAATCAGTGGGCAAGGCCTATTCCTGTTGGAGAGATCGGCAGCATCCCGGTACCGCAGAGATTGGCACATGCATAGTGGCCCACATTTCTCCCCCTCCGACACAACATCCTCTCCCCCCCAACCCAATGGACTGACCCCGCCCTAATCTTGACACTCCCCAGCAGGCTGATCCCCTCTCCCCACCCTGATGGCCAGCAGCAATCGCTGTCCTCTCTCTCTCTCTGTCACTCAGCCCGAATACCCGGCAAACATACCTGGCCGTCCCATCGTATCGGGCAATGGGAGCCTGTGTGAGAACATCTCTGGCTATATCGAGGGCATCCTGAAACCCATTGTACAAAGAACCCCCAGCTTTTGTCTTGACACTATGGACTTCCTACAGAAACTCAGCACACATAGAGCAGTTGAACCAGGGACACTCCTTGTCACAATGGATGTCTCGGCGCTCTACACCAACATCCCCCATGACGATGGCATTGCTGCAAATGCCTCAGTACTCAGTGCCAACAACTGCCAGTTTCTGGATGCAATTTTACAACTCATCCCTTCATCTTGGACCACAATGTCTTCACCTTCAACAATCAGCTATTCATTCAGACAAACGGAACAGCCATGGGGACCAAATTCGCACCTCAATATGCCAACATCTTCATCTCAGGTTCGAACAAGACTTCTTCACCACACGGGATCTTCAACCAAGGTTATATACTAGATACATTGATGACATCTTTTTCCTTTGGACTCATGGTGAACAATCATTGAAACAACTGTATGATGATGTCAACAAGTTCCATCCCACCATCAGACTCACCATGGACTATTCTCCAGAATCAGTTGCATTCTTGGACACGCGCATCTCCATCAAGGACGGTCACCTCAGCATCTCACTGTACCGCAAACCGACAGACAACCTCACAATGCTCCACTTCTCCAGCTTCCACCCTGGACACGTTAAAGGAGCCATTCCCGATGGACAAGCCCTCCGTATACACAGAATTTGCTCAGATGAGGAGGATCGTGACAGACACCTCCAGACGCTTAAAGATGCCCTCGTGAGAACAGGATATGGTGCTTGACTGATCGATCAACAGTTCCGACGTGTCACAGTGATAAACTGCACTGACCTCCTCAGAAGACGAACACGGGACACGGTGGACAGAGTACCCTTTGTTGTCCAGTACTTCCCCGGTGCGGAGAAGGTACGATATCTTCTCCGGAGTCTTCAACATATCATTGATGACAATGAACATCTCGCTAGGGCCATCCCCACCCCCCCACTTCTTGCTTTCAGACAACCGCACAGCCTCAAACAGATCATTGTTCGCAGCAAACTACCCAACCTTCAGGAGAACAGGGACCACAATACCACATAACCCTGCCACAGCAACCTCTGCAAAACATGCCAGATCATTGACACGAACGACATCATCAAACGTGGGAATACCATTCACCAGGTACACAGTACGTACTCTTGCAACATTGTCTACCTAATACGTTGCAAGAAAGGATGTCCTGAAGCATGGTACATTGGGAAGACCATGCAGACACTACGACAGCGGATGAATGAACATCGCTCAACAATCACTAGGCAAAACAGTTCCCTTCCTGTGGGCGAACACTTCAGCAGTCACGGGCATTCGGCCTCCGACCTTTGGGTAAATGCTCTCCAAGGGGGCCTTCACAACACACGACAGCGCACAGTCGCTGAGCAGAGACTGATAGCCAAGTTCCACACACGAGGACGGTCTTAACAGGGATCTTGGCTTCATGTCACGCTATCTGTAACCTCCTAACTTGCCTGGGTTAGCAAAAAACCTCACTTACTGTGCTGTCTGGAGACAATACACATTTCTCTAACCTCTGCTGTTAGCCGCTTTAAGACTTGAATGGCAGGTTAGGTGTAAGGATTCGCATTCTAATCAGCAATCTGTAAACTGTCTGTGCTGATGCGTGTGCTTTTGGAGACCAGAACACCTCATTCGCCTGACGAAGGCCACAAAGGCCGAAAGCTCATGGATTTACTATCAAATAAATCGGTTGGATTTAAAATTGGTGTTGTCAAACTTTACTGACTCAATTCCAACGCAGAGTGGAAGCGGGACTCTCCATCCTCACTCCCACAGCCCCGATTCCTATTAGGCACTGAACCCTTGGGACTGCTCAATGCCCAGTAGGCAATGCCAAGGTGTCCTAGACATTAGGACTCTGCACCTTTGGCAGTCCCAGTGCCCCAGGCTGGCAAAGCCAGAGTATCCGACCTACTGGGGCCTTGACGTCATCCCCTTCACTCCAGCGGGATCTGTTCACCAGCTCCCTGCAAATGGGAAGTTAAACAAAACTTTGCGTGAGGAGGTGGCGGGTCGAGAGGCTAGTGGGCCTGGAAATTTCAGTGCTGGTCCCGCTAATGATTTTTAAGCAGATTCAAATGCACGTTGTAATTATTTATTCAGCTCCACACCGATCTCTGGCACAGAGCTAACAGTGCCTGAAATCCAGCTGCTGGAGACACATGCAGGCTATGGCCCCCAGCAGGGAGCCTGTGAAACGGCTCTGCACCAGTCTCCTGGTCTGCGACGCTACAAAAGCAGCACAGCGTTCTGGGAGAATCACCCCCACTGATTTTACAGAGGTGATGTTTTAACTCTGATATTAATACTTTCCACTCTGCTCTTATTATAGATATCTCATTATAGATCTTGATTATATAGCAGTTGACATAGTTTGTGAACTAGTCAGAGCTCCCAATCTGCTGCAGAAATGGTAAGTGGGATATTAGAGACTGTAAGAGCGGGAGAGACTGTAACTATTCAGAGATCTCACTGTCACTGTACTTAAACTTCAGTAGGTCTCTAACATATTGTGTGCATTAGAAAAGCAACAGTTTTGAACATGGAAAATTCTGCTATTCTATTAGGCTATTACTACATTAAGCGAGTTATTGGGGAGCCGTTTGGCTCAGTTGGGTAGATGCTTGATGTGGTTTTTGTTATAACAACAGCCTGGCGATTGACCCCTTCTCGAATTCAGGACCCCATTCATTGCTCTGCCCATGGTGGAGATATAACCTGCTTTTAGAAAGAGAACTCAAAAAAAACTCTTCCCCTTTTACAGTGTTTCAGTAATCACTAATAATATTTCAGGGATTGTACACGCGGATTCAAGAATTCTGCTTTGATGTCAGGCATACCATGACAACAAAAAGAAATAGAACAACAAGCCACTTTACGAAGTGTAATGTGAAAGCAGTAAGCATTCAAAGTTCATTTGAACTGTTTACCAATAATTTTAGTGTTTTGATTAATTCTGTGTCTTGTTTCTTTGTAATGCAAAAATGTCACTTTTTTAGTTCTCACACTGACTTCAAACATAACGTCTGAATTAAAGGATTGCTGAGTGGAACAGTGTGCTCTCTTTCACTGCTATTCAGAAACAAGCAGTAGTTTTGCATCAAGCCCAGATATTCTCTTTTCCTCAGATTTCTGCTTCAGATCAATGTCTACTGTGTGATCAATAGTTAGTCTTATTTATCAAATATTTTCTGATGGCAAATTCTGTTCCATGAAATGTTAAATTTCAATATTCCCTCCGCCCTGCCCAAGTGTTTAACCCTACATGGGGTAAATCAAAGCGAGGAATCTACAGGCTTATCAGCGAGATGTATATTGTCTGGTAGATGATGCAAGGGAAAATATAAGATATTCTTTTCATCACTGTGAAAAGGGAGAGACAACGAGATATTCACAAATCACATTTTGCAATAAATAGATTGTGTTGGAATTTATTGAGAAATTGAGTCTAGCAGTGGATTTGGGAATCGTTGGGCATTATCGTTCTAGACTGATAAGATTCCTCACACAAGGTCACTGAGATGGTGCTGTTGTTTCAGTGCAAATGAGAAAGTCTGGATTTGGAATGGTCTTCAATGTCATGATTAAAACTTAAGTGATTAGAAGATGAGGTTCAGTTTGAAGACATGTTACAAATGAGCTTCCCTGAGAATTAGTCCGACACACATTACTTTTAATGGTTCGCATTCATGAGGTGAACAAGTTCGGAGCAGTACGAGCATATTAGATGTAGAGTAAATATTATTCAGATAATTAACACTGTAGAAAACAATTGTAGGAAAAAATAAGCATTTGACTGAGTGCAGTGAGAACACATGGACAAACAGTGTTCCATTAAGACCAATGTGTCTCAAACGTAGTTGCTGAGGCAACATTGAATAGGGACATCATTTATCAGGAATAATAGAGACAAAGTGAGAGGGGAATGAGCTTGATGTTACTGGAGGCAGCAAAGTGCCAGGGACCTGGGTTCAATTCTGGTGCTTGGGTGACACCTTGTTGAGTCTGCACATTCTCCCCGTACCTACGTGGATTTCGTCCCAATGCTTCGGTTTTCTCCCACACTCCAAAGATTTGCAGGTTAGATTCATTGCCTTGGGCTAATATTTGCATACATTGGGCAGTTGTTTTACTCTGCATTCTTTAATGAAGGATATTCCTTTTAAATCTGGCTTCCTGAGCCCATCCCTAATTCCCATGAAAACATGCTTGTCAGCTGCTTTCTGGACCCACTGCAGACCACATGGTGTATTTTCAACAATACTGATCCAAAGAGAGTATTTTGATCCACTGACAATGATAGGTTTAAGTACGGGGTCAGAGGAGAGCTGGATAGATGGGTACAGAACTGGCTTGGCCGTAGAAGACAGGAATAGCAGTAGAGGGGTGATTTTCTGAATGGAAATCTGGGACCAGCGATATTTCACAGGGATCAGATCTCGGACCTTTGTTATTCATAGATTATATCAATGATTTGGAGGAAAATATAGCTTGCCTGATTAAGTTCACAGGCGACACAAAAATTGGTGGCGTTGCGGACAATGAAGAGGATTTTCAGAGGATACGCAAAATATAGTCCTACTGGAGACTTGGATAGAGAAATGGCAGATGGAGTTTAATCCAGGTAGGCATGAGATAATGCATTTTGGAAGGTCCAATGCATGTTGGAATTATACAGAAAATGATAGAACCTTTGGAATACTGACAGGCAGAGAGATCTAGGTGTAAAAGTCCACCGACCATTGAAAGTGGCAAAGCAGAGGAATAAAGCATACGGCATGTTTTCCTTTATTTTTCAGGCCAATGAGTATAAAAATGGGCAGATTTTGCTGCAGCTGTACAGAAATTTAGGCCTCATTCAGAATATTGTGTCTAATTCTGATTGCCACACTACCAGAAGGATGTGGATGCTTTGTAGAGAGTTCAGAAGAGTTGACCAGGATGTCAACTGGTCAGGAGCGTATTGGTTAAGAGGAGAGGTTGGATAACCTCAGTTTGTCCTCACTGGAATTGTGGAGGTTGAGTAATGGCCTGATAGAAGTCTACAAGATAATGAGTGTCATGACCAGATGCTCTTTCCTACAGTACATGAGTCAAGTACTAGAGAGCATAGGTTTAAGGTGCATGGGGAGAAGTTCAGAGCAGATTTATGAAACAAGTGTTTTTTACATAGAGGGTGGTGAATATCTGGGGAGGTGGTAGGAACAGGTATGATAGCAGCATTTAAGGGGTAACCAGATGAATACATGAATAGGGTGGGAATGGAAGGATACGGACTCCCTATGTGTGTATGGTTTTAGTTTAGGCAGACATCATGATCGGTGCAGGCTGTGAGTGCCAAAAGGATCTATTCCTGTGCTGAATTTTTTTTTCGAACACAGAGCTATTTCCAAGTCAGGAAGGTGAGTGACTTGCAGGAAAACATAGTGGTGTTGCCTCTGTGACTGCTGCCCTTGGTCTACTGGATGGCAGCAGCCATAAGTTTGGAAAGTGCTATCTAAGCAGTCTTGCTGTGTTTGGCTGTGCATTTTGCAGATAGTAAAACCTGCTGACATTTTTCATCGGTGGTGGAGGGGATAATTTTTGTGGGTATTTATCAAACAGTCTACTTTAAACTGGCATGTGAGGAATTCCATGTGTGTCATTGAGCTGTACTTACCCAAGGTGAGGGCAGAGAATTCCATCTCATTTCTGACTTGTGCTTTGTGGGTGTTGAAAAGTTTTTGGGAAGTAAGAGATGATTTTCATGCTGTAGAATTCTTAGCAGCTGATCTGATCTTGTAGTCACACTATTCATACATCTAATCCAGTTCAGTTTCTGGTTAATGATAACCCTCAGGTTGTTGATAGTGGGGATACAGCAAACAGTAATTTCATCGATTGTCAAGGGGTGATGGTTATTTCTACTCTTGTTGAAGATAGTTATAGATTGGCACGTGTGTGGTGTGAAATTTACATACAACCTTGTCAGATCAAACGTAGATTTTGTCCAGAACTGGCTGCATTTGGCCATGAATTGCTTCAGTATCTGAAGAATCATCAATGTTACAGAACACTGTACAGTCATCAATGGACATCTCCGATTTTAAACGCTGAGCCCTGGTAGTCTGGGTTTGGCTTAATGGGCCATCTAGGATTTTGCTGCTCACTAATTTGATATGTTTACGGTGGGAATGATTTCTCAGGTACACAGTGAATCCTTTACACCTGGATCAAGGCCCGACTCTTTACTGTGAGTTCAGAACATAAGAATTAGGGGCAGGAATAGGCCATCTGGCCCCTTGAGCCTACTCTGCCATTCAATAAGATCATGGTTGTTTTTTTCCCTTTCGCGGACTCAGCTTCAGTTACCTGCCTGCTCATCATAACATTTTACTATTCAAAACATATCTATTCCGGCCTTAAAAACATTCAATGTGGTTGCCTCAACTGCTTCACTTGGTAGGGAATTTCACAGATTCATAACCTTTTGCTTGAATAAGTTCTTCCTCAACTCAGTCCTAAAACTGCTCCTTCTTATTTTGAGGCTGTGTTCCCTCGTTCAAGTTTTGCCGGTCAGTGGAAACAATTTTCTTGCTTCAATCTCATCTTTTTCTTTCATATCTTATATATTTCTGTAAGGGCTCCCCTCGTTCTTCTGAATTCTAATAAGTATCTTAACAGTCCTCTCAGTCTCTCCTCAAAAACCAACTCACCTAACTCCAGAATCAATCTAATGAATCTCCTCTGCACCCTTCCAAGTGCCAGTATATCCTTTCTCAAGTAAGATAACCAAATCTCTACACAATACTCCAGGTGTGGCCTCACTAGCACCCTATACAACTGCAACATAACCTCGCTGTTTTTAAACTTCGTCCGTGTATCAATGAAGGACAAAATTCCATTTGCCTTCCTAATTAACTGCTGCAGCTGCAAACAGACTCCTTTGTGATTCTTGCACAAGGACACCCAGGTCCCTCTGCACAGCAACATGCTGCAATTTTTACCATTTAAGTAACAGTCCATTTTGCTGTTATTCCTACCAAAATAGATGACCTCACATTTACCAACATTGTACTCCATCTGCTAGACTCTCACTTAGATTATCTACATCTCTTTGTAGACTTTCAGCGTCCTCTGCACACTTTACTCTGCCACTCATCGTTGTTTCATCTGCAAATTTTGATACACTACACTTGATCTCAAACTCCAAATCGTCTGTGTAAATCATAAACAGTAACTGTCTCAACACTGATCCCTGAGACACAGCACCAGTCACTGGTCACCAACCACAGAAACACCCAATCGCCCCCACTCTTTGCTTCCTGTTAGAAAGCCCAGGCACACAGGAGCTCTGTACTGAGATTCACACAGTACCAGGTTTTGGACAGGTGAGTACAAGAAGTCAGAATTAATAGCAATTAACAGCGAAAAGATGCAATGGTCACAGATTTTTTTTTTGGCAACAAAATATATAAATTGTACAAATTGTAATTTGAAGCTATGTATCATTGACTATTAATGACAAAACTGAATTGTGTTCTACTCAATTTCCAGTCTTTAATTTTCACTATACCAGATTTTCACAATCTCTTAAAAAAAGTTCCAAATCAGTCATTCAGATTCTCAGAGGTGAAATAGTTTATAATCTCCATTTCCTCTCTTACCTTTTAGGAAACTGGATAATTCAGATAAACCATGCGCAATGTCCATATAATCAAACAAATCAGCATCTGTTCAAATAAATTAAATTCCATGAAATCAGCTCAGTGTAATATTACAGTGATGTTGTTTAAATGTGAAATTGAATTCACTGTGATTTTACCATACCAAGCTCCTGTATTTCTTTCAGTATTTTATTTAGCTTTGGGACTCCGTGACGCATTCTCACAAAGGATTCCCACATCACCCTTCGAGCCCGAGATCCTTTCTCCATCACCAGATTGAGGAGAAGTTTGGAACTGTCCACCCGGTTTCCCTTATCCACGAGATCAGTGACTTTCTATGAACATAGAACATAGAACATTACAGCGCAGAACAGGCCCTTCGGCCTTCGATGTTGCGCCATCCAATTACGAAAAAAGCAATGACCCTCCAAACTAAACCATTCCCTTCTCTTCCATAAACTTATCAACTAACCTCTTAAACGCCACCAAACTTGGCGCATCTACAACTGCGCAGGCAGGGCATTCCACTCCCTAACCACCCTTTGGGTAAAGAACCTACCTCTGATATCCGTCCTATAACTATCACCCCTTAATTTAAAGCTGTGTCCCCTCGTGCTAGCTTTCTCCATCCTAGGAAAAAGGTATCACTGTCCACCCTATCTAAACCTCTAATCATCTTATATGTTTCAATAAGGTCCCCTCTTAGCCTCCTCCTTTCTAACGAAAACAACCTCAAATCCCTCAGCTCTCCTCATAAGACCTGCCCTCCATACCAGGCAACATCCTGGTAAACCTCCTCTGTACCCTCTCCAATGCCTCCACATCTTTCTTATAATGTGGGGACCAGAACTGCACACAATACTCCAAGTGGGGGCCGCACTAGAGTTTTGTACAGTTGCAACATGACGTTGCGGCTCCGAAATTCAATCCCCCTACAATAAAAGCTAAGACTCCATATGCCTTCTTAACAACCTTCTCGACTTGACTGCCTACTTTCAGGGATCTATGCACATACACACCAAGATCCCTCTGTTCATCAAGACTACTAAGAATCCTACCATTAGCCCTATACTCTACACCTTTATTATTTCTGCCATAGTGCATTACCTCACACTTTTCCACATTAAACCCCATTTGCCACCTCTCGGCCCAGCTCTGCAACTTGTCCAAGTCCCTCTGCAAACTATAACACCCCTCTTCACTATCTACCACTCCACCGACTTTAGTGTCATCTGCAAATTTACTAATCCATCCTTCAATACCCTCTCCAGATCATTTATAAAAATTACAAACAGCAGGGGCCCCAAAACAGACCCGAGGTACACCACTTGTCACCGAACTCCACGATGAATATCTCCCATCAACCACCACCCTCTGTCTTCTATCTGCTAGCCAATTCCTAACCCAATTAGCTAAATCACCTCTATCCCATACATCTGCATTTTCTGCAGAAGTCTTCCATGGGCCACCTTATCAAACGCCTTACTAAAGTCCATATATACCACATCAACCGCCTTACCCCCATCCACCTCTTTGGTCACTGTTTCAAAAAACTCAATGAGGTTAGTAAGGCACGACCTACCCTTCACAAAACCATGCTGACTATCCCCAATCAATTCATTTCTCTCTAAATAACTATAAATCCTATCCCTAATAATTCTCTCCGATACTTTGCCCACAACAGAAGTAAGACTCACTGGCCTATAATTCCCTGGAAGGTCTCTCTTCCCCTTCTTGAACAACGGGACCACATTCGCTATCCTCCAGTCCTCCGGAACCACACCCGTAACCAACGACGACCTGAAGATCAGAGCCAGAAGCTCTGCAATCGCCTCTCTTGCCTCCCAGAGGATCCTAGGGTAAATCCCGTCCGGCCCAGGGGACTTATCCAACTTCAAACCCTCGAGAATTTCTAACACATCCTCCCTATCTACTACAATACTTCCCAATTTGCAACCCTGTACCGCAGTGTTCTCCATAGCTACATTTCCAGCACTCTGCGTGAATACCGAAGAGAAATATTTATTCAGTGCCTCACCAATCTCTTCAGGCTCCACGCACAACTTCCCACTGCGGTCTATGACTGGCCCTAATCTTGCCCTAACCAATCTTCTATTCTTAACATATCTAAAGAAAGCTTTAGGATTTTCCTTGATCCTATCAGCCAAAGTCTTCTCGTGTCCCCTTTTAGCTCTCCTCAACTCACTCTTTAGCTCCCTCCTGGCTAATCTATAGCTATCCATTGCACTAACTGAGCCTTCAAGCCTCATCCTGACATAAGCCTCCTTTTTCCTTTTTCCAGCGAATTAACTTTTTTAGTACACCATGGTTCCCTTACTCGACCATTTCCTCCTTGCCTGACAGGGACATACTTATCAAGGACTTGCAGTAGCTGCTCCTTGAATAAGCTCCACATTTCAGATGTTCCAGTCCCTGTAGTTTCCTAGTCCAACCTATGCACCCTAATTCTCTCCTGATGGCCTCATAATTACCCTTCCCCCAGCTATAACTACTGCCCCCAGCTTCATGCCTATCCCTATCCATCGCTAAGGTGAACGTAACCGAATTGTGGTCACTATCACCAAAATGTTCACCAACCTCCAAGCCTAACACCTGGTCTGGCTCATTGCCCAGCACCAAATCCAATGTAGCCTCACCTCTAGTTGGCCTACCTACATACTGAGTCAAAAAACCTTCCTGCACACTTTGTACAAAAACTGACCCCTCTAACGAGCTAGAGCTATAGCTATTCCAATCAATATTAGTAAAGTTAAAGTCCCCCATAACAATTACCCTATTACTTTCACTCCTGTCCAGGATAATAACAGGACAATTTTCCAGGATTATTCTGTGAAGAATAATAATGAAACACAGAGTGAAAGATAAACACTGAGAATGAGAAGGAAATGGGATTTCCCAGTTGTTTTCAGCTCAGAAATCAGTCACTGGGCTGAGTCCTGATCCATAATAAATATGGACTGAAAACTCTTGAAATGCCCAATCATGACCAATAAACAATGAGAATCAACTGAACCAGAACTTAAAAATACATTTCAATTCGTGTGAGGAATCACTGAGAATCTGCAATATTTTTATGTGATTAGTTGTTTGTCCTTTAGTATACAACCTGGTGAGGCAGCAAGGTAGCACAGTGGTTAGCACTGCTGCTGTACAGTGCCAGTGAACCTGGGTTCAATTCCTGGCTTGGGTCACTGTCTGTGTGGAATTTACACATTCTCCTTGTATCTGCGCGCGTTTCCTCCGGGCGATCCTTTTCCCCTCAACCCAAAATGTGCAGGTTAATTTCATTGGCCATGCTGAAATTGTGCCTTAGTGTCCTAAGATGCGTAGGTTAGCAGGATTAGTGGGTAAATGTGTAGGGGTCAGGCAGTCAGGCCTGGTCGAGGTGCAGACTTGATAAGCCAGATGGTGTCTTTCTGCACTGTAAGGACTCTATGATTCTAAGACATTTGATTACTGATTGACAACATGATCCACTTTTTCCACACACAGGAAATCTTGATGAGATTGTTGCTTATCCAAAAGGATAATGTGTCTTTGAAACGCTCTTCCTGAAATGATGGTAGGAATGGAGAGGTGGATGGTGTCTTGTTAAGCCAGGAGTTATCAGTACCGTGGATAGGCAGTCTGCAGATTGGAGGCTACAATCAAATCAGACACGACGTTATCAAAGAGGCAGACTTGAGGGGCTGAACAGCCTACTCCTATCCACACAGTGGTTACCATTGCTGTCACAGTTTGATCCCAGCCTTGGGTGACTGACTGTGTGGAGTTTGCACATTCTTCCCATGTCTGTGTGGGTTTCCTGTGGTGCTCCTGTTTCCATTCTGTAAAGATGGGCCTGGTAAACTGTTCTTTCAAAGAGTTGGTGCAGAATGATGGGTCTCCTTATGGATTGTGGGAGTCTTGCTCTCCATGTGTAAGTAAACTAAACAGCAGCGAATCCGAACTCAGACAGAGGGAATTAATGAGACTGACGTTGTTTAAATGGAAGCAATATTAAAATGAAATCTGACTGAGAAATTGCCATTGACTAATCCAAATACTGACTGCTAATTTAGATCAGGAGAATGAGATATTGACAGTGGTGAAAAATCTAATGTAATCTTTACGTTCACTAACTCAAATTCCAGAAATTTCTCGTTTTCAAATTACTGGGATGAAATCTCGATAAAGAGGAAAGGGGAATTAGATAGGATTTGAGAGACAGTAACACAGTTACAAGTGCGGTGTGAAGGAGGGGCTGTGTGAGATTTCAGAGTCATTTAATGGACAATTTCAGACTGAAGTTTACAGGAATGGTTCAAACTCATTGACTGGTAAACTAGAATAATGGGAATTTTAAATTAAAAACATCTGAGGATTGCAGGGTCATCATGAGTACAAAGCGATATATGGAGTCTGACGGGGAACACAGTAAAAGCAGCAGAATCTGAGTAGCCAAAGATAAAGGACAACGTGGGAGGCCCAACAGCAGAACATTGGAACAGAGGAATCTGGGGGTAACAAAAATATAGATTCAGATTCTACAGGAGCTGTGCTGAGGTTGGAGTAGAAACTTGTATTGTTACATTCAGAGAATAAGAATATTTCTGCACTGACAATTATTCAGGAAATGGAGTTCAGCTTGATTCTGAACACTGAAGTCACAGATAGTCTGGCCACATCTCAGTCAGCGGCTGGGAATGGAATAAAATCACGTGGCGAGGAGATGGAGTTTGTTGCAGACAATGGCGTTTTTTTTTCCAATGTTTAGGAAGGGAGTAAATTACTTTCCAGAGCACAGTGACACTAAATCACAAAGGGAAAGAATCCAATTATATTATGTTCCCTCATGAAGACTGACTTTTCACAGTGAAAAAATAAAATCGGGCAGCATTCTTTTTAACACGATTCCAGCTTCTATTCTGTAAGATTCTGAGACTATAATGATTGAAAGAAGCCCAACATGTGTTGGTTTCATCCAGGACCTTTCTGGATGAAGAGTGAGAGTGGGGAAGAAGGGTTGGTGGTGTGTTAGATGTGGAAAAGTTCCATCAGTTTGTCTATGGCAGGCATTTCACAATCGTTATTAACCACAAATTCTTACTGGGACGTTTCAACAGGACAAGGCATCCTGTTATTGTCTCCATCCAGATATAGTGTTGGGCCTTTCTACTGGCCACCTACAAATATCATACAGAGCACCTGGAATCCAGATTGCCAATACACTGAGTCACCTCCCATTGCCCATAAGCCTGTCTCTTTACCAGCACTGCATCAGGTCGTGATGACACTAAATCATTTGGAGAGTTTTCCAGTCTCCAAAATAGATTCGAACCTGAGCATAGAAAGATCAATCTACAGTATTTGATCCTACATGGTAGATTCCAATGAAGACACAACTTTCTAATGCCGTAAAAGCACCGGCCCAACCCCGTACAGGGAGACGTTGCCTGTCAGCACAAGTTATTTGTCGGTAGTAAAATGGCCTGCAAATTAGATTATAATAACTAATGATTGACTTTGGTGAATCTTCCCAGGACCGTCTCTGTATTTTCATATTAGGGCATGCAAGTGGGCCAGCACAGAAGGCAAAATAATTTTTCTATAATAAGTAATCAATGCTAGAAAAAAATTCAACCCTGTGGAATTCCTTGGAGCTTTTGCTTCCTTGATTGTTTTTACCTTAGCCTCTACAGGGTCTAACCTGTTGCCATCTATCTGGTAGTCTAACTAGGTTATTTTAGCTGCTTGGAAGATCACTTCTCCCTCATCAAACACACTCCCGTTTTTGAAATACGCCAGGCGTACCTGCTCTGAAGCCCCCGTAACCAGAATGTCAGCTATCTATATTGCTAGTTGGGTTGCCCTTGAAGAATGTTCTCCATGACTCATTGGAAAATGGCACACTGGTGAAATCGAAGGGCAAGGGAGTTTACTTCTATTGTCCCTTGTTCACATTTCTCACATATTTCTAGGAGGACTCATCCTAGCTGAAGAGAGACGTGGCCTGTGTCCAAGATGGTGAACATCTGACCACCTGTTGAGTTAGCATAGAAGTCTTTGATTCTGAGCAGGAGTACTTATCGAGTTTGGAAAACCGGCTGAGAGTTTATAATTCCGATGACAAACTGATTTGCCAGACTTAAGCAAAAAAAAAAAAAAACCACTACAGGCACCACCCATTATGCTGCCTACCAATCTATCGTGACAATTCATCTCGAGGCAGCATGACTTCACAAATGTCCTGCTAATTTTCATCATCCAGACAAGAAATACGTGACAGTTTCCTGAAAGGTTTCTCAGCCACATTGAAATGTTATCTCTGGAGTATAACAGAGGGATTTGAGTCACAGAGGTTTTTTCCCTTGGTCTACTACTTCATCAAAAGTTTAAACCAGGGACATGGGGCAAGGTCAAGCTTTTGAAATCATACTGAATGTCAGGGCCTCGCATGCTGTCAACAATATTACATTTGTTTTTCAATTCCTTCAACATTGCTAACATGAAAAGAGTAAAATATGCACTCTGTACAGCATTATCATAAGTTTCCCAAAAAGAAACACAGCTGCTTTTCATTACTGAAGAAGCAAATTGATGAACAGCGGTCGTCTGCAGAGACTTCTCATCGCCAATGCAGTAAGCCTCCAAATCCATCTTCCCATCATCAGAAAACTGATTATTGAAAATCAAAAGGAAGAGCCACAATCACAAATTAAAGCAAGCAACTCTGTATCCCAGAACCAGCAATCTGGCTAAAGCTTCTGCTCAAGCAGGAAGTTTGTATTTCAAAAAGCCAGCGGGGGAATTTAACGACCATCTCCCATATCCTTTACAACGGACATAACACTCGACTACACAACTTATTGAATCAGGGCTTGGCCTCTGGTTTGATTATAATGGTGGAGTGATGGGTGTGTGATGCTATTATTGAATAGAATGAGGTGATAAGCAATTTCCACCGAGTAAATCTATCACATTTCACTGGGGGATAGCATCACATAATACTGGGCCCGGCTGCCGCACCACCCCCCTCCGGGTGGGGCGTGGCGAGGACGGGCCCGGCTGCCGCCCACCCCGGGTGGGGTGAGGGCAACTGAGCTGCTGCCCACTGGGCGGGGTGAAGGCAGCTGAGCTGCTGCCCCCGGCCGGGGCGAGGGCAGGCCGAGCTGTGGAGTATCCAAAAGGATCTCCAGATCTCCAAAACTTTTTTTTCCAAAAATATTTTATTCATAAAAAATTTCAAATAAACCATTGCAAAATTCCATGTCTTGAATTGCAAAAACAGAGCAGAATTCAAACCTTCATACATTTCTATACAAAGCGCAGTCATTTCGTTTCAAAATTTACAAACTCTATATATATGCCCCAAAAACTGCTGTGTGCCACCACTGCTCAGACCGGCGAACAGCAACCACCTTTTTCCAAAAAATATACTTTATTTTAAAAAACTCAAATAAACCTTTCAAAATTACATGTCTTTGAATTGCAAAACAGTGCAGAACTAAAAAAAAGTTTTTAAATAGTTCCACACAAATTACAGTCATAACATTTCAAATTCCTGAGAGGTTTCCCTCTCCTCATACCTGGGTCTGGTGTTGACTTAAAGACAGGAATATTATTAGTCAATAACTCCATTATCAGTGCAGCTTGTGATTCCTTGTCTGTTCAGAACCTGTTTTTTGACTATCATATATATCCTCAAAGTTCTGCACTGATTGAAATAATGCATTCTGTGCTTCTCCCACTTACCCGATGTTCTTGTCCAGTGAAAATCCTCTCGTATGTTAATGATAAGCTGACTCCATCCACTCCTCCTTCCATTGCCTGCTCTAGTCTGTCCCGGTAGAATTTTGTCAGTTTAAACAGTTGATAATCATCACAGTTTGTCAGGAACTCAGGGATTGTGGAGTTTGGATCTGTGAACACAAATGGAGAAAAATAAACATGTCAATGAGTTTCTATCCATGTTGTTCCACTTCACTTTACAAGAAGCAACTGAAGCCCCCTGTGAACTCTATTATCAAACACCTTCTGAGAACACAAACATTCAGTGACAGCATATCTGATCTTACCCTGTAACGAACTCAGCCCCAAATGCATGAAGATCCATTGTTAAAAGAGGCCATCAATTCCAAATATAAAAATCAACATGTTTTTAATTGTTCACTGATGTGGGGACTGCTGATAAGGCCTGAGTTTGTTTTCTTTCCTAAATTGTCATTGGAGGGAAACTTGCAGATAGTGGTTTTCCCAAATATCTGCTGCCCTTGTCCCTGGATTGGGAAATGTTGAAGAGTGAGATGTTGCAGTTCCTCTGTAAATGATGCATATTACTATCACTGTGCATTGGTGACTAAGGGAGTGAGGTGCTGTTCAATTGGGCTATCTTCTCCTGGGTAGTATCGAGCTTCCAGCGTCCATGGAGCCAGTCATCCATGGCTGATAGGATTAAGGAGAATCCTAAAGCTTTCTTTAGATATGTTAAGAATAGAAGATTGGTTAGGGCAAGATTAGGGCCAGTCATAGACAGCAGTAGGAAGTTGTGCGTGGAGCCTGAAGAGATTGGAGAGGCACTGAATAAATATTTCTCTTCGGTATTCATGCAGGGTGCTGGAAATGTAGTTATGGAGAACACTGAGGTACAGGGTTGCAAATTGGGAAGTATTGTAGTAGATAGGGAGGATGTGCTAGAAATTCTCGAGGGTTTGAAGTTGGATAAGTCCCCTGGGCCGGACGGGATTTACCCTAGGATTCTCTGGGAGGCAAGTGAGGAGATTGCAGAGCCTCTGGCTCTGATCTTCAGGTCCTCGTTGGTTACGGGTGTGGTTCCGGAGGACTGGAGGATAGCGAATGTGGTCCCATTGTTCAAGAAGGGGAAGAGAGACCTTCCAGGGAATTATAGGCCAGTGAGTCTTACTTCTGTTGTGGGCAAAGTATTGGAGAGAATTATTAGGGATAGGATTTATAGTTATTTAGAGAGAAATGAATTGATTGGGGATAGTCAGCATGGTTTCGTGAAGGGTAGGTCGTGCCTTACTAACCTCATTGAGTTTTTTGAGAAAGTGACCAGAGAGGTGGATGGGGGTAAGGCGGTTGATGTGGTATATATGGACTTTAGTAAGGCGTTTGATAAGGTGGCCCATGGAAGACTTCTGCAGAAAATGCAGATGTATGGAATAGAGGGTGATTTAGCTAATTGGATTAGGAATTGGCTGGCAGATAGAAGACAGAGGGTGGTGGTTGATGGGAGATATTCATCGTGGAGTTCGGTGACAAGTGGTGTGCCTCAGGGGTCTGTTTTGGGGCCCCTGCTGTTTGTAATTTTTATAAATGATCTGGATGAGGGTATTGAGGGATGGATTAGTAAATTTGCAGATGACACTAAAGTCGGTGGAGTGGTAGATAGTGAAGAGGGGTGTTTTAGTTTACAGAGTGACTTGGACAAGTTGCAGAGCTGGGCCGAGAGGTGGCAAATGGAGTTTAATGTGGAAAAGTGTGAGGTAATGCACTTTGGCAGGAACAATAAATGTGTAGAGTATAGGGCTAATGGTAGGGTTCTTAATAGTGTGGAGGAACAGAAGGATCTTGGTGTATGTGTCAATAGATCCCTGAAAGTAGGCAGTCAAGTGGATAAAGTTGTTAAGAAGGCATATGGAGTCTTAGCTTTTATTGGTAGGGGGATTGAATTTAGGAGCCGCAGCATCATGTTGCAACTGTACAAAACTCTAGTGCGGCCGCACTTGGAGTATTGTGTGCAGTTCTGGTCCCCACATTATAAGAAAGATGTGGAGGCATTGGAGAGGGTACAGAGGAGGTTTACCAGGATGTTGCCTGGTATGGAGGGCAGGTCTTATGAAGAGAGGCTGAGGGATTTGAGGTTGTTTTCGTTAGAAAGGAAGCGGCTAAGAGGGGACCTTATTGAAACATATAAGATGATTAGAGGTTTAGATAGGGTGGACAGTGATAGCCTTTTTCCTAGGATGGAGAAAGCTAGCACGAGGGGACACAGCTTTAAATTAAGGGGTATGAGTTATAGGACGGATATCAGAGGTAGGTTCTTTACTCAAAGAGTGGTTAGGGAGTGGAATGCCCTGCCTGCAGCTGTTGTAGATGCGCCAAGTTTGGTGGCGTTTAAGAGGTTAATTGATAAGTATATGGAAGAGAAGGGAATGGTTTAGTTTGGAGGGGCATTGCTTTTTATTTTGGTCGGCACAACATCGAAGGCCGAAGGGCCTGTTCTGTGCTGTAATGTTCTATGTTCATCAAGCACGTTGCAATTTTTCCAGTTGTGCTTTGCGGATTGTGGCCTTTGGGGAGGTAGGTGGTGAACTATTGTTGTTGCTGCTATGTGTATACGGCTGATTGAGGTCTGTTTCTGGTCAAAGTCACTGTGACCAACTATGAGGTAAGGAAATGACATACATTTGGCATCAGAAATGGGTTGGGGAGGGGCCGCCAATCCTGTCAGTCCTGGGGTAGGAGTGGAGAGGTGAGGGAGTGTGGGCCGGGTCACTTCCAGATGGGTCAGAGACAGAAAGGCTGGGCCTGGGCTAATATACATACAGTGCATCTGCAAAATTAGAAACACAAAATTGCAGGACAACAAGCAATCCAATAGGAGACAACCCAGAGTCTTTGAGATCATCATTCCTTGCCTTTTGATCAGCTGGTATAGCAGAGGCAGGAGATCCTTGCTGATGGCAGCTCAAATCTTGCCATTCAGTTCTATGGCCCTTAATTGTTCAGAATATTCCTTGTCATGTGAAGTTAGAAAGTTAAACTGTCAGCCTGAATGGGGGACTGTGGGCCCCACATCACTTCTAGGATGAGGTGGCTTAGTTAAAAATTCAAACTCCTACCTTTCAGGAATGAAATCAAATGAAATCAGGAGAAACCAGAAGAAAGCTTTACACACAATAACACTCATGCGTAAATGATGCAAGACGTGACGGGGGCAGGAAAGGGGCGGGGGTGTTAGTTGCCTTTGACATTAAGGGAATATTTCGCATTCAGATATCCTGATAGAATTCAAACCAATGAGAATCAGAGAAATCTCTCCACTGGCTGGAGTTACATGAACAAATAGGAAGGTTGTTGTGAAGGTTGGAGGTGAATCATCTTTACTCCAGGGCATTGCAAGAATTCTGCAGTGAGGGGCTAGGCCCAATCATCTTCATTAGCTTCATCAACGATCTCTCTTTCATCATAAGGTCAGAAGTGGGGATATGGGCTGATAATTGCACGATGTTCAGTTCCATTCATGACTGTTTAAATACTGAAGCAGTCCGTGTCTCCATACAACACAAACCAGACTGTATCCAGATACAGGCAGATAAGTGGCAGGTAACATTAACTCAGTAAGGTTTTACAACACCAATTTTAAATCCAACCAATTTATTTGATAGTAAATTCGCGAGCTTTCGATGCTATGCACCTTCATCAGGCAAACGCAGTGTTCTGATCTGCAGAGGCACTCATATCCACACAGACAGTTACAGATTGCTGATTAGAATGCGAATCCTTACATCTAACCTGCTATTCAAGTGTTAAAGTGGCTAACAATGTGTGTGAAGGAAATCCTGAGCATTGGTTAGAGAATTGTGTATTTTCTCCAGACAGCACAGTAAGTGAGGTTTTTTGCTAACTCAGGCAAGTTACGGGGGTTACAGATAGTGTGACATGAAGCCAAGATCTCTGTTAAGACCGTCCTCATGTGTGCGGAACTTGGCTATCAGTTTCTGTAACATTAACACCAGACAACTGCCACACAATGAGCATTACCAACAGCAGAGAATCTAATCATCTCCCAATAACATTTAACAAAATTACCATCACTGAATCTTCCACTGACCATGTCCCCTGGGTTACCATTGAGACAAAACTGAACTTGACAAGAATATATATTTTGTGTCTATAAGGGTAAATAAGAGGCTGGGAATTCTGCAGCAGACATTTCTCATTTCCTGATTCCCCAAAGCCTGTTCACTATTTAAAATGCACAAGTCAGTAAAGTGATGGAATATACATCTTTTGCCCAAAAGAAACCAGCTCTGTTGACATGCAATAAGCTTAACACTATTAACGACAAAACAACATGCTTAATAGGCAACCACTATAGCACCATCTAAGCCCATGATCTCTATCCCCTAGCAGGGTGGCATTTGCAAAAGGACCCGACCACATGAAAGTTCTCCTCCTCTCCATTCTGACTTGGAATTATATTCCATTTCTTTCACTATCATTGGATCAAAATCCCAGGACTCCCTTCCTTATATACTCTGGGTATATCTGCTCCACACGGATTGCAGAGGTTCAAGTCAGCAGCAGCTCATCACCACCTTTCATGGGAAGATAAGATGGGTAATAAATGCTGGCCTTACCAACAAGGCTCAAACCTCTATAATGAATCTGAGAAAAATACCTCATCTACTTTGTTTAAAATGCTGGAATGAACCTTATCCCTGATTCAACATCAGATTCCTGGAAACGTCTGGCATGTTGTTCTCCAATTTACCATAAGTTCTGATGAAGATCTGATATATCCCCATTTCCTATCTTCACTGACAATATCATTGTTAGTTTTTACAGGGTCTACATTATTACTGACCACAATCTGTTCTCAAATGTAACCAAAAAAATTGTGTTGATTTAATATCACTTGCAAATTTCATTCCATGCTCTCAAAATATGTCTTTTTCATTTGTTGCCTTTCTTTCCATGTAACAGCATCTACACTAATTTTGTATTGTGTAAAAAGGGTGTGAGGAACACATAACTATGCCAGGGTATGACCAAGGGCAGCAAATTATCTTCAAGTGGGACTTCAGTGCATGGGAGAAGGGTGAGATATACATAGGAATAATTCTGAGTTAATTAAACGAACAATCAATTTAAGTTAACTAAATAACACAAGTACCAACAGCAGCATTGATGCTATCTTATACTGCGGAAATGTGGGAGGTTTTGGACAACAAGGCAATTCCTGATAAATACATCTGCAGAAAGTGTAAGCAGTTGGAGGAAATCCATATCAGGATTACTAATCTGGAAGCTGAAGTGAAGACACTGTGCAACATCAGGCAGAGAGAAAAATAGCCGGACACTTTGTTTCAAAAGTATATAGTGAGGAGGAATGACACTACTCACTGCAGTAAAGGGCAAGAGTACAAAAAATGTTGCTTGCCAAATGTTAGGTTGAGGCAGATCTAAGACTTAAATAAACAGGTAGCAGCTAAAAATGGCACAACTTGATAGTAAGGGTTTTTACAAGTATTCAAACAAGAGAGTCGGTACAGTTAGTGCTGGTCCTGTGGAGAGTGGCAATGAGGAGAGACCAGCAGATAATAATGAACTAGCGGATGAAGTGAACACAATTTGTTGCTGTCTACATTTTAGAGGATGTAGAAGCATTCAGTAATAGCTGTAGGACAGCCATTAGGAGAGGAACTTAATGAAGAAGGATTGATACTGAACAAACTGCTAGAGCTGAGGCTGACAGATCTCCAGATTGAGATGGCATTCATCCTTGGAACACAAAGAGTGGTTAATGAGGGACTGGATACATTGGTGTTAATTTTCTAAAATTCCCTAGTTTGTTCCATCAAGCTGAAAACCTAATAAATTTAACCCGTGTATTCAATGAGGGATGGAAGTTTAAAAAAAGATACTCTAGACCAGTTACTTTGACTTCTGTTACAGGTAAAGCACTCAAATCCATCATTAAGAATGTGATACCTGGACACTCAAAGAAACCAGTAAGAATTTAGCAACACCTATTTTCAATCCAACCGATTTATTTGATAGTAAAACTGTGAGCTTTCAACACACTCTCTGTGTCTTCATCAGGCAACACTCAAAGAAACTCAAGGAAATCAGGAAGAGTCAGTATGGAAAGGGAAATCGTGCTTAACTAATTTACTGGTGTTCTTTGGAGGTAGTCATACCCCCACCTCCTTGCCTTCACACAACTGCACAACCTCAAATAGACCATTATCCGCAGCAAACTACCCAGCCTTCAGGAGAACAATGACCAGAACACCACACAATCCTGCCACAGCAACCTCTGTAAGACATGACAGATCATTGACATGGATGCCATCATCTCACGTGAGAACACCATCCACCAAGTGCACTGTACGTACACGTGCAACTCAGTCAATGTTGTCTACCTGATAAGTTGCAAGAAAGGATATCCCTAGGCATGGTACATTGGTGAGACCACGCAGACAACGGATGAATGAACATTGCTCGACAATCATCAGGCAAGACTGTTTCCTTCCTGTTGGGGAACACCTCAGCAGTCATGGGCATTTGACCTCTGATCTTCGGATAAGCATTCTCCAAGGTGGCCTTCACAACACACGACAGTGCAGAGTCACTGAGCAGAGACTGGTAACCAAAGATGAAACCAAGTTCCACACACGAGGATGGCCTCAACTGAGATCTTGGGTTCATGTTACACTATTTGTAACCCCCACAACTTGCCTGGGCTTGCAAAATCTCACTAACTGACCTGGCTGGAGACAATACACTTCTCTTTAACCCTCTCTCCACTCACATTGTCTGTACCTTTGAGATTTGATTGCCTGTGGGGACTCGCATTCCAGCCATTATTTTGTAAACTGAGTTTATATCTTTATATGCCCTGTTTGTGAACTGAAATCCCACTCGCCTGATGAAGGAGTGGTGCTCCAAACGTTAGTGGCTTTTGCTATCAAATAAATCTGTTGGACTTTAACTGATGTTGTGAGACTTCTTACTGTTCTTTAAAGGATTAGTGGCACTGTGGATAAAGAGGAATCTGTAGACATGCTGCAATTGGATTCCAGAGGCCATTTGATGGGGTGTCACATTAAAGTTTTATGGAAAATGAAAGATCACAGTGCAGGGATTAACATAATAGTATTGATAGAAAATTGGCTGGCTGGTAGAAAAGAGTATTTATGAGTGAGTGCTTTATCTGATTGGCAGGCTGGTGGAATGCTGCAAGCCTCTATGCTGCGGCATCAATTTGTTACAACTTTTATGAATAAAATAGTCAACAGAAGCAAAGGCATCAAGGTTAAATGTACAGGTGATACAAATATCAGTAAAAAAGGTTCTTGTGAAGAGGATATAAGGAGGTTTTGCATGGGTGAGTAAGTAAAACTGATTATGGAGTATTCTATGGGAAAATGTGAATGTTTGCTTTGGCAGGGAGAATAAAATAAGCAGAATTACAAAACAGGAGAATGGCTGCAGAATTCTGATGCATTTGGATTTGGGAGTTCTAGTTCATGAGTCAGAAAGAGAATTTGCAGGTACAGCAAGTAAATAAAAGGCTACTGAGAATATCATCTTTTATTTTGAGGGGACTTGAAAATAAAAGGATGTTTCAGTTTTATAGGGAATTGGGAAGATCACATCTCAAATGGCTGATGAACAGCAGATGAAGTTTAATTTAGATAAATATGAGATGATGCATTTTGGTGGATTGAACCAGGGCAGTACTTACTCAGTTAATGATAAGGCATGGGGGAGAGTTACAGAACAAAGGGATCTCGGGTTACAGGTTCATAGCTCCTCGGAAATAGAGTCACAGGTGGACAGAGTGGTGAAGAAGGCATTGAGTACGTTTGGTTTCATTGGTCAGAACATTGAATACTGGAGTTGGAAACGTCTTTTTCAAGTTGAACAAGATATTGGTGAGGCCAAACTTGGAATATTATCTGCAGTTTTGGTCACCCTATTATAGGAAGGATATTATTAAACAAGAGATAGTGCAGAAAAGATTTACTAGGATGTCACTGGGACTTGATGGTTTGAGTTATGGGAAGCTGCATAGACTGGGATTTTTTTTCCCCCGGAGTGTAGGTTTATGGGACATCTTATACAGAGTGTAAATTAATGAGAGACATAAGGTAAGGTAGACAGTCAACAATATTTCCCAATGTGGGGGGGTGGAGGATTTAAAGCCAGAGGGAATGTAATAAGGTGAGAGCGGAGATACACAAAACAGACCACAGAGGAGAACAGTGACTGGAGCTATTTCCACGTTGTAAACCTCTGACTATATGAATATTGTGCCCAGTTAACGAGCTCATTATTTAACAAAGGTGCATTAGATGCTATTGAGAGGAAGTTAAGAGGAAGGAGTGGGTTATCTTATGAAGAAATGCGAGACAGACTGCACTTGTTTCCTTCAGAGTCTAGAAAAGTGAGCAGTGACTTGATTGAAGCCTTTAAAATCCTATATTGACACTGAGGACATGGAAAGGATGTTTCACCTCATGAGTAAGTCCAAAACTCATCATTATTTAAAAACAAAGTTGTCTTTTTAGGTTAGAGATGATGAGTTTCTTTTTTCTTTCAGAGGGCTGTTGATTTCGAAACACAAACAGATCAGTTATGATGCCACTGAACGGCAGAAGTACTGAAGGTGCCGAATGGCCTACTTCTGCTCCTATTTCAGATGTTCATATGAATTGTTAGTTGTCACTTTTCCACTTATCTTTCCATTGTCCTTGATGGGTCCATGGTACAGACTTAGGGCCCTCTCTTCTGAAGCCAAGAGTGAAAAACCCCACTCCTGTTCCAGCCTTGCAGTTTCACATTGACCAACCTCTTATTTCCCTCCTGACCTGACCCAGAACAGAATAATCCCGATATCACTAACTCATGCTTTGTTTTTTTCACTCCAGTGCTTCAGTTTTAACAGCTCCTCATGAACATCTTTCCATCTGTGTCACTACTTCAAAACATGGATCTTTTCTGGTCTTTCCTCCTTCTCAAAAACAATCCCACAAGTTCCAGGATATTCTTTTCTCTGGTATGAGGGAAGTAACTTACTATTTGGGATGTGCTAGGGCTGTAGAAGAATCTGTCCATTCCCCGACAACAGAATCTTCAACCACTATCACTCCTATTTCTATGGCACACGTGTCACACCTTTACTTAGGAACACTCTGAGTCACCCTCTGTTAACCTTACAATGCCCAGTTGTTGATTGAAAGTTTGAGAACGTCGGGACTCCTTCCACCTGTAACTGTGATCTCACTCTGGATTAGGCTTGTTCACCTTTACAACTTGAGGATCAGATATGCATTTTTAATCAGTCAAGAGGCTGAATCCGGGAGAGAAAACGGGTAAAAGGTCACAATTTTTTAACTCAACTGGAAAAGTGGGATGTAGACCTCCAGCAGCATTGGTGGATTTTCATGTCTGATTTTTTTTGAAAGTGAGCCAAGCAAAACAGGAGATGGCTTCCAGTTCCCCCACCCAGAGATACATTTGCTTCTTTTTCACACCAGCCTTCAGCACGCTGTTCACTGCACCCCCAATCATGGATTGTTTCTCCCACTCACACTCAAGTCAGTGAATCAGCAGCAACGGGAGAAAGTAACAATCTCTGATTAGAGGAGCAGCTCCAAGCACAATCTTGAATTGGAACTCAGCTGTTTGACAACAATTTGAAAACTGCTTCTGCAGCTGAATAGAGGATCTTCACAAATCACACCCGGCTTCCGGGCTGAATTTTGGGTAAACCTGCTTTGGATGGTGCCTCATTCCCACTTTCCACTTAGTCCCTGTCCTGCTCCCTCTTCCTGTGTGAGCAGCAGACAAGACAGAAATTATAGTTGTATTTTTTTGTGTTCCTACCTGTGTCCAATCTCATTCTTTCTGGAGATATTGAACATTCTCCCCTGTTTGAACCTTCAGCCATGATACTGACAGACATTCTCTGATTCTGAGATTCTGTAACAAGGATAATATCAATGTTAGGGTCAGACGTAAATACTAAAATCAGAAGCAGAGCATTAAGATTTTCACTGTGATTTAAGATATATTTCAGGTTATTACAATTGCATGTTATCATGATATTAGTGGTAGCTGTTTCACAAAATATCAGTCACACTCATCAGGTCCATCGGTAACCTGGCAGCAGGTTCAACATGCAAACTGTGGTATCCAGCTCCACGTTCCCACTGCTCTGAAACTCTGCTTGCGAAATCCAAACCAATTCACACATGTCTCAGTTCATTCACCTGTGTTGACCAACTCTCACTGTCTCAGCCTGACAACATCTCAATTTTAAAATGCTCAGACTAGCTTTTCAATCTCTCCATAGTCCCTCTTTTCCTATTCATGTAGCAAACAGCAACCCCAGAAGCCAGTGACATCTCTACCTTGCCCGATCTGAAAGTTGTTTATCTTCAGGATAACTTATCCACAATTCAGGCCAAGTCCTGTGCTCTGGAATTCCCTCTCTAATCCTCTCAGCTGCTTTACTTTTCCCTTTTCTCAGATTCGCCTTAAAAACATTAACAATCTGACTAAAATTAGTCACCTGCCCAGTTACTCCTTCAAGTGTTTTATGTCTTTGTTTTTCCACAGAATGTTTCCCTTGTTGTGTGTCTTGGGATGTTTTGCTACATTAAAGACGCTATACAAATACATGTGGCCCATATTCTTCACTTGTGTATATGTGTGAGTGTCTGTGTCCTTATACCTGTACCCTCTAATCAAACTCGGGTGATGTCCTCTCCTTTCTCCAATACGGAAATGGAAAAGTGATTCAGACATTTAATTTCTTCAAATTAGAATCCAAAGTAATTCAACAGAAATAATTTACAACCAAGGTTTAAAACCAGCAATGTAAAATGCAGTTACCTGTTTCATTCTTAATCTCATACAACAACTCAGATTTCTCGTGTGTCTGATTTTGTGAAAAAAATCCCAAAACACAAATTCATTCTCCCTTTTGGGTGTCTTCAATTTAATACTAAATTTACAATATCATTCTAGCGAGATTCTGTAATACACTTCTGGTCATCTGAACAGATCCGGATTTATTCCTCATCTGCCCCAATGACCCAGCCTCGCCCACACTATCAGTTATTGGGTAAAGCCACAGTGATTTCTAAGACGGCCCCAGAAATTTCTCAGTGCATGGAAATGGCTGCAGTACAGAAGATATCCAGAAGCGCAATGTTGGTGGGCAGCAAGGTGCACTGCATCAAGGAAAAAAGAGGCAGAAAGAAGAAAGATGAAAACAGTGGGATATGTCAGGTGTTGAGGGACACACCAAGTGAATCATTGCAAGTGTTTTGATGCTGTTTGTCACTGCTGCAAAAATGGGGACATTTAGCGAAGAACTATAAGGATGCTAAGAGGAAACTGAAGGCAGAACAAGGAAATTCAAATTTGAAAATGCATCAGTTAGCTACACATCACCTGGAAAGCTCAGAGCAGATACAGGAGCAAAGGATTCCATATAATTCCATTAGAGTTTGATTAGAAATGGATAAAGACAAGAGTGACCCTCAGTTCAATTGGATAAGGGCCAAATGCATACAAATTAGACAGGAACAGGGGAATGTAGATTGGGAACGGCCCTTTGAAGGCAAATCCATGTCTGGCATGTGGGAAGTTTCTAAAGACCAATTGATTGAAACGCAGGACATGTCTGACCCAGAAAAATACCAGAATCCGGGAACCATAGATGACAAGGAAAATTGTAAGCTTAGTTAAAAAAAAAAACAGATCTAGGCAACTTGAAAAACTGGCAAAGCCCCTGAGGAGCACAGAGAAGATAGGAAGGGACTGAAATAACACATTAGTAGAGCTAAAAGGAAGGAGGAGAATCCCAGGTCTCTTTAGAGCAGGAGGGTAGCCCAAGAAAGAATAGACCCACACATGAGCAATGGAGAGAAGTTATGCATGGAGACACAGAAAGACAGTGAGATCGTTAATAAATGCTTTGTACCCGTATTCATCAAGGAGATGGGTGTGATGGATGTCAAGGCCAAAGACAGATGTGTGAACACTCTAGGGAATGTCAATATATTGAAGAAGGAAGTCATAGGTATCCTAAATTCCATTTTAAGATAGACAAATCCCAGGAGCCAGATGGGATTAACCCCAGTTTACTGTGGGAGGAAAGAAATAGGGGAGTAAAAAGATATCTTCACATCCTCTCTAACCACAGATGAGAATCCAGAGGACTGGAGAATAACCATTGTTGATCCTTGTTTCAGAAAGAAAGCAAACATAATCCAGGAAATCATGGGTTGGTGAGCCTAACATCTGTGGTGAAGCTTTTGGTGAGGGTATGCGCACATTTGGAAGAAATTGACCAGCTTGTGTCAGACAGCGTGGTTTTTATAGGGGAAAGCATGTCTCACCAACTTGATTGAGGTTTCTGAAGAAGGAATAAAGATAATTGATGAGGGAAGGTCTGTGGATGCAGTGTATATGGACTGTGATAAGGCATTTGACAAGATCCCACATGACAAACTGAAATCACAGGCAATCGGGTGGGCTGGCTCGATGGAAACATCACTGGCTTGGTGATAGAAGACAGAGGGAAGGATGTTACGGCTGCGCTCGTCCCAAAACCATAAAATACAACCCGAGGTCAATGGACCTTTCTATGGTCCACCCGTTGGCTTCCCGATTCCCGTGGTGGGCAGAAGGGGAAAATTCACTCCAGCGAGTAGCAGGGAAAGGGTATTTTCAGAATGATGAGATGTAACTAGTAGCGTCCTGCAGAGACCAATGCTGGGATCTGTTTCGTTTGCAGGTGGCCTGATTATTAAGTTTGCAGGTTACATGAAGATTGGTGGAGAGAGTAATAGTGCTGAGTTTACAATAGGATATAGATAGATTGGAGTCTTGGGCACAGAAATGGCAAATGAAATTTAATCTGGATAAATGTGCGTTTTGGAGGATCAAGTTTGTGTGCAAATTGTACAGTAAACGGCAGAATCGTTTGGACATTAATACTCAGAGTGATCTGGGCGTGCAGGTCCACAGTTCCTTAAAAGTGTTACTGAGAAGACAGATAGCCAGGGCATTGAGTACAAGCATTCACATATCATGTTGCAGCTATATAAAACCTTGGTTTGATCGCATTTGGAGTACTGCGTTGCCACAGTATTAGAAGGATTTAGATGCTTTGCAGAATACAAATAAGGTTCACCAGGATGTCGCCTGGGGTCTCATGGGTGTTGGCTACAATGTTGCCTGAATTCAAACTAAAATCATCCAGATATATTCAGTGTTACAATGCTGTGTCTATTCAGATTAGAATCACCCAGATATCCCCAGTGTTATAATGCTGTGTCTATTCAGACTAGAATCACCCAGATAGACTCGGTGTTGATGCTGTTTCTATTCTGACACTGTTCTCTCTCACGTTGTCAGCAGGCTGGTGTGTGTGTGTGTGTGTGTTGCTGGCTGTGACATTCCATGCATAGATGTTCAGCGCTAGCTTTAATGACACATTGATGCTTTCCATGTCAATCATCTCTCTTATCCAATGAGGTTCAGTTCTAATTATGCTCATTGATGGCCACTGAATTAAATCCAGGAAATACTGGAGAGAAAAGCAGAGCAAAAGAAACAGAGAGCATGGTTCAGGGAAAGAGAGGAAGAATTAAAGCCATAGAGAAAATATTTCAGAGAGAGAGACTTCTTCCTTTCCCTGAAAACATCTTGTGACTGACTCTCTCCCTATCTCTTCAATCTTCCCCATTCACTTTTCCCGTTCTCCACTGCTCTGACCAATGCGTGGGACAAGATACTTTTCATTGATTAGACTCTGCTCCAACATCAACAGGAGTTAATTGAGAAACCTCACCTCATCGAGGAACCACACCAGGTATTTCCAAATTTGTAGGAACAGAACTAAGTGAACATTTCTGAGTGTTTGCACTTTCATTCAATGAGATTATTGTTCATCTATTAGTGAACACAATCTACTAGATAGACAACTCACCAAATATCCACTGCTCCGTTAGTTCAAAATTATTACAAATTTCAGAAACCGTTGTTTTTTGTATAACCAGTGCAACCTACAATTCATTCCTCCTCCACCACTCACTACATTTTGACCTCTGCCTTGTTCTACCCCCCATCCCATCCCTTCTCCTCCCTCCATGCATCATTTCTCCCGGGGCACAGCACCTGCTGACACAGGAAAGCCCTCTGCTCTTTGCTAAAATGAGGGGGGGACACTTCTGTAAGGTAACTTAGACTGTGGACTGTTGGCAGAGTCCAGAGACAGATGCCAGTGATATTCTGCATCTTGCAGTCAACACATTAACCAAATCAACAAATTTGAGATCAATTAAAATGCAGCATCATAAAAATGAACTGAATCTCAAAGGAAACTTAAATGACAAAGAAAAATATGATGAAAGGGATTAAAAACATACTCCAGTTTCAACAGGGGTGTTGGAAATGTTCAAAAACTGCATTTTCAATGGAAATACATTTTCTGTCTGGCGTTTCGTTTTATCCTGATTGTAAGAGAGATATTGGCCGTTTTCTCCCCAAGCTAAGGATGAATGTGCCGAATCAGTGCGTGTTTTAAAACTGTAGCAATAACCACAGGTATCCTCGGGTTATAATGCTGTTAAATGTCCCTTTCAGACAAGAATCACCAGATCTACTCAATATTGAAGCTACTCTATTTAACCTAGAATCACCCAGATATGCCCTGTTAAAATATTGCCTAGGCCTAGAATCAGCAGAAATGGTCAGTTACAATGCTGCCTGTATTCAAACTAGAATCATCCAGATATATTCAGTGTTACAATGCTGTGTCTATTCAGACTAGAATCACACAGATATACTCAATGTTATAATGCCACAAGAAAAATCTCTATGTTGCCAGCAGAGACCAAATGCTCCCTTTCAACTGGCAGTAGATGGATAAACAGTTGGGATGAATGGCCCACTCAAATTGGATCTATTAATGGCCAACTTGGCCAAGCCGTGGAGCAGGCACAAGAAGAGTTTCTCCTCCATTCCCATCCCCCTCCATAACAGGTGTCCAAAGAGCGATGCTTGGGGCTGAAGTTCCACCAAAAAATAAAGTTACAGATTTCTCAGGAAATTAAAAATGAAGTGCAACCTTTGACAACTTATATATATGTGGTCTATGGACGTAACAAGGTTGCAAGAATTACAGACATATTTTGGGTTCTATGAACCAACTCAACAAGTGACTCTACGGTGTTGCTGCATGTAAAAGCCTAGATCCTGATAAGGTGGAGGCCTGATGCATGAATGGCCATCCAATGGGGAAAATACACAGCAAACAGCAACAAGATGTGCCAGGGTGTGTCCATACTGTGGACAAAGGCAAGGTGAAAGTTGCACAACTGAAACCCAGACAGAACAAAAGGGTGGGGAGGGGATTTCCATGAGACACAACTCTCCTTAGACATAGAATTTGGGATTTGGGGCTGCTGTGGCAATGCGCTATGAATGTGCAGATACCCTCAAATTCAAATCAAGTTTAGTCAGTTTCCTTACATTTGCTGGATGTGTAGCTGTAAAAGCAATTTAATTTCATGTGCTGCAAACGTTCAGTAAGAAGTCTGACAACACCAGGTTTAAGTCCAACCGATTTATTTGATAGTAAACTCACAAGCTTTCGAGGTTACCCTCTTCATTAGGTGAATGAGATGTCAGGGCAGATATGTGCTATCTGAGACCAGAACACCTCATTCATCTGACGAAGAGAGTAACCTCGAAAGCTCGTGAGTTTACTATCAAATAAATCAGTTGGACTTAAACCTGGTGTTGTCGGACTTCTTACTGTGGATAAAGTACAACAGGGTAATCTGTCTTATTTCACTATCTCTGTACTCCCTCGCACGTAATTCTGGTTTTATTACACGTGAGGTGCTGTCTACTAATTTTCCACCTAGTTCCCTAAATTCTGATTGCATCACCCCATCCTGCTTTTACCTAACCTAGAAGGAGAGCAGAGAAACGGGGAATAAGAATACTCTGAACTTGTCAGGTATTCTTGAAAATGCTAAACCAATCAAACAATGAAAGAAGAATACTAGTCTGAATAGTCTTAGTTACTTTATAATGGGAGACCAGTGCAACAGAGGAAATAAAAGTATTGGTTTGGAACTGTTCTCAAAGAATTTAAAATGCAATACCAGTAAAATGGGAATAAGAATCCAGGTCTGAACTGGTCATGTGTACTTGAAAAACCAACATCAGTAAAACAGGGAAATGATAGTGATGGTTTGAACTAGTCTTGTATAAGTTATAATGCAACACCAGTAAAATGGGGAAATTAGAATACTGGATTGATTTTTTTTTCTGGGAAGTCACTGGTTCCAACGCTGATCACAAACTTTGCCGTTTATTCCCTCTGCAAATGTTTCTGAAAATGTGAAAGGTAGAGTTCCCTGAGTAACAAACTATCTGTATAAATTAAAGTAACAGGTAAAATGGAAGATTATCGTAATAAAAGGTTCGATATTTAGCAGAGATTAAATACTCAAAATCAAAGCATAGAACTGAAGCCAGAATAAGTGTTAAATAATGTATTAAATGTTTTAACAGAAAGCCATATCCTAAAATAGATTAAGGATGGACAAAGAGTAACAGGATAATCAGAAGGAGAACAACACAAATAAGGGACAAATTCTGCATACTTTAAACAGACTGGCACAATCTATAGAGAGAAATCTGAGAGAGTTGTGCTAGGAAGACAGAGATAGTTGAAGGAATTTATATTTGTATGGGGAAGAATTAGAAATAAGTTATAGTTTTGGGTAGGTGACAATGTTTCTGCGTTCGCAAGGAAGCTGTAATGAGTTTTCAGGCTGACCAAACCATGTTTGTTGGTGTGGAGGTTAAATATCATTTCCATCTGAGATGCCACTGCATGTTAAAGCTTCAGAACGCAGACTACCAATAATTAACCAGCAAATGGAGGCTGAATTGGAAGTTGCAAGCAACTTCCTTTGTTCCTCAATCCATAGAAATTGTTAGGTTCAGCTGAAAGCTAGGAGCGAGCAAGAATGTTCTTACTCTTGGGGGGAATGCAGCGATTGAGTTGATTAAGATTCTATTTTCTGGATTGTAGAAGGATGAGGGGGGTACCTCACATAAATGTATAAATTTCTGATTGGATTAGACAGGGTAGATGCACGAACAAAGAACAAAAAAAAAGCAAGTTACAGTACAGCAAGAGGCACTTTCACTCTCCAAGCCTGCACTGACCTGCTACCCAACTGAACCAAAATCCCCTATCCTTCTGGGAACCATAGCCCTCTAATCCTATCCTATTCATGTATTTGTCCAGACGCTCTTTAAAACTCACTATCGTATCTGCTTCACTACCTCCGGCGACTGAGTTCCAGACACCTATCACCCTCTGTGTAAAAACAAACTTGCCTCATACATCTCTTTTAAACATTATCCCTCGCAACTTAAATCCATGACCCCAAGTAATTGATTCTTCCATCTTGGGGTAAAAGCTTCTGACTATTCACTCTACCCCGGCCCCTCAGAATCTTATAGACATCTATCAGGTCACCTTCCAACCTCTGCAATTCCAGTGAGAACAAACCAAGATCCTCCAACCTCTCTTCATAGCTAATGCCCACCATATTAGGCAACATCTTGGTAAATTCACATCTTTCAGTTGTGTGGCGACCAGAATTGAACGCTTGATTCCAAGTGTGGCCTAACTAAGTTTCTGTAAAGCTGCAACATGATTTACCATTTTTAATCTCGATTCCCTGGCTGATGAAGGCAACCATGCCTTCTTGACTACCTTCTCCATCTTCATTGACACTTGCAGTGACCTGTGCACTTGTAAAGCCAGATTCATCTGCCTCTCAATACTCCTTAAGAGTTCTGCTATACACTGTATATTTCCTATCTGTATTATCTGTATTGACCTGCATTTACATTTGTCTGGATTAAACTGCACCTGCCATCTCTCTGCCCAAGGCTCCAACCAATCTATATCCTCCTGTATCCTCTGATGGTCCACATCACTATCTGCAAATCCACCGATCTTAGTGTCATCCGCAAATTTACTAATGAAACCAGTTACATTCTCCTCCAAATCATTTATACATATTACAAACAGCAAAGGGTCCCAGCACTGATCTCTGAGGAACGCCACTTGTCACAGCCCTCCATTTAGAAACGCACCCTTCCACTGCTACTCTTTGTCTTCTTTGACCGAGCCAGTTCTGTATCTACTTTGCCAGTTCACCTCTAGTCCCATGTGACTTCACCTCCTGCACCAGTCTGCCATGAGGGACCTTGTCAAAGGCCAAATTGAAGTCCATCTAGAAGACATTCACTGCCCACCTTCTATCATCTTTGTCACGCCCTCAAAAAACTCAATCAAGTTGGTAAGATATGACCTTCCCTTTGCAAAATCATGTTGCCTCATTAATAAATCCTCTTATATCCAAGTGGGAGTAAATCCTATCTCAAAGAATCCTATCCAATAATTTTCCTACCACTGGCCTAAGGCTCACCAACCTGTAATTAGCTGGATTACTCTTGCCATTCTTCCTAAATAAAGAAACAACATTGGTTATTCACCGATATTCTGGAACTCAAGTGGAGCCAGTGAGGATACAAAGATTTCTCACAAAGCCGCAGCATTTTCTCTTTGCCTCTCTCAGGGTATTTTGATTTGTCCCATCAAGCCATGGGGACTTGCCTACCTTTTTTTTTCTCAAGAACCCCTATACCACTTCCTTTATGACTCAAATTATCTACACACCATTTCCCAGATTCATCATCCACCAAGTCCTTCCTTTAGTGAACATTGATGCAAAGTACTCATTTAATACCTCACCCATTTCCTCTGGCTCCATGCATAGATTTCATCCCTGATCCTTGAGTGGCCCAACCCTTTCCCTGGCTCTTTATGTGTATAAAAGCCTGTGTGTGAGAGAGTGCGCGCTAGAGAGAGAGAGAGAGAGAGATATTCTAACACTAAATATATCTGGGTGATTCCAGTCTGAAAACAAATCATCCACACTGAGTAAATCTTTTTCCTCCTTCCCCAAACTATTTGCGCTCTCTTCCTTTAACTGTCTCTCTCTCTCATCCTTCCTGAACCATTCACGCACGCTGTCGCTTGTTCCGACTCCCCCCCTCTGGCCGTCTACCACAAACCCTCAGCCCTTGCACACGCTGTGACAGAATTGCCAGCGCATGTGCATGGAGTGGTCCTGCACCTTGTTTCCACTTTGATTCTGCACATGCTCATTGCTGGTCATGACGATATCTGTGCGAAGCCCCCTCCTCGCAGCCATGGAGCAAGATGTCAATCAGCTGTCCCTAGTGAACAGTGAGATCAGCCTCATTATTGTCACTGATTGACAGAAAGAAATCCAGTAAATTTGATGTATTATTGTTGCATGCATGAGCATACAGTGAAACGTATTTATTCTTGCACAAGATACGTACAAAGCATACCATTCATAGAGAAGGAAACAAGAGAGTTCAGAATGTAATATGACAGTCATAGCTATTTTTGAGAAAGGAGAAAAGAGAAAATCGTGCAGGGACAGACAGAGAGACAGACAGACAGACAGAAGACAGAAAGACCACAAATGGTTCAAGGACAGACAGAGAGAGAGAGAGAGAGTAAATGGTTCAGGCAGGGAGGATAGTGAGAGAGCTTTACGTACTTAATTAATTAATCCAAGATGGTGCCAGAGCATGGTGACCTCTTGTGATCTGTGCCCAGCATACTCTCTAATTTGAGATTTCACTCTCGTTCTATGCTTCAAAAACTCTTATTCCTTTCAACTCTATCAGACTTCTGAATCAACCTGTGTCATATTAAATTGATCTTTCTCTGCAACCTAACAATGACTATAACATGGCACCCTTCACTTTCCTTCTCTCGGAATGGTATACTTTGTCCATAAATCATATAATACTTCTCACTATATACTAATACACGTGACAATAATAAATTAAATGATTCAGGGAAGGGAGAGAGCAAATCGGGTGAACAGTGGCAAGTGATAGCTGTTTCACTGTGCCATGGATTCACGTTCGATTCCTGGCTTGGATGACTGTAGGTGAATCCCCACGTTCCCCCATCTATCTGGGGGGTTCCTCTGGGCACTCCAGTTTCTTCCAATAGTCCAAAAGACATTCTGGTTACACGCATTGACTGTGCTAAATTCGCTTTCAGTGTAACTGAAATGATGCCGGAGTATGGTGACTGAGGGATTTTCACAGTAACTTCATTGCAGTGTTAATGTAAGCCTAGTTTTGAGATGAATAAATAAACTTTAAACAGAAGTGGGTGATTCAGAAGTGTTCCAGAATTCAACATGATCACATTATGATTCCATGTGATATTATCATGTGATAAATCTCATCCAGAGGTGGAAACAGCTTCATATCTGAATAACATTTTGACGAATTGACAGGATCTGGAGAGCAAGGTCACCTCCTGCCTGAATACCTGGAGAGGATTGCTCTGAGTGAATTTTCATCATCAACCAGCTGATTGCCTCGATGTTGTGATACTGGCTGGTCATTTCAACCCCTCTCACCTTTATCACAAAGGTCCAGAGACTGTTCAGAGATTTTCTGGGACAGAAGACTGCTCTGGTTCACTGCTGTGATTGAGTGTCCCGCTTAGGGAGGGCGATCAGGCACTGGTGCGCTTTCACAATCAGGTGAAGACCTTCCATCTTCAGACCCTGTAGGGAACGCCCTTCTCGATGACGTGCCCTGACAATGTCTTTCTTCCGCCAGCTGCCTGGTCTGAACTATGACATGCAGCTCCTGTTCACAGTCCTGAACGACCTCCATGGCTCCTTGCAAGTGTTGCCCATCTTTTATAAGGAGCTTCTGAATGTCCTTATTGTACTTGCTACAGGACCAGAATGAACGGAACTTCCTCTTACCACCTTCCTCTCCAGAAAATATTCGGAAGTGTGAAGTGTTCCCTCTGGCTGGCGTCTCACAACACTGTGCTGGATCACCTCTTATTGTTCTTCAGACACAATCTCTGCTTAATTGCAACTGTGGATTTTCCCAATTAATCCAGCGATCCCCCAGAGATCTGATTATGCCGAGAGAGAGTCAAATAGCGCCAGTCTGAAATCAAAATGACAATTTAGCCACAATTTAGATGCTGAAGGGGAAGCAGTAGTGTTGGAAATGTTTCAATTACACTAATACTATTCGACATACTAACCAAGTTCACAAACTATCTGATCTCATAGGCTCCATCGCCCTTGTGTTACACACTGTCTGATCTCACTGAGCCCATCCTCCCTGGGTTACACACTGTCTGATTTCACTGACTCCATCCTCCCCAGGTTACACACTGTTTATTACTTTCCCCATTTTTCTGTTCACATTTTAGGTGAAAATTGGAAATTGGCTATCTGCTGTCCGAGCTGAGGATATACACACAGAAACAGCCTGTGTTTGAAAAGTCTATAGGAGGTATACTCAGTGTTAAAAAGCTGTGCTTATTCAGACTAGAATCACTGATTTACTCTGTAATAATGCTGACTGTATTCAGACCAGAATCTGTACGGTGGCACAGTGGCTAGCACTTCTGCCTTGCAGTGCCAGGGACCAGAGTTCGATTCCTGGCTTGTGGAGGAATCTCCCCATTTCCACATGGATTTACACTGCGCACTCAGGCTTCCTCCCACAATCTGAAGATGTGCAGGTGAGGTACATTGGCCATTCTAAATTGCCCCTTAATGTCAGAGGGACTGGCTAGAATAAATGCATGGGGTTACAGGGAAAGAGCCCAAGTGGGATAGTGGTCAGTGCAGACTCAATGGACCAAACGACCTCTTTCTGCATTGTAGGATTTTATGATTTTATAATCACCCAGTATTGTGATGCTCTCGGTATTCAGATCACGATCATCCAGATACACTCAGTGTTGATGCTGCGTTGGAAGCTTTTCCCCAGGGTGGACGAGTCAATTATTAGGGGCTATTGGTTTTAGGTGCGAGGGGTAGGATTTAAAATAAATGTAAGAGGCAAGACTTTTTTTTAAACATAGGTGGTAGGTGCTTGGAATTTGTTGCCTGGCAAGGTAGTTGAAGTGGATATGACAGTGACTTTCAAGAGGCATCTTGACAAATACACGAATAGGTTGGGGACAGAGGAACATAGAACAATACAGCACAAACAGGCCCTTCGGCCCACGAGTTGCGCCAATCACATCTACCAATCCACAGACCTATCTATAACCCCATCTTATTCGTTTCCATATACTCATCCAGAAGTCTTTTAAAAGACCCCAGCGAGTTTGCCTCAACAACCTCCGACGGCAGCCGATTCCACTCACTCACCACTCTCAGTCAATGTGTTCAGTCACATTTTCAAAGAACTCAACTAGGCTCGTAAGGCATGAACTGCCCTTGACAAAACCATGCTGACTATTTCTAATCAGTCCAAACTTCTCCAAATGTTCATAAATCTTATCCCTCAGAAGCCTCTCCATCAGCTTACTGAAGTCAGACTCACCGGTCGGTAATTTCCTGGACTATCCCTGTTCCCTTTCTTAAAGATAGGAACCACATCCGCAATCCTCCAGAACCTCTCCCGTTTCCATGGACGACACAAATATCATCGCCAGGGGCTCTGCAACCACTTCCCTCACCCCCCACAATAACCTGGAGTACATCCCATCCGGTCCCAGCGACTTGTCTATCTTGATAGAATTTAACAGGTCTAACACATCCTCTTTCCTAACATCCACATACTCAATCTTTTCCGTATGCCTCATAGGGCCTTTTATAGGCCCTATCCCTTCTCTTCTCATCCTTTTACCTTTCACATATTTGTAGAAGGCCTTAGGATTCTCCTTAATCTTACCTGCCAAGGCCTTCTCATGACTCCTTCTGGCTCTCCTAATTTCCTTTTTAAGCTCCCTTCTACACACCTTATACTCCTCTAGATCCCTAACATCTTCTCACTCTCTGAACCTTTTATATACTTTTTTTTTCCTAACTAAGTTCACCACAACCTTTGTGCACCACGGTTCCCGCGTCCTACCAGAACATCCTTGAATCCTCGGAACGTTGTCTTGCAATGCCCCAGACAAACATTCCTTGAATATTCGCCACATTCCTTTAGTACTCTTCCCCAAGAACGCCTCCTTCCAGTTTATACGTTCAATTATCTGCTTAATGTTTTCATATCTCCCCTTACTCCAGACATACACCTTCCTAGCCTGCCTGATCCTATCTCTTTCCATTGCTATCGTGAAAGAGATAGAATTATGATCTCCATTCCCAAGATGCTCGCCTACCGTGAGATCCGACACCTGCCCTGGCTCATTAGCTAGCACCAGGTCAAGTACGGCCTCTCCTCTCGTGGGCTTTTCCACGAACTGTGTCAGGAAACCTTCCTGAACACACCTAACAAACTCCTTGCCATCCAAACCCCTTACCCTTGTGATATTCCAGTCGATGTTTGGGAAATTGAAATCTCCCATCACGACAACCCTGTTATTTCTACGTCTGTCTAGGATCTGTTTCCCTATCTGCATCTTAAGTTCCCTGTCGCTATTGGGTGGCCTATAGAATACACCCAGTAAAGTTATCGACCCTTTGCTGTTCTTAACTTCCACCCACAGAGACTCCGGAGACATTCCCTCCACGTCTTTCACCTTCTCTACAGCCATGACATTGTCCCTCTTCAACAGTGCCACACCACCTCCTCTTTTGCCCCCAACCCTGTCCCTCCTGAAGCATCTAAATCCTGGCACCTGAAGTACCCAGTCCTGTCCCTGAGACAACCAAGTCTCTGTAATGGCCACCACATCACACTCCCCAGCAGCAATTCACGCCCTAAGCTCATCTACCTTATTTACAACACTGCTGGCATTAAAATAGACCCTCAGTCAGGATATTTCCCTTTTCCATCACCTGCCTAACCCTCCTCTCAGAGTGCCTACAGTCCTTCCCTATCTGAGAGCTAACCTCCTTATTCACCGTCTCATCAATATTCCCACCCCCAGCTTTTCTAGTTTAAAGATCCCCAGTAGCCCTAGCCAGTCTACCTGCCAAGATATTAGTCCCCCTAGGGTTCAAATGCCACCATTAATTCAGACAGACCACATGGTTGATAGGGCCAAAGGGCCTCTGCTATAATTTTCTTTGTTTTTTTTCCCGTATCTATTTTCTAACTGTTTCCTCTTGCGCTCAGGCAGCAGCTGATGTACGTGCAGAGAGCAAAGCTACACTCTGGTCATGCACACGCATAGTGCTGATCATAATGGTCTGTGCACATCCATTAACACCAAGACTGAAGCTTCGATACTTCCCCTTCTCTGACTGATGGATGTAGGTGTCAATCATCCTCCCTTAAATAGTGAGGAAGCTCAGTCTAATTATGGTCACTGAGCGACAAAATAAAATCCAGAAAATATTAGAGACAAAAACAGAAAAATAAGAAAAGGAGAAAGAAACAGGTAACAGTTCAGGCAGAGAGAAAGACAGAAAGAGATAGAGAACAATTCAAAGAGGAAAGTTTTAAAAAGAAATGGATAAAGCCTCATTTTTTTTACTGCCCTTGTTCCAAGACCCCTTAGTGTCCACTGCACCGAGAAGTTCCTCCTTTCCTTCCTTCCAAACACCTTGTGACTGACTCCCTCCCTATCTTTTCAATCTTCCCTATTCACTTTTCCTATTCTCCACTGCTCTGACCACCGTATTGAACACCATTACTTTTCATTGATCAGACTTTGTTCCAACATCAGCAGGAGTTAATTGAGGAACCTCACCATATCAAGGAACCACACCAGGTATTTACAGGAACAGGGTTAAGTGAACACTCCCGTAACCTGTTTTTTCATTCAGAGATCATTGTGTACCTGTTACTAAGCACAATTTACCAGAGTGACAATTCACCAAACATCCACTGCTCTGTTAGCTCAAAATTACAAATTCCAGAAACCATCAATTTGTACAAATGTTTTTCTAACCACTGCAACTGATAATCGGTTCCCCCTCCAACTCTCAATCCATCTCTACCTCCCTCTTCTTCTCTCTCCATTCCTCCCCCTCCTATGATTGCAGCAGTTGCTGACACAGAATCATTGAAATCCTATAGTTCAGAAAGAGGTCATTTTGCCCATCGAGTCTGCACCAATCACAATCCCATCCAGACCCTACCCCATATCCCTACATATTTACCAACTAATCTCTCTAACCTATATATCTCAAGACACTAAGGGACATTTTAGCATCGCCAATCAATCTAACCCTCATCTTTGGACTGTGGCAGGAAACCCATGCAAACACGAGAAGAACATGCAAACTCCACACAGATAGTGACCCAAGCTGGGAATCGAACCCAGGTCCCTGGAGCTGTGAAGCAGCAATGCTAACCACTGTGCTACTGTGCCACCCTCTGCGGAAAGTTCTCTGCTCTTTGCTAAAATGAGGGGCGACATTTCTGCAAGGAGACTTCAATTGTGGACTGTTGGCATCTGGCAGGGAAATCCAAAGATTTAGATGCCAGTAAAATTCAGCATCTTAACCAAATGAGCCAAATTAACAAACTGAGGGATGAATTAAAATGTGGCATGCTTAAAAATGAATAAAATTTTTAAAAGAAACTTAAACAAAGTAAAATATGATAAAATGGCTTAAAAGCACACTCCACTCACCAGCGCCCAGGTAAGGAAAGCCTCTACATTGTCAGTAGAGATTGCATGCTCCTTTCACCTGGCAGCGAACATAGGTGAGTAAACATTTGAGATGGAGACCCATTCAACCTCCTATTGCCTGGACCTATTCGCCAAGATGTAGAGATGCCGGCGTTGGACTGGGTAATCACAGTAAGAAGTCTGACAACACCAGGTTTAAGTCCAACCGACTTATTTGATAGTAAACTCACAAGCTTTCAAGGTTTCCTTCTTTGTCAGGTGAATGAAGTGTTCTGATCTCAAATAGCACAGACTGTTTACAGTTAAAGCACCTATGCTCAGTGCTCCTTCCACTCACAGTCAGCCACTTTAAGACTTGAATAGCAGGTTAGGTGTAAAGATTCGCATTCTAATCAGTAATCTTTAAACAATCTGTGCTGTTATACGTGCTGTTTGACACCAGAACACCTCATTCACCTGATGAAGAACACTGCTTCGAAAGCTTGTGAGTTTACTATCAAATAAATCGGTTGGACTTAAACCATCAGACTTCTTACCATCATGGCCCAACCCAGAACAGGCATAAGGAGCTTCTCCTCCAGTCCTCCACCCCATCCCCCTCCATAAAGGATGTTTAAAGATCAGCACTTGGGGCTGGAGTGCAAAAAATAAAGTTTTACCTTTCTCAGGAAATTAAAAACGAAGAGCAGCCTTTGACAACTTACATATATGGTCTATCGACTCCACAAGGTTGCAAAAATTACAAACATATTTTTGATCTATGAACCAACTCAACCTGTGACTGCATGGTGTTGCTGCAGGCAAAACCCTCCACATTAGGTCCTGATGAAAAGGAGGAGGGGGGGGGGGGGGGGACGACTCACTCATGAATGGCCATCAACAAAGCATATAGGATGTGTCCGGACTGCAGACACAGGCAAAGTGAAATTGAGAGTAGAAGCCCAGACAGGGGTAAGGATGGGGAGGGGATTTGCACGAGCAGCATAGGGGCACTGGCTATGCCAACTGCTGGGGGTGGGGGGGGAGAATTAGCATGGTAAACATGGGAATAGGATCTGGGTGAGTTCATGGTTGGTGCAGACTGGATGGGCCAAATGGCCTCCTCCTACACTGCAGGAATTGGATGATTCTCGACAGGGCAAAAGGTTGGGGAGGAGATTTCCGTGAGGCACAAACATCGTGGGTATTGGTTCTTCTCTCTCATTAGAGATAAAAGTTTGAAATTTGGGGCTGCTGTGACAATACACGTGTTCAAGCTCAGTCAATTTCCCTCCATTTGTTGAATAGGGGGCTGTAAAAGCAATTTAAGTTTCCTGTTCTGCTCATACAGGGCCCAGACTTCAATAATTGAGAGTGATCTGTGGTTGGGTTCACTCATGATGTAGAGATTCCGGCGTTGCACTGGGGTATAAGAACTCAGTAAGAATTTAGCAACACCAATTTTAAATCCAACCGATTTATTTGATAGTAAATTTGCAGCTTTCGACACTCTGTCTTCATCAGGCAAATGCAGTGTTCTGGTCTGCAATAGCACACATATCAACACAGACAGTCACTCTCAAGGATTGCAGAATGCAAATCCTTACATCTAACCTGCTATTCGAGTGTTAAAGTGGCTAACAACGTGTGTGAAGGGAATCCTGAGCATTGGTTAGAGAATTGTGTATTTTCTCCAGACAGCACAGTAAGTGAGGTTTTATAAACCTAGTCAAGTTACGGGGGTTACAGATGTGACATGAAGCCAAGATCCCTGTTAAGACCGTCCTTGTGAGCGGAACTTGGCTATCAGTCTCTGCTCAGCGACTCTGTGCTGTCGTGTGTCACGAAGGCCCCCTTGAAGAACATTTACCCGCAAGTCGGAGGCCAAATGCCCATGACTGCTGAAGTGTTCACCCACAGGAAGGGAACTGTTTTGCCTGGTGATTGTTGAGCGATGCTCATTCATCCGCTGTCGTGTCTTTATGGTCTCCCCAATGCTTCGGGACATCCTTTCTTGCAACATATTAGGTAGATAACGTTGGCCGAGTTGTAAGAGTATGTACTGTGTACCTGGTGAATAGTGTCCTCACGTTTGATGATGCCGTCCATTTCTTAGATCTGGCATGTCTTGCAGAGGTTGCTGTTGGCAGGGTTGTGTGGTATTGTGGTCACTGTTCTCCTGAAGGTTGGGTAGTTTGCTGCGAACAATGATCTGTTTGAGGTTGTGCGGTTGTCTGAAAGCAAGAAGTGGAAGGGTGGGGATGGCCCTAGAGAGATGTTCATCGTCAATGATATGTTGAAGACTCAAGAAGATGTCGTAGCTTCTCCGCTCCGGGGAAGTACTGGACAAAGGGTACTCTGTCCACCGTGTCCCGTGTTCGTCTTCTGAGGAGGTCAGTGCGGTTTATCGCTGTGGCACGCCGGAACTGTCGATCGATCGTTCGAGTGCCATATCCTGTTCTCACAAGGGCATCTTTCAGCGTCTGGGAGGTGTCTATCACGATCCTCCTCATCCGAGCAAATTCTGTGTATACGGAGGGCTTGTCCATAGGGAATAGCTTCTTTAACGTGTCCAGGGTGGAAGCTGGAGAAGTGGAGCATTGTGAGGTTGTCTGTCGGTTTGCAGTACAGTGAGGTGCTGAGGTGATCGTCCTTGATAGAATGCAACTGATTCTGGAGAATAGTCCATGGTGAGTCTGATGGTGGGATGGAACTTGTTGATATCATCATACAGTTGTTTCAATGATTGTTCACCATGAGTCCAAAGGAAAAAGATGTCATCAACGTACCTAGTACATAACTTTGGTTGAAGATCTCGTGTGGTGAAGGTCTTGTTCGAACCTGTGCACGAAGATGTTAGCATACCGAGGTGTGAATTTGGTCCCCATGGCTGTTCCGTGTGTCTGGATGAAAAGCTGATTGTTGAAGATGAAGACATTGTGGTCCAAGATGAAGCGGATGAGTTGTAAAATTGCATCTGGAAACTGGCAGTTGTTGGCATTGAGTACTGAGGCAGTTGCAGCAATACCATCATCGTGGGTGATGTTGGTGTACAGCGCCGAGACATCCACTGTGACAAGGACTGTCCCTGGTTCAACTGCTCCTTGTGTGCTGAGTTTCTGTAGGAAGTCCATAGTGTCAAGACAAAGCTGGGGGTTCTTTGTACAATGGGTTTTAGGATGCCCTCGATATAGCCGGAGAGGTTCTCACACAGGGTCCCATTGCCCGATACGATGGGACGGCCAGATATGTTTGCCTTGTGTATCTTTGGGAGGCAGTAGAGATCTCCAATGCGGGGAATACGTGGAATGAGAACCCGGAGGGTGTTCTGAAGGTCTGGAAAAAAGGTTTCGATCAGAGTGTTGAGTTGACGGGTGTGTTCTTTGGTCGGATCTGCTGATAAGTCTGTAGTGTTTCACATTGTTTAGTTGTCAGTACGCTTCTTCACAGTATTCCGTTCTGTTCAGTATGACAGTGGCGCCTCCTTTGCCTGCTGGTTTGATGACAATGTTGCGGTTGGTCTTGAGAACATGGATGGCCTTGCTTTGTGCTTGGGTGATGTTCGGGACTGTGTTGTAGGTGCGGTTGATGAATCTGGTGTTCACGCACCTCCTGATGGCTTGGGCATACATGTCCAGTCGGGGGCAGCGGCCTTCTGGAGGAGTCCAATTGGATTCATTCCTCTTCGGATGCTGCACTGCGGATCCCTCTGTCGGCTGTTCTGGTTCATTAGCTGTCTCATTGAGTCCACTATAGGCTTCTTGGGGTTTGTGGAAGAATTCACGCAGCCTCATTCGCCTGATGAATTCCTCTGTGTCAGCTGCAAGACTGATGGGGTCCATTTTGGTGGTGGGACGTACTCTTGCAACTTGGCCAACGTTGTCTACCTAATACGTTGCAAGAAAGTATGTCCTGAAGCATGGTACATTGGGGAGACCATGAGACATACGACAGCGGATGAATGAGCATCGCTCAATCACCAGGCAAAACAGTTCCCTTCCCTGTGGGCGAACATGGGCATTTGGCCTCCGACCTGCGGTAAATGTTCTTCCAGGGGGCCTTCGTGACACACGACAGCGCAGAGACGCTGAGCAGAGACTGATAGCCAAGTTCCACACACGAGGACAGTCTTAATAGGGATCCTGGTTTCATGTCACACTACCTGTAACACCCCCATAAGTTGCCTGGGTTAGCAAAAAACCTCACTTACTGCGCTGTCTGGAGAAAATACACAATTCTCTAACCAATGCTCAGGATTCCCTTCACACACATTGTTAGCCACTTGAATAGCAGGTTAGATGTAAGGATTCGCATTCTAATCAGCAATCTGTAACTGTCTGTGTGGATATGTGTGCTATTGCAGACCAGAACACTGCATTTGCCTGACGAAGACAGAGTGTCGAAAGCTTGCAAATTTACTATCAAATAAATCGGTTGGATTTAAAATTGATGTTGCTAAATTCTTACCGAGTTCACTCAGTGTAGATGGTGTTTAATTCAGCCCATCCAGCCATTTCCCCCGCCACTGTCCCTACACTGCTGATGTTTGGACACGCTGAAACAAAGCGCCGCCCAGGCCCGGGGACAACTTCCAGACTCCGCCCAGACACTGAGCCCAAGGACAACAACTGAACCCGGGGTCTCTCTGACTCTGTGAGGCCGCAGCACCGACCACCGTGCCGCCTCACAGTCTAACTGACCGTCCTCCTCACCCGGCTCTGTTAATATTATACAGAGACACGCTGTATTTAAACAGTAAATCACCATTTTAATCCTGAAGCTGAATGTTGAAGTTGAAACTTTTTCTCGGCCATTAATTCCTTACCGTGATTTACAAACCGGGAAATCCCCGCGCTGACAAACAGCACTGCGCCTGCGCGCACTCTCCCTGCGTATGGCGACGGCCGCTGGTTTCCCGCTCGCCGATTGGTCGGATCCAGGTCACGTGATGTAAGACCGCTCCGCCCCCGCCGCGCGCAGAAACCGTTTAACGGCCGCTCCCCGACATGTCACTGAGTGGGCGGGACTTCACTTGTCAGCATTTTTCCATTGGTTCGCCGAGCTGTCCATCAGATGAAGACCTCCAATAGGAGCCCGCTCCAGCAGAATGATTGACAGCTGGTCTGGGTGGTCAGATTGTGATGAGTCAGTGTCCTGTCTGGAGAGAACACTCATGGTGTAGATGGTGTGGTCAGACGTCTTACTGGAGATAGCTGCTGCTCAACCCTCTCTCCACTCACACTGTCTGCACCTTTAACACCTGGAAAGACCCACATTCCAACCATTATCCTGTAAATGGAGTCTGTGCCTATAATATACCCTGTTTGTGAACACATCTCCCACTCACCTGAAGAAGGAGCCACACTCGGAAAGCTGGTGCTGCCAAATAAACCTGTTGGACTGGAACCTGGTGTTTGTGAGACATCTTACTGTGTCCACCCCAGTCCAACACCGGCATCTCCACATCAGGATTGTGGTGAAGCAGCGACTCGCCGTGGATTCGCTGCCATTGGGGACAATCCCAGGCAGCAAGAGGCAGCTCCTTCCATCCCCAAGAGCAGCATTCGCACCGTCCCACTTTCTCTCCCATTTGGGCAGCACCACAAACAGCTTCTTGTTATTTCTTCCATTGCCTGCACTCACGGGTGCTCTTGGTGCTCCCATTCCAGCATCTTTCCTCTTAATGATGGGGGAAATGAGGCCCAGAATAACATCCAGCAACACCGATAACTCCCAGCTTCCACACACTTATCACCATAACTCCGGATGCTTTCTACTCATGTTCCCTCTCTGGACAAGTTCCACTCAATGCCTCATATCTGGATTATTCTGGGTGATTTTCTGTACTGGTTAGCAGTGACCAAAACTTTATCTTCTTGTGTGAAATGCATTATCTTCACATTCTAGCGGGAAATCATGTGACAATAAGGAGCAATTTAACATGGCCAATCCACCTAACTTATACATCTTGGGACACTAAGGGGCAATTTATCCACATCTTGGGATGCTAAAGTTAATTTAGCATCTTCAATCCACATCTTTCACACATCTTGGGACACTAAAGGAAATTTAGCATGGCCAGTCCACCACTCGTGCACATCTTGGGCACTAAGGAGCAATGTAGTATGGCCAATCACTTCTTGTACGCTTCTTGGGACACTAAGGGACAATTTAGTACATCCAATCCCACTAACCTACATTCTTGGGACACTAAGGGGCAATCCATCTCACCACCACATCTGAGAACACGAAGGGACAATTTAGCATGGTCAATCCACCTCTCATAAACATCTTGTGACAGTAAGGGGCAATTGAGCATGGCCTACGCAACTCTCATATATGTATTGGCAATTTATCATTGCCAATCCTCCTAACTTATACATTTGGGACACTAAGGGGTAATTTAGCATAGCACATCCACCGAACTTACATACCTTGGGTACTAAGAGGAATTTAGCATGGCCAATCCACCTAACTACACATCTTGGGACACTTTAGTGATTTTAACATGTCCAATTCTCCTCTCATCCACATCTTGGGATGCTAAAATTAATTTAGCATGGTCAATCCACATTTCGTACACATCTTAAGACACAAAGTGGCAAGTTACAATGGCCAATCCACCCAATTGACGCATCTTAGTACATTGTGAATTTGGCATGGCCAATTGATTGAATCTACAAATCTTGGGACAGTCAGGGGCAATTTTGCCTGGCCAATACATCTAACTTGCACATTTTGGGACTCTAAGCTACAATTTAGCTTTGCCAATCCACCTAAAGTACAATTCATGGGACAGAGGGCCAGTTTAGCATGGCCAATCCACTTCTCAATCACATCTTGGAAGATGGAGGTGCAATTTAACATTGCCAACTCAACTCTCGTACCTACCTTGGGATACTAAAGGACAATTTAACATGGCCAATCCACCACTCGTACTCATTTTAGGATACTAAGGGGAATTTAGCATGGCCAAAGCATCTAACCTACACATCTTGGGCACAAAGCGGCAGTTTACCCTGGCCGATACACCTCGTACACATTTTGGCACACTAAGATGAATTTAGCAAGGCCAATCCACCTAACCTACACATCTTGGACAGCAGGGCAATTTAGCCTCATCAATACACCTAACTTGCACACCTTTGGACTCTAAGGCGCAATTTAGCATCGCCAATCCACTTCTCAATCACATCTTGGAAGATAGAGGTTCAATTTAACATTGCCAACTCAACTCTCGTACCTACCTTGGGACACTAAAGGACAATTTAACATGGCCAATCCACCACTTGTACAAATTTTAGGATACTAAGGGGAATTTAGCACGGCCAAAGCATGCTAAGTACACTTTTTAGAAAAGAGGGACAATTTAGCACGACCGATCCACCTCTCATACACATCTTGGAACACTGAAGGACAATGAAGATTGGCCATTCCACCTCTTGTACACATTTTGGGACATGAGGGAGCAATTTAGCATGGCCAATCCACCAGTTGTAAACATCTTGGGGTACTAAGGGACAACTTAGCACTGCCAATTTACCAAACCTATTCATCTTGGAACATTAAGGGCCAATCTGCCTAACCTACAGATCTTGGAACAATAAGGGGCAATTTAACATGGCCAATCCACCAGTTGTACACATTTTGGGATACTAAGGGGAATTTAGCCTGGCCAAAGCACCTAACCTATACATCTTGGGACACTAAGGGGATTTTACCATGTCCAATTCTCCTCTCATCCACATCTTGGGACGCTTAAGTAAATTTAGCGTGGTTAATCCACTCTCGGGTCACGAAGCGGCAATTTACCAGTCCATCTAACCGACACATCTTGGGACACGAAGGGGCAATTTAGCCTTGCCTGCGCACCTCTCATATTGGCACACTAAGTGGCAATTTATCATTGCCAATCCATCTAACTTACATATTTAAGACACTAAGGGGCAATTTAACATGGCCAATCCACCTTACCTATACACCTTGGGATACTAAGGGACAATTTAGCAAGGCCAATCCACCTAACTTAATCATCTTGTGATAGTAAGGGACAATTTAGCTTGACAAATCCATCTACTTAACACATCTTCAGACACCAAGATGTGTAGGTTAGGTGGATTGGCCATGCTAAAGTGTATAGGTTAGAGGGATTGGCAACACTAAATTGCCCCTTAGTGTGTCAAGCTGTAGATGGGATGGCCATGATAAGTTGCCTCTTCATGTCCCAAGATGTGCACGAGAGGTGGATTGGCCAAATCCAATCTAAAATTAACTTTAGTGTCCCAAGATGTGGATGAGAGGAGAATTGAACATGTTAAAATCTCCTTTTAGCATGGCCAATTAACCAAACTATACATCTTTAGACACAAGGGCATTTAACATTGCCAATCCATCTAACTTATACATCTTGGGACACTAAGGAGATTTTAACATGTCCAATTCTCCTCTCATCCACATCTTGGGACACTAAAGTTAATTTTAGATTGGATTTGGCCAATCCACCTCTCGTGCACATCTTGGGACATGAAGAGGCAACTTATCATGGCCATCCCATCTACAGCTTGACACACTAAGGGGCAATTTAGTGTTGCCAATCCCTCTAACCTATACACTTTAGCATGGCCAATCCACCTAACCTACACATCTTGGGATCCTACAGTGCAATTTAGCATGGCCAATCCACCCAACCTATACACCTTGGGACAGTAAAGGGAAATTCAGCCTGGCCAATTAACTGAATCTACATATTTTTGGACACTAAGAGTATTTTAAATGACTAAGGGGATTTTAACATATCCATATCTCCCATTAATGTTAATGGGACACCATGGGACAGATTAGCATGGCCAATCTACCTAACTGACATACCTTGGAACATGTGTAGTTTTGAGCGATTGGTTGCACTAAATATCCCCTTAGTCTCCCAGGATGTAGACAAGAGGTGGATTGGCCATGCTAAATTGCCCTTATTGTTTGAAGATGTCTAGGTTAGGTGGATTTCTCCTTACTGTCCCAAGATGTGTAGGTTTGGGGGATTGGATGTGCTAGATCGGCTCTTAGTGTCCCAAGATATGTACGAAGGGTGGATTGGTCATGCTAAACTGCTGCTTTGTGTCTCAAGATACATGCAACATGCACATTGGCCATTAAATTAACTTTAGCGTCCTGAGATGGGGAGATTTGTGTCCCAAGGTGTGTAGATTAGGTGGATTGGACATGCTAAATGCCCCTTAATGTCTCAAGATGCAGGTTTGGTGAATTAACCATGCTAAATTCATCTTAATGTGCCAAGATGTGTACGGGAAATGCGTATATCAGGCTAAATAGCCCCTTGGTGTCCCAAGATGCCTAGGTTAGGTGGATTGGCTATACTAAATTTATCTTAGTGTGCCAAGGTGTTTACGAGAGATGCATAGGCCAGGCTAAATGAAGTGTATGATAGATGGATTGCCCAAGCCAAGTTGCTCTTTAGTTTCCCAAGGTGTGGACTGGCCTTGCTAAATTGCCCCTTAGTGTTTGAAGATGTGTAGGTTAGATGGATAGCCATGCTGAAGTCCACAAGTGTCCCAAGATGTATACGAAAGATGGAGCAGCCATGCTAAATTGTCCAGTGGTGTCCCAAGATGTGTACGAGAAGTGGATTCGCCAGGCTAAATTGCCACTTCATGTCCCAAGATGGGCAGAATTGGTGAATTGGCCATGCTAAATTTCCTTTAGTGTCCCAAGATGTGGATGAAGAGAATTGGACATGTTAAATCCCCTTCAAGTCCCAAGATGTGTAGGTTAGATGGATTGGCCATAATAAATTCCCCCTCAGTGTCCCTAATATGTAGACTTCATGGATTGGCAATGCTCAAAGGCCACTTAGTACCAAAAGATATGCACATTTGTTGGGTTGGCCATGCTAAATTGCCTCTTAGTGACCCAAGGTTTGTAGATTAGGTGGATTGGCCATCGTAAATTGCCCTGTAGTTTCCTAAAGTGTGTAGTTTTGGTGAATTGGCCACTCTAAATTGCCCCTTAGTGTTCCAATATATGTAGGTTAAGTGGATTGACCATGCTAAATTGTCCCTTACTGATCCAAAGATTAGGTAGATTGGATATGCTAAGTTGCTACTTAATGTCACAAGATTTGTAGGTTAGTGGATTAGCCAGGCTAAATTGTCCCTTACTGACCCAAAATGTGTGGATTAGGTCGATTGGCCATACCAAATTCCTCATAATGTGCAAAGATGTGTAGGTTGGGTGGGTTGGCCATGCTAAATTGCCCCGTAATATTCCAAAATGTGTATGAGAAGTGGTTGGCCATGCTAAAGTCAGAAGGCAGGGAATTATAGGCTGGTTAGTTTAATGTCTGTAATCAGAAAAATGCTTGAATCTGTCGTCAAAGCAGAAATAACGAGGCATCTGGATACGAACTGTTTGATCGGGCAGATGCAGCATGAATTTGTTAAGGGGAAGTCATGCTTGATGAATTTATTGGAGTTCTATGAGAAGTGACTAATGCGATAGATAGAGGGGAACCGATGGATGTGGTGTTTTTGGATTTCCAAAAGGCGTTTGATAAGGTGCCTCACAAAGATTGCTGCAGGAGGTTAGGGGGGCACTCCTAATTGACAGGGGGGGGGGAAGCACTCCTAATTGACGGGGGGGGGAACACTCCTAATTGGACAGGGGGGGACACTCCTAATTGACAGGGGGGCACTCCTAATTGACGGGGGGGACACTCCTAATTGACAGGGGGGGGGAGACTCCTAATTGACAGGGGGGGGAGACTCCTAATTGTCAGTGGGTCATCTTGGGACGTTTAACCGGCAATTTAGCACGGCCAATCCACATAGAGGTAACCATTGTGCTATTCATGGGACACTAAGGGCAATTTAGATTGACGTACACACCTCTCAAACACATTTGGCACATTCAGGGGCAATTTAGCATTGCCAGTCACGTAACTTAAACATCTTGAGATACCAAAGGGTGATTTAGCTGGCCAAATCCCCCTAACCAACACGTCTTGGGACATTAACGGGCAATCCATCTAACCTACACATCTTCAAACACTAAGGGCAGTTTAGCGTGGTCAATCCACATCTTGTACACATCTTGGGACACCATTAAGCACAGCCAAGCTACTTCTCCTACACATCTTGGGATAGTAAGGGGACATTTAACATGCCTATTCATCTCTCATACATATCTTGGGCGACTAAGAGGAATTATCATGGCCAATCCACTTCAGACACACACCTTGGGACATCGTACACATTTTGGGACACAAAGTCGCAATTTAGCTCACCCCTCACTTCCTGACCCCTCACCATCTCTGAACTGTCGTCCCTCACCCCTGTCTGTCCCCCACGTCAATTAGGAGTGTCCCCCCTGTCCCACCCCCTATCAATTAGGAGTGTCCCCCTCCCCGTCAATTAGGAGTGTCCCCCCCCCGTCAATTAGGTGTCCCCCTGTCAATTAGAGTCCCCCCCTGTCAATTATGGCCCCCCCTGTCATTAGGAGTGCCCCCCCTGTCATTAGGAGTGTCCCCCTGTCAATTAGGAGTTGTCCCCCCCTGCAATTAGGAGTCCCCCCCTGTCAATTAGGTTGTCCCCCCCCCTGTCAATTAGGAGTGTCCCCCCCCTGTCAATTAGGAGTGGTCCCCCCGTCAATTCGGAGTGTCCCCCCCCTGTCAATTAGGATGTCCCCCCCCTGTCAATTAGGCGTGTCCCCCCCTGTCAATGGGTTTTTTAGGAGTGTCCCCCCTGTCATTAGGAGTGTCCCCCCCCTGTCAATTAGGAGTGTCCCCCCCTGTCAATTAGGAGTGTCCCCCCCTGTCAATTAGGAGTGTCCCCCCTGTCCCCTGTCAATTAGGAGGTCCCCCCCTGGTCCCCCCCCTGTCAATTAGAGGTGTCCCCCCCCTGTCAATTAGGTGTGTCCCCCCCTGCTGTCATTAGTTTGTTCCCCCCCTGTCAATTAGGAGTGTCCCCTGTCAATTAGGAGTGTCCCCCCTGTCAATTAGGTGTGCCCCCCCTGTCATTAGGAGTGTCCCCCCCTGTCATTAGTGAGTGTCCCCCCCCCCTGCCAATTAGAGTGTTCCCCCCTGTCAATTAGGAGTGCCCCCCCTGTCATTAGGAGTGTCCCCCCCAATTAGGAGTGTCCCCCCTGTCAATTAGGAGTGTCCCCCCTGTCACCCCCCCCGCAATTAGGAGTGTCCCCCCCTGCTGTCAATTATGCCCCCCCTGTCAATTAGAGTGTCCCCCCCTGTCATTAGGAGTGTCCCCCCCTGTCAATTAGGAGTGTCCCCCCCTGCAATTAGGAGTGTCCCCCCCTGTCAATAGGAGTGTCCCACCCCCTGTCAATTAGGAGTGTCCCCCCCCTGTCAAGGAGTGTCCCCCCCCTGTCAATTTGTCCCCCCCTGCAATTAGGAGTGTCCCCCCCCCTGTCAATTAGGAGTGTTCCCCCCCTGTCAATTAGGAGTGTCCCCCCTGTCATAGGAGTGCCCCCCCCCCTGTCAATTAGGAGTGTCCCCCCCTGTCAATTAGGAGTGTCCCCCCCCTGTCAATTAGGAGGTCCCCCCCCCTATAAATTAGGAGTGTCCCCCCCGTCAATTAGAGTGTCCCCCCTGTCAATTAGAGTGTCCCCCCCCCCGTCAATTAAGAGTGTCCCCCTGTCATTAGGAGTGTCCTCCCCCGTCAATTAGGAGTGTCCCCCCGTCCTCCCCCCGTCAATTAAGAGTGTCCCCCCATGTCAATTAGGAGTGTCCCCCCCGTCAATTAGAGTGTCCCCCCATGTCAATTAGGAGTGTCCCCCCCCCGTCAATTAAGAGTGTCCCCCCCTGTCAATTAGGAGTGTCCCCCCCCATCAATCCAACTCTCGTACATACCTTGGGACCCTCACGCTCAATATCCCTGACCATTCAACAACCCTGAACCCTCTCCTAACCAACCCTCACCCCTCATCGCTCACCATCCCTCACTCGTGACCCCTCACCATCCCTCGCTCATGACCCCTCACCATCCGTCGCTCGTGACCCCTCACCATCCCTCATTCGTGACCCCTCACCATTCATCACTTGTGACCCCTCACCATCCCTGACTCATGACCCCTCAGTAAGAGGTCTGATAACACCAATTTTAAATCCAACCGATTTATTTGATAGTAACCTTGCAAGCTTTTGGCTTTATGGCCTTCGTCAGGCTCATCCCTCACCAGTCCTGACCCCTCACCATCCCTGACCCCTCACCATCCCTGACCCCTCACCAGTCCTGACCCCTTACCAGTCCTGACCCCTCACCCGTCACCCTCACCATTGCTGAGCCCTCAACATATCTGGACCTCTCACCTCTCACCATCTCTCACCACTCACCCCTCACCAACTCTGACCTCTCACCATCCCTGACCCCTCACCAGTCCTGACCCCTCACCATCCCTCACCCCTCACCATTCCTGACCCCTCACCCCTCACCATTGCTGAACCCTCAAGATATCTGACCTCTCACCTCTCACCATCTCTCACCACTCACCCCTCACCAACCCTGACCCCTCATCCCTTACCAGCCCTCGCCAATCCTGACCCCTCACCATTCATCTCCTCGACTCAGCACCATCCCTGACCTCTCACCCTCACCAAACCTGACCCCTGACCCCTCATCATTCCTAATCCCTGACCCCTCATCATTCCTGACCCCTCACCCGTCACCAACACTAACCCCTCATCCCTCACCAATTCTGACTCCTCACCATCTCTAATGCTTCACTCCTCACATCCCTCACTATCTCTGACTGCTCAACCCTCACCCATCACCATCCCTGACCTCTCACCCCTCAGCATCTCTGACTCCTGATCCCTCACCGACCCTGACTCCACACCATCCCTGACATGTAACCTCCCTGACCTCTGACATCTCACCATCCCTGATCTCTCACCCCTCACCAAACATGAACCTCACCCCTCACAAATCCTGACCCCTCATTATCCCTGACTCCTTACCCCTCACCATCTCTGACCCCTCACAATCCTGACCCATGACCCCTCATCATCCTGACCCCTCAAACCTTCATCATCTCTGATCACTCAGCACCTATGAACCCTCACCTTTCACCATCCCTTACCCCTTACCCCTCTCTATCCCTGACCCCTCACCTCTCACTATCCCTGACCCCTCACCTCTCACCATCCCTGACCCCTTACCCCTCTCTATCCCTGACCCCTCACCTCTCACCATCCCTGACCCCTCACCTCTCACCATCCCTGACCCCTTACCCCTCTCTATCCCTGACCCCTCACCTCTCACTATCCCTGACCCCTCACCTCTCACCATCTCTGACCCCGACCATCCCTCTCTACTCACCACAATGACCCCTGACCTCTCCCCATCCCTGACCGCTCAACGCTCACCAAACCTGACCCCCTCATCCCTCACCAAACCTGACCCCTCATCCCTCACCAACCTGACCCCCTCATCCCTACCAAACCTGACTCCTCATCCCTCACCAACCTGACCCCTCATCTCCCAAAAACTGACCCCTCACCCTCACCAAACCTGACCCCTTCATCCTCCCAAACCTGACCCCTCATCTCACCAAACCTGACCCCCTCATCCCTCACCAAACCTGACCCCCTCATCCCTCACCAAACCTGACCCCCTCATCCCTCACCAAACCTGACCCCCTCATCCCTCAGCAAACCTGACCCCCTCATCCCTCACTAATCCCGACGCCTCACCATCTCTGACCCCTCATCCCTGACCCCTCAACATCTCTGACCCCTTAACATCCCTGACCCCTCAACATCCCTGACCTCTTACCATCTCTGACCGCTCACCAGACTGACCTCTGACCATCCCTGACCCCTTATCCCGCACCATCCCTGACCCTCACTCCTCACCAATCCTGACCATTCATCCCTCACCAAACCTGACCCCTCACCATTCACCATCCCTGTCCCCTGACCATCCCTAAACCCTGTCCATCGCTGGTTCTTCACCATCCCTGACCCCTCACCATCCCTGACACCTCACCATCCCTGACCCCTCACCATCCCTGACCCCTCACTCCTCACCATCTCTGACTAATCATCCGTCACCAAGCCTGATCCCTTACCCCTCAACCCTCACCATCCCTGACCCCTCACCAATTCCTGATCCTTACTGTTCCTGACCCCTCAGCCCTCATCGTCTCTGACCCCTCACCCCTCACCATCTCTCACCACTCATCCCTCACCAACCCTGACCCCTCATCCATTACCTTCCCTCGCCAATTCTGATCCTTCACCATCCATCTCCTCGACCCAGCATCATCTGTGACACTCAAATCCCTGACCCCTCACCCTTCATGAACCCTGACTCTCACCCCTCACGAACCCTGACCCTCACCCCTCATGAACACTGACCCTCACTCCTCACGAACCCTGATCCCTCATCATCCCTGACTCCTGACCCCTCACCATCCCAGGCCCAACTACCTTCACCACGCCTCACACCTCACCAACCCTGACCCCTCACCCCTCATCATCCCTGACATCTTACCCCTCACCATCTCTAATCCCTCACCAATCCGACCCTTCACCCCTCACCATCCCTGACCCCTGAACCCTTACCAACCCTGACCCCTCACCCCTCACCAACCCTGACCCCTGAACTCTCACCAACCCAGACCCTTGTTGTGCTCACCATCCCTGACATCTTACTCCTCACCATCTCTAATCCCTCACCACTCCGACCCCTCACCCCTCACCATCCCTGACCCCTGAACCCTTACCAACCCTGACCCCTCACCCCTCACCAACCCTGACCCCTGAACCCTCACCAACCCTGACCCCTGAACCCTCACCAACCCTGACCCCTCGCCCCTCACCATCCCTGACCCTTCATCAATCCTGACCCGTCAGCCCCCACTAATTTTGACCCCTCACCATCCCTGACCCCTCACCGCTCACTAATCCTGATTCCTCACCTCTCACCAGACCTGACCCCTCACAACTCACCATCTCTGACTCCTCACCTCTCACCAATCCTGACCACTCCATCTTCACCATCCCTCCCAACTCTGATTCCTCATTCCTCAGCATCTCTGACCCCTCATCCTGCATTTTCCATGACCCCTCACTCCTCACCAGCCCTTAGCCCTCATACCCTACCAACCCGACCCCTCATCCCTCACCAACCCTGACCCCTCAACATCCCTCAACTTCTTTGACCTTTTCACCCCTCACCATCCCTCACCATCTCTGACCTCTCATCCCTCACCAACCCTGAACCCTCACCTCTCACCTCTTACCATCCTCTGACCCCTCACCACTCAGAATCCCTGACCGCTCACCCCTCACCATCCCTGATCCCATACCTGCCTGACCCCTCATCCCTCACCATACCTGACCCTCAGCACACAACAACCCTGACCCCTCACCATCCTTGCCTTTCACCCCTCACCAACTCTGACCCCAGTCTCTTCACTATCCCTGACCACTCAGCCCTCACCACCCCTGACCTCTCACCGCGTCTACCTCTCACACCTTAACATCCCATACCATCCCTAACCCCTCACCACCCCCATCCCTCACCCCTCAACATTCCTCACCGTCCCTGACCAGTCACCCATCACCATCTCTCATGCTTCACTCTTCACCAAACCTGACCCTTCACCATCCGTGACTCCTCACCACATTCACTACCCCTCACATCCTGAACCCTGACCACTGACCTTCAACATCCCTGACCCTTCACCATCGCTGACCCCTCACCATCCCTGACCCCTCACCATCCCTGACCCTTCACCATCCCTGACCCCTCACCATCCCTGACCCTTCACCATCGCTGACCCCTCACCATCCCTGACCCTTCACCATCGCTGACACCTCACCATTCCTGACCCCTCACCATTCCTAACCCCTCACATCTCACCATTCCTGACCCCTTACCACTCACCATCCCTGAGCCCTCACCCCTCACCTTCCTCTCCCCAACCTGCACCATTCTTGTGCTTCACTCTGATCTGTCACCCCTCACCAACCCTGACCACTGACCCCTCTCCATCCCTCACCGCTCACAAACCCTGACCCCTCAGCAGCAACCAACCCTGACCCTTCACCCTTCATCATCCCAGACCTCTCACCATCCCTGAACCCTCACCCCTCACCATCCCTGAACCCTCACCCCTCACCATCCCTGAACCCTCACCCCTCACTATCCCTGAACCCTCACCCCTCACCATCCCTGAACCCTCACCCCTCACCATCCCTGAACCCTCACCCCTCACCATCCCTGAACCCTCATCCCTCACCATCCCTGAACCCTCACCTTCACCATCGTGAACCCTAACCAACCTGATCTCTCACCCGTCCTATCCCTGACCACTCACCATCCATGACCCCTCACCAACCTTGACCCCTCAACTCATACCACCGCTCACTATCCCTGACCCCTCACCCTCACCATCCCTGACCCCTCACACGTCACCAACCATCATCCCTCACCGTCTAACCCCTCACCCCTCACAATCCCTGATTTGCCACCAACCTTTATCCCTCACCATCACTAGCCTTGACCCCTTACCATCTCTGACCCCTAACTCCTCACTACCCCTGAAACTTCACCATTCCTCACTCTCACTATTCCTGATCCTTCAACCCTCAATGTTCTGACACCTCATTGTGCCTGACCATTTATCCTTCACCATCCCCGAACTCTCACAATCCTCGACCCCTCACCATCCATATCTCAAACACTCAGCAGCCCGACCCCTCACCATCCCTGACCCCCCTCACCATTCTTGACACGCTCACCTTCCATATTACCGAACCTTCACAATCCCTGACGACTCACCGTCCATATCCCCGAACCGTCACCAACTCTGACCCCCCAACCTAATAAACCATGATCCTCATCCGTCAGCATCTCTAACTCTTCATGATGTCACAACGGCCCTGACTGCACATTCATCATTAACCCTGACACCTCAGGAAAGTGAGGGAGGACAGATCATTCTCCGGGTGTGGGAGGGGAGGGAGTTCAGATCATTCTCTGGTGGGGGAGGGGAGTGAGGTCAGATCATTCTCTGGGTGGGGGAGGGGAGTGAGGACAGATCATTCTCTGGGTGGGGGAGGGGAGTGAGGGAATGTGGTCCCTTGTTCAAGCAAGGGGAAATGAGAGACTCCTGGAATATGTAGAACCGGGGAGTCTGCTTGGTGTGGGCAAAATAGTGGTAAGACAAGTATTAGGGATAGGAATTTATAGTTATTTCGAGAGACTAATATTGATTGGGGATAGTCAGCATGGTTTGCGAAGGCGAGGCATGCCTACTAACCTTATTGAGTCTTTTGAAAAGTGACCAAAGAGGTGGATGGGGGTAAGGCAGTTGATGTGATATCTTGATTGTTCCCTTGGAGCAGCACGGAGAGGCAGCGATTTGGGAAAGCGTGTAGTTCGAGTGTTAAGTAGTTTTTTAACTTTTCTCTTTGTTTAAAATAGCGAGCAGGGGTAGTTTTTGTCGTTTTTTATTTAAACTAACTAGAAACCGGAAGTCGTCATTAGGAGGCTGCCAGTAGTTGTAGTTGTAGTTTTCTCTGTCTCTATAAATTGGTCCAGAGAGGTAACCCGATACTCTACACAGGTAGAGTATCCCACCCTCCCCCCTCCTCTAACCTAATAATATAAGGGTGTAGGAAGTTTTTTTTTTCTCTCTCCTTAAAGTAAATTAAAGTATCAGGGATGGCAGTGCAGGCAGTACGTTGCAACTCCTGTAGTATGTATGAGGTGAGGGACACCAGTAGTGTTCCTGCTGATTATACCTGCAGGAAGTGTGCACATTTGCAGCTCCTTGAGGATCATGTTAAGGAGCTGGAGCTGGAATTAGAGGAACTCAGGATAATTCGAGAGGTTGAGGAGGATATTGGCAGGAGTAACAAAGAGATAGTCACTCCTAAAAGTGATTCTTGGGTAACTATTCGGAGGAGGGGTAAGAAGCAATCGGGGAGACAATCCCCTGGGGCTGTTCCCCTCCAAAACAAATTTTCTGTCTTGGAGGCTACAGTTGAGGAAGAATCAACTGGAGATGGCCAAAGGGAGCAGGTCTCTGGGGGTGAGCCTGCTGAGAATGCTCAGGTGTGTAGGGGGAATAAGAGATTGGGCCTAGTAATTGGAGACTCCATAGTTAGAGGGACAGATAGGAGAGTAAATAGTAATAAAAGTGACTCAGGGCTGGTGTGTTGCCTCCCAGGGGCTGGGGTCCAGGATGTCGCAGAACGGGTTTTTAAGATTCTTAAGGGAGAGGGGAGTCAACCCCAAGTCATAGTTCATGTAGGGTCACATGATATAGGAAGGACGAGGGAAGGGGATATTAAACAGAAATTTATGGAATTGGGGTGGAAGCTTAGGGCCAAAACTGGCAGAGTGGTTATCTCTGGACTCTTGCCTGTGCCACGGGATAGTTTAGAGAAGAACAGAGAGAGGGAATGTTTGAACTCGTGGCTGCGGGGATGGTGAAGGAGGGAGGGGTTCAGGTTCCTGAACAATTGGGACTCATTCTGGGATAGGTGGGACCTCTACAAGAGAGATGGTCTACACCTGAACCAGAGGGGAACTAATATCTTGGGGGGAAAATTTGCTAAGGCTATGCAGGGGGCTTTAAACTGATTCGGGGGGGGTGGGATCCTGAGTAGTTGGGGTGCTAAGAGGGATGAGAGTAAGGGGGTCATAGAGGAAAGCTGTAAAACACAGCAGCATACGGGTGGGGAAGGGCATGGTTTGAAATGTGTATACTTTAATGCAAGGAGTAATCGCAATAGTGATGGATAGGGATAGGCAAGAAGCTGGGGGCAGTAGTTATAGCTGGGGGAAGGGTAATTATGAGGCCATAAGGAGAGAATTAGGGTGCATAGGTTGGACTAGGAAACTACAGGGACTGGGAACATCTGAAATGTGGAGCTTATTCAAGGAGCAGCTGCTGAGAGTCCTTGATAAGTATGTCCCTGTCAGGCGAGGAGGAAATGGTCGAGTAAGGGAACCTTGGTGTACGAAAAAAGTTGATTTGCTGGTTAAAAGGAAAAAGGAGGCTTATGTCAGGATGAGGCTTGAAGGCTCGGTTAGTGCAAGGGATAGCTATAGATTAGCCAGGAGGGAGCTAAAGAGTGAATTGAGGAGAGCTAAGAGAGGACACGAGAAGACTTTGGCTGATAGGATTAAGGAGAATCCTAAAGCTTTCTTTAGATATGTTAAGGATAGAAGATTGGTTAGGGCAAGATTAGGGCCAGTCATAGACAGCAGTGGGAAGTTGTGCGTGGAGCCTGAAGAGATTGGAGAGGCAATGAATAAATATTTCTCTTTGGTATTCACGCAGGGTGATGTAAATGTAGTTATGGAGAACACTGAGGTACAGGGTAGCAAACTGGAAAGTATCGAAGTAGATAGGAAGGATGTGCTAGATATTCTCGAGGGTTTGAAGTTGGATAAGTCCCTGGGCCGGACGGGATTTACCCTAGGATTCTCTGGGAGGCAAGAGAGGAGATTGCAGAGCCTATGGCTCTGATCTTCAAGTCCTCGTTGGTTACGGGTGTGGTTCCGGAGGACTGGAGGATAGCGAATGTGGTCCCATTGTTTAAGAAGGGGAAGAGAGACCGTCCAGGGAATTATAGGCCAGTGAGTCTTACTTCTGTTGTGGGCAAGGTATTGGAGAGAATTATTAGGGATAGGATTTATAGTTATTTAGAGAAAATGAATTGATTGGGGATAGTCAGCATGGTTTTGTGATTGGGAATTGGCTAGCAGATAGAAGACAGAGGGTGGTGGTTGATTGGAGATATTCATCGTGGAGTTCGGTGACAAGTGGTGTACCGCAGGGGTCTGTTTTGGGGCCCCTGCTGTTTGTAATTTTTATAAATGATCTGGATGAGGGTATTGAAGGATGGATTAGTAAATTTGCAGCTGACACTAAAGTCGGTGGAGTGGTAGATAGTGAAGAGGGGTGTTATAGTTTGCAGAGGGACTTGGACAAGTTGCAGAGCTGGGCCGCGAGGTGGCAAATGGAGTTTAATGTGGAAAAGTGTGAGGTAATGCACTATGGCAGAAATAATAAATGTGTAGAGTATAGGGCAAATGGTAGGATTCTTAGTAGTCTAGATGAACAGAGGATCTTGGTGTGTATGTGCATAGATCCCTGAAAGTAGGCAGTCAAGTCGAGAAGGTTGTTAAGAAGGCATACGGAGACTTAGCTTTTATTGGTAGGGGGATTGAATTTCGGAGCCGCAACGTCATGTTGCAACTGTACAAAACTCTAGTGCGCCGCACTTGGAGTATTGTGTGCAGTTCTGGTCCCCACATTATAAGAAAGATGTGGAGGCATTGGAGAGGGTACAGAGGAGGTTTACCAGGATGTTGCCTGGTATGGAGGGCAGGTCTTATGAGGAGAGGCTGAGGGATTTGAGGTGTTTTCGTTAGAAAGGAGGCGGCTAAGAGGGGACCTGATCGAAACATATAAGATGATTAGAGGTTTAGATAGGGTGGACAGTGATAGCCTTTTTCCTAGGATGGAGAAAGCTAGCATGAGGGGACACAGATTTAAATTAAGGGGTGATAGTTATAGGACGGATATCAGAGGTAGGTTCTTTACCCAAAGGGTGGTTCGGGAGTGGAATGCCCTGCCTGCAGCAGTTGTAGATGCGCCAAGTTTGTGGCGTTTAAGAGGTTAGTTGATAAGTATATGGAAGAGAAGGGAATGGTTTAGTTTGGAGGGGCATTGCTTTTTATATTGGTCGGCGCAACATCGAAGGCCGAAGGGCCTGTTCTGTGCTGTAATGTTCTATGTTCTATGTTCTATATATATGGACTTTAGTAAGGCGATCGATAAGGTGCCCCAGGGAAGGAGAAAATGCAGATGTATGGGATTGAGGGTGATTTAGCTAATTGGATCAGGAATTGGCTAGCAGATAGAAGACAGAGGGTGGTAGTTGATGGAAATTATTCATCATGGAGTTCGGTTACGAGTGGTGTACCTCAGGGATCTGTTTTGGGGCCCCTGCTGTTTGTAATTTTTATAAATGATCTGGATGAGAGTATTGAAGGATGGATTAGTAAATTTGCAGATGACACTAAAGTCGGTGGAGTGGTAGATAGTGAAGAGGGGTGTTATAGTTTGCAGAGATACTTGGACAAGTTGCAGAGCTGGGCCGAGAGGTGGCAAATGGAGTTTAATGTGGAAAAGTGTGAGGTAATTCACTTTGGCAGGAATAACAAATGTGTAGAGTATAGGGCTAATGGTAGGACTCTTAATAGTGTTGAAGAACAGAGGGATCTTGGTGTATATGTGCATAGATCCCTGAAAGTTGGCAACCGTTGCTTGGTCCCACGCAGATGGAGTGCCTCTGGACCCCGGTGTACAGGACAGGCTGGACTTCCACCTAACCTGCATATCTTGGCATTGTAAGAAGAAACTGGAAGAAACCCACACTGACATGGGGAGAACGTGCAGACTCTGAACAGATAGTGACCCAAGCCGGGAATTGAACTCAGGTCTCCAGCAGTGCTAATCACCGTGCCACCGTGCCATCCGTGTTTACAGGAATTTAAGTACTTAGATTCGGATTCCCATCGGACAGCAATAACGAATTGCTGTTGCTTCAGTTTCCTCACATTCTTGACACGATGGGTTTGTCGTACGAAGAGAGATTGAACAGTTCAGGCATAAATTCTCTGGAATTTAGAAGAATGAAGAGAGATCAAATTGAGGTATGCAAGATGATAAGAGCTGTGAATAAAGTAGAGCAGATGCTTCCTCTTGTGGATATTCTAGGATGAGAGATCTAGTCTTCGGCTGAGGGGTAGCAAATTTAAAACAGAGTTGAGGAGAAACACCTTCTCCCAAAAAGTTGTGAATCTGTGGAATTCGCTGGCCCAAAATGGATTAGATGCTGGGAGAATGAGTACACTTAAGGAGGAATTAGACAGATTTTTACTTGGGAATGAGTTGAAGGTTTACATACAAGATGATTAGAGGTTTAGATAGGGTGGACAGTGATAGCCTTTTTCCTAGGATGGAGAAAGCTAGCACGAGGGGACACAGCTTTAAATTAAGGGGTGATAGTTATAGGACGGATATCAGAGGTAGGTTCTTTACCCAAAGGGTGGTTCGGGAGTGGAATGCCCTGCCTGCTGCAGTTGTAGATGCGCCAAGTTTGGTGGCGTTTAAGAGGTTAGTAGGTAGGTTTATGGATGGAAAGGGAATGGTTTAGGTTAGAGGGTCATTGCTTTTTCTTAATTGGTCGGCGCAACTTCGAAGGCCAAAGGGCCTG